>JAVBJF010000086.1:0-351356 GCA_033439095.1 Pseudococcus viburni | reverse complement strand
AACCCAGTTTTAGTGTCATCCCAAGTGCGTAGGCAATTTATTTAAAAATAACACTAGTCGACATGAACTTCCGTCACATCTTCAAGAAAGACAACCTAATTGTAATGTTATTTAGTCAAACAATGATTTATTACGGTTTGGAATTCGAAGGAAGTGAAAGACGTGCTCGTACATTGAAGCAACGCTCATTAAGAAAAGAGTGTACCGCTCATTCATTTATTTCTTGCTCAGTTACTCTTTCAGTTGAAGAGAAAAATACGATAAAAGCAAATACTAATTTTATTTCAACGATATAAAAAATACGAATAATATAAGTTTAAGTACATTTTCCATAATCTGCACGCTGTCAAATATGTATTATAATACGGATGTCCAAATCCATCGTGGAATTAAATACGTTGTTTTTTTTTGTTTCACATTCTTTTAGGAGTAATTTTTTTCCATCAAGCATAACGCTTCATCGGCTAGAAAAATTCTTACACGTGAAACAATAAAACAAAAATTATAATTTTCCAGCAATATTCAAGTAATTTTATTCGTTGAAAGTGTAGGTCAGTAGCGTAACTGGACGTCCCTTCTGGGGGGGGGGTCTGAGATATAGTGGCGTCGGGAGCTTTTTTTGGGAGGGTAAAAATTGGGTATGGAGATTTGGAATACCAGAAGGATTGGGGGGGTAAAAGGGAGCCTTTTTTCGCCCGAGCGAAGCGAGGGCCAAGCTTTGAAAAAATTTGGTTTTTAATGTCCAAAAAAAGACATTTATTCGCGTTTTAATGCTTTGAAAATCCCTACGTGCCTACGTGATGTAATTTGGGAGGAGGAAGTACATTTGATATTTTGTACCCTGGTCGCGATTTCGGGAGTACAACGTACTCCTCTAACTCCATTTTCCGACGCCACAGGTACATTTTTCAACGTTCAATTATCAGTTTTTTATTACATAACAAAGAAAAGCAAAAGGGAGAGGGTTGCGAAAAAACTGACATGAAAAGTTTTTCTTACGTTGAATTCAAAAAATTGTTGTGAGAAAATGTTTCAAAAGTAGATAAATTGAGGTGATTTTGATTTTTAATGAAGTTAGGAAAGTAGCAAACTCAGCCCGAGCGAAGCGAGGGCAAATTTTTTTGTAGAATATACGTTATTGCTATCGAAAAAATATGGTTTTAAGATCACAAACACTTTCGAATAAAAAATTCATTTTTGAAGGGCTTCTGGGGGGGGGTTTTGTCCCCAAACCCCCCCCCCCCACCCCCCCCCCCCCCCCCCCCCCCCCCCCCCCCCCCCCGTATTTACGCCACTGGTGTAGGTACTTGGTATTTATTGGTTGAAAAACAAAAGCAACGTATTTATTCGATTTTTTCGAATCATAATTATGAGGCAAAAAAATCAAGAGGTTGTTCGATGATTTATACGATTTTTCCAGCTTGAGGAAAAATCTTCAAAACTCGATTCGTTTTAAAATGGCACTTTTTATCACTTTTTTTCCACAATCTCTGCCACATATTCTATGTAGGTAGGTGAAGACTTTCAACTCAGCTAAGAAAAAATCTTATTGCTTGATTTTTTGTACGTCGGTTTGATACAAGATATCTTTATATTCTTGAGAATTATCATCATAATCGGCTCTGGTTTCTTCGTAGTAAGATTCATCGTTCAGAGCCTTATTAATATCGGTTATGTTTGGTTGAATCAACTGTAACGGTGATTCTTTCATTTTCGTAGAAAGTGCATTAGAATTATTCTTGGTATTGGAATTCCTCGAAGAATTCGATACAGTTATGGAATTAGCATTACTCGATATGGCACTTCTTGGCTTTGAGCTGATAGATGAAGATACTGAGCTGGTGGTCAATACTACAGAGACGGAGTCTGAAGCATTTTTAGGGCTCGAATGCCGATCCGGAATAGCTCGAGCGAAATTAGAATGGGAAAAGTTTTCTAATTTTTGAGGCGCCGCTTGATCCTCAACTTCGTCATCTGTTTCCAATTCCGGATCAGTATCCTTCTCTAAGGACATCTTCGAACGCAGCACGTAAGGTTTATTTTGAGCGATTGTGAAAGTAGAATGAGCAAATTGCGGGACAGTCTCCATTTTGTACATTTGCACTGGCGGTGCTGAGGCCACAGGTTTGCCCGATGATACACTGGGCTGTCTGTACCGACTAAGCCCCTCATTGGCTAAAATTTTATAAGCGTATAATGGCTCCACATTTTGATTTGTTGAACTCGCTGGAGTTGGCGAATGTTTGGCTACTGGTACAGTTTTATTAGGTAATTTTTGACTGGGTTGTTTATTAAAAAAATTATTAACTGATTCCGCTTTGGGGACCAAATGTGGCGCTGGCGGATTGCGATTAGGCGTTAAATTACTAAAGTGAATGTTTTGACTTAGATTAGACAGCGAATTTGGTAACTTATTAGAATTAGATATGAAATGACTTTGAGCCGCGTTCGAAAGTTGATAAGGCGCATGAGGAAGCGGTGGCGTTTTTGGCGACGTTGGTTTTTGAGCAGGTACCCCGCTCGATGGGAATTTGCCTATTTGAGGATCTCGTCGCTTTAAATTTTCTTGAAATGCCTCGTGTAACGCCAACAGCTGCAGGACGGTGTTCGGTGTTGTTGTAGAAATAGGAACGATTTCTGGCCGATAATGAAATTTCGAAGGAGATGGAGTCGACGAAGGCCTCAGCGAGGTTGTTACCTGTTTCGTAGTGGTTGTGGATTGCGTAGTGGTAGGTGCGGATTTTGTAGCAGGCGTAGTCGACACAGCGGTGTTAATTTCTTCCCAGTCGTATTCGATTTCTTCTTGTATGTCCATAACGTTCGGCTTTTGGTTCTGTTCGGTTTTTTTACAGCTTCCGTCGTCTTCGTATTCGTCGTCGCAGGTGGCCTGGTCCCCATCTTGGGATGGGGTTTCTTCTTCCGGCTGGATTCTGAGGGGAGACAGAGGTTAATTTACGGTATAAAATGACGAAAAAAATTATGGAAATTTTCAATTTTTCTTAAAATTTTAATGTTTGGGAAGGTATAGAAACCGTTTAATAACACTGGTCGTCATGGAAAATGCTGTTTGAGGTTTGATGGGTAATTTTCATAGTAATAGCGAAAAAATTCTATCATCCAAGGATTTTTCACAATTTGAATTTTTCGTTTAACGAGTTTTATACTTTTTTTGATAACTTTTGATACTTCAAGTCGATTTTCTGAGAAAAGGAAGGGTTCTACGAAAAAAAATGACTGGAACATAAATTGTAGAGCGTCAAATTTCCTATCTATAGAGTTCAAGTAGTTTTTTCTAAGGAGGCTTAGCTTTCGAGATATTTGAGCTCAAGTTTGAAGTTCAACTTTTTTTAAAATTGAAAATATCTCAAAAGTTGAGCCTCCATAGAAAAAAACTATTCGAAATTTATAGACAGGAAATTTTATGCTCTATAATTTATGTTCAATTCATTTTTTTCGTAGAACCCTTTCTTTTCTCAGAAAATCGACTTGAAGTGTCAAAAGTCATAAAAAAAAGTAGAAAACCCGTTAAACGAAAAATTCAAATTGTGAAAAATCCTTGGGTGATGGAATTTTTTCACTGCTTTTTTCGTGATCAGCGCGAAAAATATTATAAAAATCACCCATCAAACCTCAAACAGCATTTCAAAAGTTTAAAAATGTCGACCTGTGTAATTATATCATAATTTTTCCACCACTCTCCTTTTCCTCCCTCGCCATGGTATCCGCAGGCATAATTGACAACATAGAATGTCTCCACGTGGTATTCAGTTTTTCCTATGGGAGGGGGGAGGGAGCGAAATGTAAACATTGCATTTTCCCAAACGAGGAGGGTCTCTTGTAAATTGATCAAAAATACGAAAATAGGCCATACACAAAAAGAAAGGTGTATCTAGAATTTTCTCTTGATGGAAAAATTAAAAAAAAAGATTTTAGATAGAATTTTCCAAAATTTAGGAATACTTTATTACTGATCGGGCGAAGCGAGAACGAAAATTTTTATGAAAATTATGTTGGAAAAACAAAAAAATAACCAAGTATGTATTCGTGAAGAAAAATGTAGCACAAAAATCGAAAATTTTAAATCTATAGTTCAAGTATAACCCTTCTTTTCGTTAATTATTTTTAATTTTCGAAATTTTGATTTTTTTTCACCTGTAATTCAAGTTCTCCTATGAGTAGCACAAACAATAGAGTGGTTTTGAGGTTGCCGACCATGTGCTTATTTTTAATTTTTACTTTTTTTGGGAGGGGCGTTTTCAAGATTCTCTCATGTGGAGCTGGAGTTCTCCAGGGACGTATTAAGGTAGAGGCAAATTAGGCATCGGCCAAAGTGGGAAAATTCTGCCTAATCTGTGTTAGCTATGTTCAAATTCACAAAAATTTGGCAATTTTCATCCGGATTTTTGAACTGCTCTCTAAATTAGAATCAGTCAAAAATGCCAAAATTGACTGATGAAATAGACAAAATTGAGTCGCTGATAATTAGTCAAATTCCACTGATTCCCCTGTTAATTAGTGACATTTTACTGCCAATCAGTGAATTTTCATTGTTGAATCAGTAAAAATTTAATTGACTGATTCAATCACTGAATTTTTATTTTTACCGATTCAATCAGTAATTTTTTCACTGATTTTAACAGTGATTCAATTCTGTCTATTTAAATCAGTCAATTTTGACTGATTCAAATTTAGAGAGCGCCTACAGCGAGAAATCCTTAATATGTACGTCTCTGGAATTTTCTCAAGCAGAGCTCCAGCATCAGAACCATACTGAACCGCATTCAATTTGCTGGCTTCGCATTAGTGGGCTCTTGGATGCTAACAATTAATTTGCTCAAAAAATTTAATTATTCCAACCTAAGATGGAAACTAAATAACGTAAAATAAAAATGAAATAAAAAGATGAAATCATCTATAGCTCGAAACCTATAATTATGATAAACCTTCCAAGCATCGTATCTCATTCCCGTTATGTATGTTGCAACATTTATTATTCATTTCAATTGTCACCGAAATATTGATTCTTATTTGGAAAAAAAAAGTTGATATAAAATAGAATGCAATTGTTTACCCGTATCCTCCGCCATTATTGCCGTATAGTTCAAGATTTAAATCGAAGAAACTTTCACTTTTGCTACAATCTACTTCGTCTAATCGTTCGCATACTCGAGTTTCTTGATCAAATACGGTTCCATTTAGACAAAGAAATTTTATATCCGTGATTTCAGCTAAAAAAACAAAACAGAAAAAAACATAATTTTAATTGATAAAATAAAATTGTACCATTAATAATTTAAATGCATTTCAATTAAAAAATCATGTGAAAAAATCGCGAAAAATAAAGATACATCTCGAATAGATTTTAGCCCTGCCCTCTCCCTTCCAACTAATTCACTATGATATTGGACATGGGATGTAGGCGGTTTACTGTTTACACACAATCAACCGAAATATGCCACAAGTCATTCTCATTCATTGATATTTTTACGTGATTATTCCTTAGATTCCTATAACCTTAGCAAAGTTGACTACAAAAGGTGAATATCAACACGTAATTCAACTTATTTTTTAAATGAATGAGAAATTTTTTTCATCGTTTTTAGGATAGTGTTATCTTCGAAAAATGGTATATAAGTAAATGATTAGGTATAAAACATCACATATATTTGCCTCTGGGCTCCAGCGAAAGTATTAACTCATCAGTTATATTTTGACATAATGTAGACGTGATCGGTAAGCTAATCATACGGTATGCAAACCTAACTGAAATTCGACGTTATAAATGCCACACAAAACGCAAACGTAAATAAAATCATCAACATTGGGATATTTTGACAAAGACGTTGCCAAACAGGATATTTAATAAGGTGACAGGTTCAGGTGAGTCAATATCAACATTCTTCAAAAGTTGGACAGAGGGGCGATTAAAAAGTTACCAAATGACCCGGTTTAAAGACATGATCATAATTTCGAATCAATCCCCTCCTTACCAACAAACTTAAATCAAATTTTTGAACTAAGGAAATTTCAAGTATTATTTGATGACTCGATCCAGAAAAAATCCAGTAGACACTCAAGAAAATTAATAGCCAAATTTAAATGTTTTAATACCATTTTGGTCTCAATTTCAATCTATCTTATGAAATGATCCGGTAGATAATCCGAGAACAAATGTTGAGCAAAAAAGATTTTTCCAAAAAAATGAGAATGGAATAGGTACTTACTGTTTTGAATTAACATCGAAGTAAAATACCGTTGAGCTACGGGTATACTATTTCTCCAGTTTTGCTCTTGCCCCCCCCCCCACTACATAAAAACTAAATTGAATAGGTGATTCATCCGACTTATTTATATTTGTTTAACTAATAGCAAATTAATTTTTTTGAATTATTAAACTTATTTTGTGATTTTCTCGAGAACATTTTTCCTTGCAAAATCCAATTTTAAAAATGGATCAGTTAAATACTAAAGCCAGAGGCGACGTCAAGCCCCCCCCCCACCCAAAAAAAGTTTTAGCCCCTGCTTGCCCCCCCCCCCCCAAAAAAAAAGTTGTATTTAAAAATTAATATTAAACTACAACAAATAGGGATTTTCAAAGCATTAAAACATGAAAAAAATGTATTTTTAGGGCCGGTTGTACAATCAATAGTTAACCAACAGTTGGTAGTTAACTGATAGTTTCCACCAATGAGAATTCGTGAATCCGTTGGTTAACCATCAACCGTTCGTTAACTATTGAATGTACAACTAGCCCTTAGGGTATTAAAAATCCAATTTTTTCAAAGCTTCGCCCCCGCTTCACTAGGACATGAACAAAATTACAATTCTATCATCTATTTGGGACGAAAGTGCGGAAGAAGGCTCACTTTTTCCCCCTCTCCATTTTTAGCAGGTAAAAAAAGTCAGTCCCCGTTTTCCACTTCGAAAAAGTAAAAAAAGTTGTCCAGCACACGGTTCCTTTTGTGCTCCCCCCCACCGTTTCGATTATGACGACGCCACTGACTCAAGCTCTTTTTCAAAACACTGAATTATTGAGATAGAGCCCTAGAAAGGTACTTATCTTACCTAATTTTTTGTAACTTTATGTATTGAAAATTTTTTGGCTCCGTTATTTTTGAAAAGTTGGTATGTTTACTTCTCTTCCCTCCCACCCAAAAATTTCATCTTCTGAATTTTACACACACCTTAACGATTTATCGATGATGAAATGAATTTCAAAAATTACGTTTTTCGTTTTTTTCTCGACGCATAAACACGTGAAAAAATTCCTTAGTTTTAAAATACGTACCACCTTAAGCCTTCTCCTTTTTTTTAATTTTCAATATTTTTTTCTGTGTGTGAAATTTCAAAAATTGAAATTCGCTGGGAGAGGAGTTTAAAAATACCTACCAATTTTTTAAAAAAGTAAAGAAAAAAAATTGTGGTAGAAAAACGTCCTTTCAGACCTTCACCTCAAATTAATGCCTACGTAAAGTACTTAGAAAATAGTACTTGTATCTGTGAAAATTAAATTCTTGATCGATTACCTATGAAAACATAAGGGTCAGTAAAAGGGAAGGAGGGCAAGAATAAGTTCATAAAAAATATTGACAAATATGTACATATCAGGTATGCAATGTAGGTACATAAAATCAGTAAATTTTCCAAGAAATCGGCGAAGTTCTGAAAAAAAATTGTCAATTTTCAAAAAATTAGGTCAATTTTTTAGAGAAATGTTTGAAAACACGGTTTAGGATTATTATTTTTCTATAAAATTTTCGACATAATTGGTAATTTTATATACTTATTCTAAGTTCACAATAGGTAAGGGTAAGGTGCCCCATTATCGCCCACTTTTTTTTTGAAGTCTCACCATTTCAAAAGTTTAGGGCTGGAAATGTCATTGATGGCTTAATGGATACCTACATCCTTCCCCTACAATTTATCCGTAAAATTTAGTATTTTTTAGGAATTTTTTTCTGAAACATGTCAAAACGCAAGGTCGAAATTTTGGGTTCCCAATATCGACTACCGACTGATTTTGTCCGCTATGAACGGAATCTACCGGGAAATATTTTTTTTGTGTTTCTCTTTCACAGATGAACAATTTGAGACCAAAATGACAACCCTACAACCAAAATTCGAGAAAATTGAAAAAAACGAAATCACTTAAAAACAACAAATTACATTAGATTATAGGTGGTCGATAAAGGGACACACCATAAAAATGAACTTTGAGTGAATTTCTTTTTTACTTAAAGTTGTAATTATTAAAATGCGATGATTACATCAGAAACTTTGAACTTTCTCAATCACAAAAACACTAGAAACATTTAATTCGATAATTTTAAGAAAAAATTCCAAGGCGTGCAAGCAATTGCTAAAAAAAGTTTTTGGCCTTCCAACTTCTTCTTTTCTATTTTTCTCCGCGAGTTTTGACTTTCAGGATGTCGGAGTGGTCTTATTATTCCGGATTTTCGATTTTCGATGAAGAATATGAAATAATTTTTTTCGGCTCGCTGTCGCCCATAGCGCCGGAGATAGACGAGGCGGTCGACATTGGGCACTAGGCGATAATGGGGCACCTTACCCTTACATATTATTTTTGATCAAATGTAATCCGACAAAATTTCTGAAAATATTGGATCCTACATATTTTTGATGTTTTGCAGCTGGTAAAAGGAAGGAAAACATTGCAGATTTTATTTTTAAATTTCCAAGAAATGATGGCAAAATTTGAAAAAAAAGAGATTTTCATAGATACAACAGTGTTTTCTTCAAAAATTCTATCACGATCCTAAACCTTTCAGACGAAATCACGAAATCATAATTTTTGAACAGATTCTAAAATTTTTCTCGATTTTCTTCAACTGATGTGAAAAAATATCAAATTTCTTCTGGTGGAAAAAATTATGAATTTAAAATCGTGATTTAAGGATGATTTACACACGATTAAGCTACCTATCTATGTCGAAACATTTCTGAAAGAATAAGTAAAACTTTTTATCTAAGGATCCAATAGCTGCTGGAGGGAGAGGTGGCCTACTATTCTAAATTGCACATTAAGGTACCTATATTGCAAAAATAATGAATTTTTTAAACATCAAATTCGGGGGAAAACTGAAAAAATTGAAAATTTCGTGGTAAGTACCTCAAATTTGTATGTAGAATCGTGTTTATTTAGCATTTTATTTACCCTAATTTCAGTCCCAATTTTTTGTGAAATAAGTAAACGAATTTGAGCTCCCTCCCTCAACCAAGTTATTTTCCAAATTTGTTTCCATTTTCTTAACCTAAACTGAAACATCAGAAATTTGTAAGAATGAAATGAATAGGTAGTGCACTTCATAATATTTACTGAGCAAGAGAGCCTCACACAGGTAAAATATTAATTTTTTCAAATTTTTTTGAAAATAATTTAAAAATTGGGTCAAAAGAGAAAAAAGTTATTTTTGTATAAAAATATGATACGTTCGTGTATTTCTTTTTCTCATACTTGTTTTTATCTCAATCAAGTAGATACCTCTTCAACAGAATAATTACAAACCTCACATTATGCAATCAAGCTATCCATTTTTAAAAACCAGGTTCAAATTCAAATTAATTTGAGTGATAGCTGAAAGCGAATTTCACATGAAAATCGTAAATGATTCAATATTAACTGCATAGAAGATCCAATAAACATGATAGGTACTTGTACCATCGAAACCTAATATTACAAGAAACCTCACTGATAAATCTGTCGCTCATTTCGTATAAGTATTCTTCAAATAGATACAGTACTTATTATTTTTTACGTTAATTGAATTGTAACCCATACTAATAGTAATAGTAACATATTAATTAAATACTTCAAATCTAAATACGTTATCTATTCGTTTTCCTGTTGTAATATATCCATCAATATAAGTAGGTTATACTATAGTTACGAATTTAATCTCGATAATTACCTATGCGGTCCTATTTATATTTATTTAGCCTTTTTCATTTAATTCGCAGATTTTATAGCATACCCATTTCATTTAATAATATCACGATTAAATTACGAAAATTAAACGATTTTCAGCCATATAAAAGATTTTAAAAAAAGATCGCCAAATCAATGATGCTATAGAGTGGAATGAACAAGCGCATAATTAAAAATCATTATTACTCATTTTTCAACATTAACAAAACCTAGACGCTGATCAGAGCGAGCAGACTTTCGTGAACAATGGGAAGTTTCATACTCTACGAGATAATGGAAAATTATAATATTATACGAATTTGACGTCTAATCAACTCGATAAGAAAATATTTATTGCAAAAATTCTAATATTTCAAAATGCCAACTCCCATAAGTTATAGATTTGCAACCTGCCTGCCTCTGTGCCAGCGTTATCAATATTTTCATCAATCGCTTTCATCTATAAAGGCAATAATCGGCGAGTTTATGTAATTACGTTCGAGATAAATCGTGGTTTTAAATATTGCGAAATTTTATCACTGTGCATAACTTCATGTAGTATTTTTGAGGTTTACTGTACTTACGTATGGTCATAATGTGTTTCGATGATGGAATGCCCTTCGTTCGGCTACCTTTTTTAAAAAATAAATAAATTTTATAGATAGGTACCTATATTCGAATCGAAATTCAATTTTTTTTTACTTTCTTTGAAAATAAGACGACCACTTCTCTTCCCCTTCCAATTGATTTTTCCCCTGTTTCATTTCAGAAATAGGTATCAATACCTACTCTCTCATTCCGAATCACTGAAAAGTCACTGATAAATAGTCAAAATTGCAGCACAGAAAAAATCAGCAAAATTCACAGATTTTCAGCGAATTTTCGCTGGTTTTTCGAAGATTTTCACTGATTTTTCAGCAAATTTCATAAATTTTATACTGATTTCCAGTGATTTTTCTCACTGATTTTCCAGTGATTTTTCTCACTGATTTTCCAGTGATTTTTCTCACTGATTTTCCAATGATTTTTCTCATTGATTTTCCAGTGAATTTTTTCATCGATTTTCCTCATTGATTTTCAGTGACTTTTCTCAGTGATTTTTCAGTGATTTTTCTCAGTGATTTTCCAGTATTTTTCTCACTGCTTCTCCAGTATTTTTCTCACTGCTTTTCCAGTGATTTTTCTCACTGATTTTCCAGTAATTTTTCTCACCGATTTTCCAGTAATGTTTCTCATTGATTTTTCAGTGATTTTTCTCACTGATTTTCCAATAATTTTTCTCACCGATTTTCCAGTAATTTTTCTCACTGATTTTCCAATAATTTTTCTCACCGATTTTCCAGTAATTTTTCTCACTGATTTTTCAGTGATTTTTCTCACTGATTTTCCAATAATTTTTCTCACCGATTTTCCAGTAATTTTTCTCAGTGATTTTCCAGTGATTTTCCTCACTGATTTCCACTGATTTTCCAGTGATTTTCCTCACTGATTTTCCCGTATTTTTCTCACTGGTTTTCCAGTAATTTTTCTCTGAGATTTTTCTCACTGATTTTCCAGTGATTTTTCTCACTGATTTTCCAATAATTTTTCTCACCGATTTTCCAGTATTTTTTCTCACTGATTTTCCAGTAATTTTTTCACTGATTTTCCAGTGATTTTTCTCACTGATTTTCCAGTGATTTTTCTCACTGATTTTCCAGTGATTTTTCTCACTGATTAGTTTTCAGTAAAAAAAATTCACTGATTTTCTCCTGTGCTGCAATTCTGACTGTTTCTCAGTGATTTTCGATAATTTTCACTGATTTATAATTGAGAGAGTATTTTAATAAAGGATGATTCAATCTCCACACACCATGCCATTTTTTCTTTGAAAATAAGGCGACCCTCCCTTCCCCTTCCAAGGGGGACCCTGGTTTCATCTCAGAGATAGGTATCAATACCTATTCTAAGACAAGATGATTCAATCTCCACATACCATGCTCATATTTCCATGGAAAATCACGAGACCATAAACGACACTGATGTATATCTACAATATAGAAAATGCATCATTGATAATTTGTTCTGATCACCCACACTCGATGGTCGTTATACGTACTACACTTGCAGCGTAATAGGTAATCGTTGACATAACACTTCCACGAAAGATAAAAATCACTTCCTATAAAAAAACTACATCCATTATTTTCGCTTTTTAAATCGCTGACAATGGCAACACGGTTCTTATACGATTCGTTAGTAATATTACGAAGTTCTCATGACAATCGATTCGGTCAAATTACAAGGTGACTGCTATGCTAAGATACAATGTACGAATAATCTACTTTCCCTATGAACCATGGCAGCACATAACTCTCGGTCTCATCGCCTGCCCAAAATGTTGGAAATTATGTGCTTGTTTAACGCGTTACTAAGTACGCCTAATGCACGATTTGACCCGTGACCTTACGGTATTTAGGTTAAATCAGTCTGCCTTTTTTTTTTTTTACGATGACGATTTCGAATCAGATGTTCTTCGAGGAGGTATATGAATCTTACGATATTTTGGTCTAACCTTTCTCGTATTGTCTTTCAGGAAGGAACGCGATTTTCTGTTTCGTGATATCATTTTCGTCTATTCATGTCTCACAGAGCAATAAACGTGTTGAGGTATAGACTATCGAGGAAATTAATTACTTGGAAGTACATATACCTACTTATAAGGTTTATATGGATCTATATACTATGTAACAGTTTTTTTTTTCAATGATGATGCGATAATTAATAGCCTAAATATTTAACAAATGAAATATCCTACGAGTACATAACAAGTAATCTATTGAAAGTGAACTTTTATCGACAACGCCACTATGTATAGCTAGGTCTAGGTAATACAATGGTAATTTCATGGTGTGTAGAAAACCGCACGAGATTCCTTAAGGATATTTTTAATCTATTGAGAAATTTTACTTCAATTAGCTTTCAAAAGATGATCATTAGCGTCGTTTAATTTTTCAAAAGATTAGTAATTTTTATACGAATGCGGTTGCAAATATGGAAGATAGATTATCACAAGTATGTACTATGTATGTAATGTATCTTTACATCAATTTCATTTTCGTTCTCAGCCAACGTGCCAAAAGCAATTATTAAATAACTGCACGGTAGAAAGATTAATTTCTAGCTACCGACACGCCATGCCATTCTCATACTTGTTTTCTTCACTTAAACTTAATGATGGACGTATGAGCTACCGATATTCGGCGGAAATCGTTGCCCTTTTCGAGACTCTCTTTTCAAAAACCAATGAGTTTTCCCAAACGGAATTACGTAAACGAAATACTTACATTTTTGTCCAATTGTACACACGTGAAACATTTGACAGCCCGTTTCGACATCAGCGTAATATCCTCCTATGACTTTTCCTTCGCATGAGAAATTCGTATCTGGCAAGTTATCGAAATCTAAATACTGAAAAAATTGTTTCCAATTAGAAAAAGATCTAGGAAGGAAGGTATCCCAACTTGAAGTAAAATTTGAGTCGAAGCAAAAATAAATCAAATTTACATCATGAAAGAATTTCATATCTAAAATTTCAGGTGCTGAAGTTCACTTCCCGAATTTTGGCGAATTTTTAGAATTTGCAAATTACCCCATCGCCCTGCACAATACATATGTATGAAAATTTGATCTAATCAACGAAAAAAGCTGAAAATTGTTGTATAAGTACCCTATTTTCAACCTCCCGAATCGATTGGAAGTGGTTTTGAGACGTTTTGAAGCCTACAAATTTTTTTTGGAATTTTCCAGCACTGGAGAAAAGCCCATAAAAATAGTCTATTATAAACTTCAGTACCTACTCTCTCCTTTTGAATCAGCGAAAAGTCACTGGTAAATATACTCAGAATTGCAGCACAGAGAAAATCAGCGAAATAATTCTTTGATTTTCAGCAAATTTCAGAGATTTAACTGACTTTCCAGCAGGGGCGCACCCAAAGGAGGAGGGGAGGGGAGGGGACTAAGGGTACTCTAGCCTCCCCCCCCCCGTAAAACTCGGCAAGGAGATTTTTTATCATAAAAATGTCAAAGGTATGATTTTTAAAAAAAAATTCGCCCTCGCTTCGCTCGGACAGTAAATTGATAATTTTCCATTGATTTTTCAGTCAAAAATTACTAATTTTTCAGTCAATGCCCATTTATCAGAAAAAATTAGTAATTCTGACTAAAAAAAAATCATTAAATCTCCCCACTTTTCTCAAAATCTGAGCCCCCCTTACACAATTTCTGGGTGCGCCTATGCTGAGTTTCTAGTGAATTTTCACTGATTTTCCAGAAATATTTCTCACTGTTTGCTTTAATTAAAAGTTTTTTGCTGATTTATTACTGTTCTGCAATTCTGACTTTTTTCCAGTGATTTTCGATAATTTTCACTGATTTATAAATGAGAGAGTATAATCGTCGATTACACATACCCATTGGTGACCTATTTGTTCGATTAACGTACAATTTTCTGAAATTCGTAACTTCGAGTTCAAATCCATATTTTTTTTGGCAGAAAATTTCACTGGAAAAAATATAAAAATACGCCGACAACAGCGTACGTATCAATTTAAAAAGCTGAAAGTTGGTATAAATACTTTTTTTTCGATCAAAAGGATCACCAATATGAGTAATACACGATTATGGGTGCTGAAGTTCATATGGACCATTTTTATGGTCTTTTCTGCTGTGCTGAAAAATTCCAAAAAAAAATTTAAGGCTTCGAAACGTCTTGAAACTACTTCCAATCGATTCGGGAAGTCAAAAATAGTATATAGGTACACTGAATTTCAGGGTTTTTTTGTTGATTAGATCAAATTTTCATATTTTGCAGAGCGATGAGGTAATTTTGAAATTTCAAAAATTCGCAAAAATTTGAGAAATGAATTTAAGCACCTGAAATTTTAGATGTGAGGTTTTTTTATGATGTATTTTCGATTTATTTTTGTTTTGACTCAAAATTTAACTTCGAGTTGGGATACCTCTCTTGTAAGTATACTTTTTTGAATTATTATCCAAATATTATATTTTAATTACGTAATTTTGGAATATTTAATTTTTCAACTCCCGATTCCCTTCATTCATAAAACTGATGCTCCGAATTCTCTCCATTCATAAAATTAATTGGAAAAAATCTCAAATTTCAAATATTCATTTGCAGAATTTAAAATGTAGAATTTAAAAATAGCCACACAATACGCATATATTTCCAATAGAACTACGCCTATTGATCAATTATACCCATACGCATTCCATTTCTAACGCGTTTACCGGTGGAACTTTCAATAATCTATCAGAAGATTTATACTCGTTTTCATAGTAGCAATAAGAATCTTCCTAAGCTTACGATAACCGGTCCAAGGTTCAACTCATTCAACCCTATAATAGGTCTTCCATTGACCGCAGCAACGTTGGTCACAAGTCACTGCATCTCAAAAATTTTCATTTTCATTTCGATTCGGTGACGTGGATGTTTTTAGAAATAGGTGATACAGAATGCTATTGGGAATATAATCTAAGTAAATTGCAAATCGTGCATTAGCGAATCTTCTTATTCAAATCAACAATTTATGCCATAGCCGCAGTAAAGAAGAGAAAAATCTCATGAAAACAAGACACGATCTAAACGCAGTACCTATTTCATTTAGGAAATTAACCTTTTTGTCTAAATTATTATACTTAGGTTATATGTAAACTTATTTGCCCTTAGGTTTTAAAAGGCCATTTCTCATATTTTCTCTGCGTGACATTATACCTACCCACTATTCGCAGAGTTCGAGATTAATCAGCCTATCTAATGCAGAAATTAAACGGTTCGTTTAGACCGATTCTTATTTGATAGGTGGATAAAATTTACCCATCGTATACGACTCGAGTAGGTAGGCAGCCATTGGTTGGGTAGAAATTAATCGAAATGTGTATTTTGAAGGGGAAAATTCTTGTTCGTAACAGTATAAAGACTCGAGAAGGTAAATTTCAATAAATCAAGCAATAAGCACGAAATAATTTGACTGAAAAATCGTGATCAGAAATAACGATAAAGTGACTTTTTTGCATAGATAAGGAAGGTAACCGAATACTCAAGTAAATTGGGGAATACCGAAAACTTGCTGAATTACATAATAAATAGGCAGGTAGGTTAACTACAGTCTACTGTCTACACAAAACACGTGGATTCGAGACCATACGTAAGACGCGTTTAAAAAAGGAAAAGATGAACTGAATCAGCTTGACAATCATATTTTTTCTAGGTATTTTTTCACTTTCCAGAGAAGCAGGTACGTATGAGCTTCACAAAACCAATCAAGTCTGTCCTCTCCTTCCTTGGTGCTCAGTTTCGAATATTTTTTAGTCATTTTAAGAATTCTAATTTCAATTTAATGATACAATCGGGGATGAATTGAATTTGGCGATATTAGAGGGACAAAAACTTCAAAATTTTCGACTCTGATGACATTTACTTTCAATTTTTCTGACTTGAAACACGATTTCAACATGAATATGTTGTAGTGGTTGGGAGTTAATCTATCAAATCGGACCTAAATTTTGATGCGACATTTTTTTAGACAGAAAAAAATTTCAGTTTTTTGTCAAAAAAAAGTTGGTGCTTGAGGTTAATTTATAAAATATGGGGCCCAAAATTTAGACACTGCTGATGTAATGAACTAATGATACATATTTTGTTGGAGATGAAAAAAAAAAAATAGGAAAAATGTTGACAAATTGATGATGACATTCACCTAATCAGACTTGGAAAAAATTAAGAAATTTTCGCACTTGCGAACATACAAATTGATATACCAAAGCCCCCCCCCCCTCCCCAGGAGTATACATGTACCTAGTGGCATTTTGTTAGTCGTACCTAAGAGAAATTTTTTAAAAACTTGCAGCATTTTTTGGCAAATTATTACATATTTAGTGGCAGTATACAAATCAATTAACTTTATTATAATTTGAAAATTAGAAGAAAAAAATTAATTTTAAATATCCAACACAAAAAAAAAATTGAAATGTTGCTCGATTCAGTGGCTTGAAAATGGTTCGTCAAATCTAAATCATAAAATCGTTCGCCAACGATTTAAATATTTGACCGAACTAATTTATACACAAGCGATTCAATTGTTTGATTTTTGATTCAACTGTTTGTAAACGATAATCATCTCAAATGAATTGTTCAAAAACGACTCCGCGACTCGTTTCAAATATTTCTGAACGATTCAATAAAATTTACCAATAAATTATAAGCGAACAATTATTTCATTGCCAATGAAATCGTTCACGAATGATTTATTCATCTCTGACGAAGCGTTTGACGACAACTCAATGATCTGATTTAAACGTTCCTAAATGATTCGATTCACTTATTCGGGCCAACCATTCACAAATGATTCAATTATCACTCAGGGACATCATTCACAAACGACAAAGGATGAACGATGAACTCATCTTTGATGAAGTCCTTCGCGAATGATCTATTCATCCCTGAGGAATCGTTCGAGAACGATTCAACAATCTGATTCGAACGTTTCTGAGCGATTCAATCATATACAATAATTTACGAACAATCCATTCAACTCAGATGAAATCATTCGCGAACGATTCACTCATTTTCGAATAAATTGTTTACAAACTTTTCACTTCTCCTCCCTCCAAGTTTTCTAAAGTAATGACCATTTTCTCAGAAAATGTTCATTTTGAATAGAAAAATATGAGGAAAATTCGGGTTTGTGTCGAAAAAATTTCATTTCAATAGGAAATTTTCACTCCCCCCCCCCCCCCCATTTTCGAAAGTAATGATGGTCCTTTTTTTTGGAAACTTTTAATTTTGAATTGATAAATTAGAAAAAATCACAAGGTAGGTAAGTAAGTATTTTGCATCGGAAAAATCAAAAAAAAAATTCATCCTTCTTCCAATTACGAAACTGATGATACTTTTTTGAGAACTTTTCATTTTGAATTGAAAAATTTAGGGAAAATTGGGCTTTGCGTGGAAAAAATTTCATTCAATAGAAAATTTTCAATTTTTACCCCCTCCCACCTCCCATTCTTGAAAGTGATAATCCTTTTTTTAGGAACTTTTCATTTTGAGTTGAAAAATTAGGAAAAATCCCAGATTCTTTGCATTGGAAAAATCAGAAAAAATTCCATCCTCCTCCCATTTACGAAAGTGATGATTCATGTCCTGAGAACTTTTCATTATGAATTGAAAAACTGGGAAAAATCGCAGGCACTTTGTATCGGAAAAATCTGAAAAATTTTCATTTCAGAACGAAATTTTTAATTTCTACTTCTTCCTCTCGACAAGCTAACTCCACTTCGGAATAAGCAAAATTTTTGGAGAATCGTAGGTCCAGATTTTTGGTGGACACTTACAGAAGAAAAAATTAAATATTTCTTTTCTTTTTCGGATTTGTACGAATTTATCATAAAAACTACCTACATTTGTGTGCAACTGTCCAATGAAATGAAATCGATTTTTGGTTCTCCCTGATTTCCCCCCCCCCCCCCCAAAAAAAAAAATAAGAGAAAAATTCGTAAAAATACCGATTTTGTTCATCAACGTCGATACTTTGAATAGGTAGGTACCTACTACCTATACTGGTACAAAAAACCGCATCCTGCTAACCTTTAATTCACTTTTAATGATCTAATTTGTAACATAATCGTCCTATTTGTGTTTTATAATAATACATCCGAGAAATGGTACGGTACTGTCTTCAGGAATGACTCGTGTAGGTTTGTTATGCAATAGGACATATTAATGAACATACCTAAATGCATAGGTAAGCAAGGTCAAGGATACAGAATGTTCTAGGTTATGCTACTCTACAATGTAACTGTATAAGGTAAAATGGAAAAATTCTTCTGCAGTCATTTATTATTTGGCAATTCAGTTCTTAAAACTTTAAGTATAACCGTTATTTATTTGTATTTTCTTTACCTTCAACATTCGTAAATACTTTTTATTTTAATTTTCAATTAAATGACGAGCTATTTTTCAACATTAAAAAGAGTTGAGAAGGAAAGGAAAATATCGGGGTAATTAAATAGGTAATATTTCATGTTGCAGAATACAGAATATTTAACTAAAATATTGATGTAAGGTCAATACTTACTCCAGGTTCCACGGCGGAAACCAAAAAAACATCATATTTGCTCCAAGGTAAATTCCACAATATCGCTCCTAAAACAAAAAATAATTCGTCATTAGTCAAAAAGCAATTCGTACACAAATACCTGGATAATCTATGCTATCAGAATGTTACAAATATTTCAAAATTTATTTCACCGAGTATAATAAAATCATAAACTTTGTTTTAGTAAGTTGGGTAAAATTTCATATTCTTAAATAAAATCGCATTAACCTAGTTCATGAAGTGCTAAAATACCTATTATCGAATATCAATAAAGATGTGCCATAATTGCCAGCATCGATGACGATGCCTTCCCAGCAATCACCCACCTATACAGATGCACTCCAAGTACACGTACTTTTACCTTCATTAACAATCTACCAAGACCGACCGTAGAACTCGATAAGTTGAACGCGTGAAGTCATATTTTGACGTGCTTTTTCAACGTTGCGTGGCGAATTGTTATCAGATACAAAAGCTAGTTTGACAAACGGTTTCGGTTTGAAGAAACGACGTTCTATATTCTTGAGATTTTTCAATTTTACCATTTTACCACACCCTTTCATGACATGGTTTGTCAGTAACCACTTTACGATTGTTGATTGACTAATGTAGCTTACGAGACGACTGTGATAGAAGTGATAAAACGAAATTGACTATAGTTTTTTACGCACCGTTTAACGGCTAGCATACAGAGACGTTTCACCAATAACCATTTGCCTGGCTCACTGCCGTATTTGGGATGTAGTTTTGTTTACCTACAATTTTTCATTCAGAATGCTTACATTTAATTGTTAATGATTTCATTGTTGCGCCTACAAATTTTCAATGGCTTCGTTCTACCAAATGATTACCTAATTCGAATGACAATGAGGGGTTCGTGTCGTTTCTCACATTCTCGTGTCAAAAGCAAGTGATTGGGTACTTAAAATTTGACTAATGAGCTGGAAAAGTGGGATTCTTTTTTTTTTGGGGCAAAAAATTGGAATTTCAAAATTTTTTGGAGATATTTATCCAGATTAACTTTATGTGATTTGGTGAGATCATTAATATATTCCATGAATATCCATTTCCCAACTTCTCTTCCTCTTATTCAACTAAAAACTTGGAATAGAAGAGATTCTCAAGTGGTATGAAAAATTTTGATTTTAATATACCAAGGTCGAGATACAAGGGAGGGTCGTTTTGCAAATCTTTTTCGAAAACGGAAAGAGAGAGGATTAACTAGGACGTTTTGTACTCAGAGAAGGTGACTTATGAGGAAAGAGGACAAAAAAATGAAAAATTTCCAACTGAAGTATTGAAAAATGTTTTTTGATTTTTCTAATTCAAAATACTACTTTTCCAACTCAGAAAAAAGACAAGATATCCAAGCAAGCTGTATTCTCGGTTTTTCGTTAGGTTCCGTTTTGTAGACCTTTTAAAAAGACCCGGTGAAAATTTCATCCCCCAACATCGCTCTTAAAATCTGGCAAAATTAAAAAATTAAAAAAAAAAAAGTTCGTCAAAAATGGCATTAATAACAATGTTATTTCCTCAAAATATAATTTTGGAGACATTACATCTAGTAGCGAAAATCTGTATTAATTGGTCACAGGAGAAAGGCAAAAACTGGAAATTCTCCGACTGTGAGATCAATTTTTTAGATCATCACTTTTAGAAATTTTCTTATCCAATTCTGATTTTTATCAACTAAAATCAAAAGGAGAAGATGTCCGTCCTTCTACCCTCCTCCTCTCATTTAGTCCATCATACTGATTGCTGTTTTTTAAAGCAAGAATGTCTTTTCACCAAAATTTTACAAATTCAAATTTAATGCAGATATCATTGCGAATTTCCTCATTTTAAATCTTTGATCTGACAAGAGATAATCAAATTCGCAGAGATCAAAAGAAAACTCCTAAATAAATATTGGTTCGAGCTTCAAAATTGAAAGAGGTACATTTGAGTCTATCTTCAAATCAAAATTTCTCTTAAAGATAATTTTAAAAAATGATAAAATAACTCTTGTGATCAAAAACTGGAATGTTGCTTAATGATTTGAAGTTAAAAAACGAAAAATGAACACCTCCTATAAAGAAATGGGAGTAATTGAGGGAGGAATAGGTACAAAAGTTGTGTATGTCACTCCTCGACTGAACTTTTCCTTACCTCTTCCCAAATAGCATTTAAAATTTTACTGTTCCAATTTTTTTTTAAATTTTGACCAAAAAATTTTTAAAGTCGAAAAAAAATGCGTTTAGCATCTAGATGTTTTTACCTCAAAATGTCAGTGGCATTCATTAATAATCTTGATAATATGAATATTTTTTACCAAAAAGAGATTTGATGGCAATTTTTTACATTACCCCCGTCTAAGCCACATTTTCAAAATAAAGATAAACACATAAAAAGTATTTACAATCCATAAATATGTAAATATTTTTTTAGGGAATGGGAGTCAGCCGTCAGCCAAAAAGTTGACTTCTAACTCTGCCCTGACTCCTGGAGTCAATGTGGAAAATTGACTCCTGACTCCAGCTTAACTCCGGATTAAATTTCTAACCTTGAATTCTGACTCCTGCTTGATTCCGGAGTCACACTCGCACCTTAACTCCTGACTCCAAATTGACTCCGGAGTCAATTTCAGATCCACCTGACTCTGGCTTGACTCGAGAGCAATTGCGGATTCGGAGTCAATTTGGAGTCTGTTTGACTTCGACTCCAAAGGCGACTCGTATTCTCTGTTTTTTTGTTTTTTTCAAAAACAGTGGAATTTCAGGATATCTATCTAATAATAAAAATGAAAATTCGGACTTTTTTTGGGCGGAATATTTTAATTTTTTCGCAATCCATTGCTTACTCCCTCCCCTCAAAAAACAAATAAAAACACGTGCTTAAAATCGATCAATTCCATGAAAGTCTTTGCCGTTTTCTCAACCTGTTTGCACTTTTATTCAACAGAGAAAGGTAAGTAAATGAGAAAATTTTGGATTGTTTTAATAAAGTTTACCAAAAACTCTTTTTTTTTGTATTTTTAGACTCACTTTGTTGAAATTAGAACTTTTTTGGGGATTTTTAGATTTTTCGGGCTCAGTAGACGGTTATTAGAATCCTTGAATTATGATCATTTTAAGAGAAATGTCTTCAAAAATGATTTTTTGAAATTTTTACTGTTGCTTCAAAAGGCGAGAAAAAACTATTTTTCTAGTTCGACTCCTGAAAAATGAGGTAACAGTAAAAAAAAAAACAGGCACCAATGGTATGCTATAAGTCAGCTCATTTTCAGTAAAATTTCTTCACACCATTTTTTGGTGAAATTATAAAATGTACATATTTGAACTTAGTTAGATTAGGTACAGATAGGAGAGGTTAATTTAGAAGGGTAAGATTTTTTACTGTTTTTTCAAATCTATGGACGAAACCTGTGTTGCAAAAAATCATCTCAAATGCACATTTTTTAAAATTTTTCCTCGAGTCTTATCAACTTTTCATCAACTTTTTCAAATTTTTAATCATTTTTAAATTCTAATTTTAAAATGTGTGAAATTTTGCTTGTCTGAAGCTCATTTAAAATTCTAATAATTTTTTTTTCATATTAAAAGTTTTATTTATAAAAATTATAAAATATATAAAAATTACTTAAAAGAATTTAAACAGATTAAATTCACCTAAATTTCAGTTTAAAATTATTTAAGTGGGAAAAAGTAAATCTAAATATGAAGATTCTCGAAGAGAAAATTATACAAATTATTATTGTAATTAGAAAATTATTTAGAAAACATTTCAGTCTGTTTTCAAAAAATGTACCTAAACTCATAATAATAATATGGAAAACTGATTGTCTAGCGGACTTAGAATCCTTGGATCCTTGCCCCTTCAACTTAAAATGGGTAGGCAATATATTAACCAACGAATCTTTCTGTTTCGGCTTGTATATTGTATTAGCAGGGTTCTCTTCAACAAATTGGTACGTATGTTCCACTACATAAACGTACCTGCATTTTAAAGTTTTTTTTTGTTTTTTTTGAATACGATATCTCATAATACAATCCGCCGGTCATTTCATAGCTACCTATAAGTATATGGACCATAGGTACATAATTGTTGGTAATAAAGCGTTACACAGTAAACGATATTTTCACTTGGTTATATGTAGTCGTTGTATTGTTATTTTTTTGACTAACTGTACTTAGTAGAACTCTTTTAAACTCGAACCATTTACGTAACGGGAGCATAGGGTACATAAAACAGGTGATGTAAAATTCTATACACTTCAATTATAATTTTAGAACAAGATGACTATGAAATAAAGAATGCTTACACGCATTTAAAGTAGATTCAGGTTTTAACAGATTCTAAACTGATGAGACTTGCTCGCTAATTGGTTAATGAAAACTATTATTTAGTTTCTTCGTGACTGGAATTTTTTATACACCGAAGGCACTTTCGTATTATGTGTGATAAGTAAGTGTAAGAAAATCAAATTAGACAGATTTACAAGTCGATCGAATTATTTTATATCGCAACATATAGGTACCTAAGTACATAATAAGATGGGTCTTACTTCCCTAAGTAAACATACGCTTCCGCGCTTGAAAAGATCGTCATAAATAGGTAGGTACCTAATTCCAACTTCTGACCCGTTGGTAGTTTATAAAATTGATCCATCGTTTAGTGGTCATAATAACAATGAGCCATTTAAAGTACCAATGATTAAGGAAACTTTCATATTCATGAGAAAAGTAACGCATCTTACATGCACTTTCTCATTGTTAAAAAAAAAAGAATTTGACGAAGTACATCATATGATTTACAAATGCTTTGTATTCGTAAATAATTTAACTCCTAAACGAACCTACGAGTGTGTCTATACACTCATTCTTTCTCCCGGAATTGAATGAAAAAATAAATCAGCGGTTTATACATTCAATGAAAATAAATCGACAAACCGCAATAAATTATTATAGGTAGTAAAGTATCACAAATTAAACCTCTAAACCTCATAAAATGAATTTTAAACGGTTGATCTATATTAAACGACATCGAAACTTCTACGACTTTTTTTTAAATGAATTCTCACGACATATGCGAGTAAGTATAGGTACCTATAAGTAGTTTTTACGTTTTACGATTCTCATTCACCCATATTCAGGCGATAAATTTACGTAATTTTCAAATAATTAAAGAAATTTTTCATTAAATAGCACGCATTACTCTGTATACGAATGCGTATGGTTGAAGAATGTAGTTGAGCGAGTTCATATAATGTATAAAAAAAATTACGAACCTTGAATTTTGCACGTACTGACAAAAACTTACCAGTTGGTAGGTAAATTATATAAATAACTCATCGGTGCAGCGAGATTTTGATGGTTTTTATGAATTCCGATGAAAGATGACGTACGATTGTGCACATGTAGGCCACTTACATAGGTAAATCTTCATTCTTTAAATTCGTTTCGTATTGTACGATGAAAAGATAACACTAAGAAAAATTATAAATTGCCATATTGAACTTTCTTATCAAATTTGTAAAATGAATCTCAACTAGAATTTAAACAAAGGAGCTCAAAACCAAATCCATTTCACATCTTATTAATTCAGAAAAAAATATTTAAAAAATTCAAGGTTGAAGAGGAACAACTCAAGCAACCCTCCCAAGTTATTTCTACAAGCCCCAGTCAACAATAAACGTTTTTTTCCCAAAATTGACAAAAATGATGAAAATACTTCCCGGCTTTTGCCTGCCAGCGAAAAAAATCACCATGTTCCCCGTTCAGAAATCATTGATGAGGTATTTTTGAAAAAATGAAATGTAGGAGTGAAAATTCTACTACATCATTTTTCACAACGTTCGATAGGAATTTCTAAGATGATTTATCGCACCTCAGTTTGATTGATCTTTGGTTAAGAGATGGTAGCTATTAAATTTTTTATGTTGCAACATTACTGATAAGGAATTAAGTGGACATTAGAGATAATCGTTTTGCACATTTTTCTCGAAAGTTAAAGAGGGGGTAGCTAGGAGGCTGTATCTGGACCTGAAAACAGTGTGGTAAAAATTTCACTCTCCTGACTCCACATTTTCCTTTTCCTATCGAGCTTTAAAATTTAACTAGGTATATTCAAATATCTTTAAACAAATTACAAAAAAAAATTGATTTTTTTTTAAAAAACTGTTTTAGGAAGAATATTTTTACTCAAAAATACCGCATTGATACCCATTTTTCATATTCACTATATTTTTCAGGGGTCCTAAAAACAAATACCTAATGTTTTGTGTTTTTTTCAATACCTTTTCAGCTAAAAATATAGAAATTTTCTTCTGAAATCATGTTAACATGAATATTTTAACCCATAAAAATGAGCCCTGATTTTCTATGATTTTTCCAATTTTTGAATAAAAACATGTGTAATGTTTTTTTCTTTAGGTAAGTATCTTGAAAAAATGGCTTGGACAGGGGGTAATGATGGGAAATCGCCACCGATTATTTTTATAATTTGATATATTCATACAAACATCATTTCAAGGAATTTATTTTTTACTGAATACGTATTATAAAAACTCGAAAAATGATTTTTTAAGGACCCGTAAAAGATAGAGTGAAGATGAAAATTGGGTTTCTAAGGTAAAGTCATATTTTCTAAAGCCATATCTGAAAAAAAAATCTCGGCCTTAAATATCATAAATAATAATGAACAAAATAAATGCACTCCTGATTTACTCTTTCAAAAGATACCGATTGTATCAAAACCACAATTTTCACTTTTTCATTTTGGATGAACGAAGATATGCTTTCTCAAATGAAAAACCAAAAATTTCTAGCAATCGAAGAAGTGAAAAATCCAACACTCTTAAAAAAGCTCATAATATTCTCAGATTTTTCACGTCGAAAATGCACTGTTGTCATAGAAAAGAGACACATTGTTTCCTCCTCCACCAATCAAAAAAATTACCCAACCCACTCTGTCACCACACTTGTGAAAAATGTCACGAACCGGTTTTTTTCGAGCGTTACGTTGGCAGGACCTAGTGATCGGGTGGTAACGCCTCCTAGTCGCGCTTGGCCTGCCGTTCGTTTCCGCTGTTCAGCAAATTGCCTACTTTTTCATTTGAAGGGACAAACGTTTTTAAAAAAAATTTGACCGGCACAAATTCAATGTTTTTGCTTCCTAAATCCAAAGGGTAGGCAAAGTGTTTTTCACGAACCAGAAGAGCCAAGATATACAAGTATCTGTCGGGTGACTATTTCATCCCTTCCACTTTTCATTCAGTGAAAAAAAAATTATCAATAAACATGAAAAATACATATCTTGTTCTAAAAATGTTGCCCCTCCAAATAATAAAGCAGGCAATTTGCCCAGCAGGGAAATTAAATGTTGAACATTTACGTACACTCCTTAGAAGTTATAAAATGCCACACCAAGCTGTGGGTCAGCGCAAGAAATTAATTGGTAAATGACTTTTTTTTGAGTGTGGTAGATATGCGAGGGTTAGTTGAAAAAATTTGGATTGAATGGAAAAATTTAGGAAAATGGTAAAAATTTTTAAAAGATAAGTGATTGGTAATTTTTAAATTTTCTACGAGTTTTTCACTTCGTATAGGTATATACTTACCTAATAATAAATTGGTAAACAAAAGTATTTAAGAACGAAACTCAATTGGCATTTCTAGTTTTTGAACTCAGTATGAAAATTTTCCAAAAAAAAATCATCATCTACCTTCACAAAATTTCTGACTTGAAGCTAATTTTGCCGATTAAAACGAGATTTCGTTATTGTTAAAAAGAGCGATCCCTGTTTTTCCTTCGTCTGGCCCTGAATGAATTTGCAATAAACATACATATTTTTAAAAATCAGAAAAATAATGCACATATCACTTGTATTTTAAATTAAATGAAACACAAATTATGTATGATGTTCCAGTGTTTGACCTACTCTCAATTTATTTTTAAAAAATTTTCGACTTTGAGATATTTTGACTTGAAACAACTTTTTTTCTATTTTTCGACTCAGTTATGAAAGGAATGATATTACAATAGCCATAAAAAGTGTAGGTACAATTTTCATGCTTTATGGTAAGTACTTCAATTTTAAAAAAATTGATAAATCTCAAATCATTATTAGAACATGAATTTTTAAACTTGATTCGATCTTTTCAAAATACTAATTCATTACTTTCAAAAACTACTATGACGTATTTCTTACACATTTTTAAATTGTTTTCATAATAAAACTTGATTAAAAATAAATTAATCGCTTGGATTCTGAAAATTTGAAGTTTTTAAAGATCTTCATCGATTCTCAAGGTTACAAAGTATGTAATTAGTCGATTTTTTTATCTGTATTTATTGAAAAAAAAATTCTAAAAAATGTTTTGTCACAAGTTCCAAAAATTTTAAACAAATTTTTGCCTCTGCTCTCCTCGTTCCTCTTCCTAAGAGACTAAAATAATCGAAAGATGGTAAGTAAAATTTATTTTTTCTCCAAAAATTTTCGCTCGAAATCAGTAAGTAAATTTTCTCACTACAACAAAAATATTCATTTTTCATTACCTATACGAAATCACTTTTTTGCACATCCTTCATCCCTGTTTTTTTGCCACCACACGAAACCTACGACGAAAATTTTTAAATTTTGTTTTTCACATCAAATTATTAAACAAAATTTAACCCTGAAACGAATTTTTAGCTGCAACTGCTGAATAAATTCGGTAAAACCCATAGGTAATATTACCCCCTTCCTCCCTCCCTTTCGTGGTTTGTATTTCTAGCGACGCGACGTCGAAATCGCCAGTAACCACGGCGAACTATTATGCAACTCGAACATCTTGAGACATCTTATTCAATTTTTCATGGAATTGATCAAATGTAATGTTACTCGTCATTTACACGATGTACAAAATGTAACTCGACATGTGGATTACAATGAAGCGACGGTACGGCATGCGAAAAGAAATGAAAAAAGTAAACACAGATGCAGTCAGATGAATAAGTTATCTAGAATATTCCTTTTGCTCACCATTTGAGAAGAGGCCGGGGTCATAAATCGCTTGTTTATATTTCTCACAGCGACATTTTTTATGCACGTAATAAACCGCGAGTACTGTTCGCAGTTGAATCAACTCAATAAAAATATCTCTTCGCAAAAAAAATTACATTCTACTCGCGTACCATTGATGCCAGTGGTTCCTATGATTACACTTAGGTATCGTCTAAGGTATCATCTATCTGTACATACCTGTTAAGAAAATAACCAATAACATAGTGTATAAACCATGAGCAGGCCAATATCCTCTTCACCCCATCTGAAATTCATAACAAATTATAAGATTAAATCGAACATATCGTAAAAATTTTGTACGCACATAAAAATTTTTATAATATTAAAACATAATTTTATTTTATTAGCGAGTAATTTCATTTACTTAAATATAATTTTGACGCTTTCTTTATTTTATTCAGGTCAGTTTAGATATCGTTAAACAAAACGAATTAAGTACTTTAAACAGTGCCTTCTGGCAATTGTACAACCGACACGAACATTTTTTCTGACATTTCTTCTTCCTAGACGATTCAAGTTTATCTTCGCAGATTACATCGCATAAATATTATTCCGTCTAAACTCAAATTACTCACCGCTCGTTCAGCGTTCGGAAAGAGAAAATTAAAAACTTATTACACCGGCGATATGAAATTTTAGCGATAATTTTTTGTCAACTTGTGATCGGCGCCGAGTTTCACTTTTTTCTAGTCGTAATTTCATCAAATTGATGTAAAAATGATTTTGCAAAGCTGCTAAGAAATAATGATTGATATTTTCCAAAAATTTAAATTGTCGAAAGTGTAAATGTATCGATTTTATCTTTCCTTCCCTTCAAATCACGAGAATAACTAAAATGTAAATATCGATAGGTAAATTTATTTTTGAAAAAAAAGTAGGTATAAGGTACATCATCGAATTAGGTACCTACCTGTACCTACTAGTCAGGTCTCAATCGTATATCCGCGCGCTATTCCTGTTAAAATTTATTTTATGATTGGTTCTTGTTCTGGACACTAAAACAAAGAAATTAAGTCCGTATGCCCTTTTTATCCCCCCCCCCTTTCCCCAGGGTCCACCCCCTAACATTTCAAACGTGTGTATCGCCTTATCTATGGATCGTAATGAAAAAATTTTCCTACAAAAGTTATTCCTCAGCATCTAAAGTACATTTTCATTTCTCATCAAAATCCATTTTGGAGCAACTCCTGTCCCCCAAATTTGGAAACAAAACATGTTTTTGAGAAAACCTTAAAATCACATTTTCTCCATTTCAAACGAATAGTTTCGGAGATACGACAAAATTTGTAATCACAAAAAGTATTCAGAATTGAATTTCCTTTCCAATGAGCTCTATCACGACAATTTTCACCAACTTTTCCCGACAGAGTGGACCTCTCCCCCTTCCTCGTTTTCACAAAAGTTGACCCACGAACAAAATTTGCTCCAAAATGAATTCCGATAATAAATGAAATTATGCATTAGATATCGAAGAACAAAAATCTTTCAATTTTTTTTCGTGGGTCCAACTTTTGAGATAAGGGGGAGGGGGAGAGATCCACCCTGTCGGGAAAAGTTGGTGAAAATGGTCGTGATAAAGCTCATTGAAAAGAAAATTCAATTACGAATAATTTTTGTGCTTACAAATTTTCCCGTACCTCTGAAACTTTTCGCTTAAAATGAAGAAAACGTGATTTTGAAGTTTTCTGAAAACTATTTATTTTCAAATTTGGGGGCAGGAGTTGCTCCAAAATGAATTTTGATAAGAAATGAAAATGTACATTAGGTGCTGAGGAATAACTTTTGTTTGGAAATTTTTTCATTACGACCCATAGATAAGGCAATACACGCGTTTGAAATGTTGGGGTGGACCCTGGAGAAAGGGAGAGGGGGAAATAGGGCATACGGGCCTAATTACTTTTTTTAGTGTCCAGAACAAGAATCAATCATAAAATCAATTTTAACCGGAATTTCGCTCGGAAGCCTTTTTTTGTACGATTGAGACCTGACGATACATTTGAGCTTGATTATTAGAAAAATGAACAACAGACATGTCAAATATTCATCGATGGCGAAAAATTACCTAGGTACTCTATTTTAATATTAACCAGGAAATATAGGCACCGACAGAATACGAGCTACCAGAACAAACTTTTGCATTATACCATAAAATATTCGCACCTACACTTATAGCTGCTGAGAATTTCATACGAGACGACAACAAAATATACTTTACGTATGTACATGTACTTGGCGAAAGTGATATAATTTAAAACAATAAGAGAGCCATTAATTTTCACACAATTTACAGGTCTCGTTACATGACCTTTGAAAAAACCAATCGAAGGATTGAATTACGTAATTTGTACGACCAAATTTATGCCGCTGGATATTGAGTATGATTACGTACCTTATTGTATTGTAGTGCGTATACAAACGTCAACACCTTATCTGATACAAGGGAAGTTCGGACCGACCTGAACCTTGAAAATGACCAGTAATGCGATATGTTATGTGAAGAGACTTATTGTTTTCTGGGAATAGTAAATTTTTTGCTCACATTTTCACGTTAGGCGATAATTCTTCCAAGGCTACTGAGCAACACCGAGTTTTATCGGGATAAAAATCAGATACCTTAAGTAAATATTCCAATGGATAACCGCTGGACTTTCCCTGTTATTAGTAAAATATGTTACAAAATTTCCTAATGCGGTATTTTACCTAGTATTTAAGAATTCGCGTATTGTTTTGTAGGTACTGTAAAAATATTCGACGTGGATTTTTATCGTTGTAATTTGCAAATGGTTTTTCAACAGTTATCAAGATATTTTAACGCGATCGAAATGAAGAAACAGTCCATAGTAAGGTTGTTTTTGTGCCTCGAAGGCTAGACCTGTTCAGGAAAAACAATGCCTTTAGCAAAACTCATTATTGAAACTTTCAACTTATATAAGCAGGTATCGATATCGAGTAAGTACAAGTTTATCAGATATTCTTGCTAAAAAAAAAATAGTGCGACAGTGATTCCAGATTTTGCAGTAGATTTAGAGATTGAATGGTCTGGAGAAATAGAACGCTGCCTTGCAATAAAGTTTTCAAAAAAAAATAGACAACTTGTTAATTTTCTTAAGAATTTCCAAAGAGTTGATGCAGATTTAGATCGTACATACTTCCAATCACTCGACCTTAAGTGATTTCTTCATTTTCAAGTCTTACAGCCATATAGTGTCCTGTTTTCGATGGAAAATAATTTAAGGCAGCGAATAACAATAATAACAATAGGTAGGTACTATAAGTCCCCTTCTCCAAATCGGTGATAAAAAAATGAGCTTTCCTTTAAATTGGATAATTAGTTAAAAACATTTTTATGACCGGGTTTTCAGAGTACCTATGTTCAAAGTAGCTTTTTTGAGACGCTGTCAAAATTGCTGGTGTTTCTGGGATATTATGCCCAAAATAATTATTTGGTATATTAATGGTTCACTTAGGGGGGGGGTCAGGTTTTTCTGGGACCTTAGGACCTTACGTTTAAATTGTTTTTCTCTGGGACACTATGTTTAAATTAGGAAAAGAGTAGGACATATGTCCATTGTCCACATTGATTTTTTACATGGATAAGCAAGTGCTGGGAGTTAAATTATTAAACTCTAAAATTTTTAATTAATTGTCTGAAAATTAAAATTAGGAAAAATTCTGACAAATTGATATAAGAGACATTTTATTAAACTTGAAGAAACAAAAATTTTGATGAATTGATACGTCATTTCTAAAAGAAACCGTCATCAATAAAATAAAAACGATCACGTATTTATTTGGAATTTTAATTTAGGAACTTACCTATAAAACATAGCCAAGATTAAAAACTTTTGCCCCGAAGAAAAAGTTGTGTATTTTTTCTCTTTTTTAAAATTTATTTATTTAAATTAAGTATATGTATTAAAGTGCTTGAAAATTAATTTGGGCAGCTAAAAATTCATCTTTTGTTCACTTTTAAATAGGTACTGAGAGTGCATATAGTCAAATGATTCAAGTTGCAACCAGAGAGTTTTTGAGAGATTTTTTTCGGTAACAACTAAAAAGGTGAAATTTAAAAAATTATAGAATCGAAACGAAATTATGATGTATTGATCCCCTCCCCCCTCCTCAAATCATTTTTACTTAAGGGTAAGGTTGCCATATTTCGACCACTTTTTTTCAAACTTCCACCAATCGAAGACTTTTTGAGGTAGAATGGTAGAAACGTCGAAAATGGCTTAAAAAATACCTTAATCCTTCCTCTACCACTCCCTAAAATTTTGAGCCGATACAATCATTTTTTGTATTTTTTGCGATTTTTTTTCTGAAGGAACTCAAAAATCGATTTTGAAATTTTGGGTTCCTAATTTCGACCACCAGCTGATTTCGCCCGCATAGCGCGGAATCTACCCGAAAATAATTTTTTCATATTCTTTTTTCACAGATGAACAAAATGAGACCAAAACGACAACCCTACAGCCAAAACTCGCGGAGAAAATTTGAAAAAACAAAATCGCATTAAAAAAACAGATTACACAAGATAGTATAGCTGGTCGAGATTAGGGTACCCCAATTTGAACTTTGGTGAAAATTTTTGTTGCGTACCTCCAGTTGTTTTCAAAAACGATGATTTTATCGATATCTGACACCATGCCCCATTACAATTCACAATTATTTGGTAGAATTCATTAAAAAAATTATTCATAATTTGAGATCAAAGAATACGTGAAAATTTTTTTTCACCTATGCGATTTAGTTTTTTTCAATTTTCTCCGCTAATTTTGCCTGTAGGGTTGTGATTTTGGTCTCAAATTGTTCATCTATGAAAAAGGAACATGAAAAAAAATTTTCGTGTAGATTGCGTCCATAGCAGCCGAAATCGGCCGGTGGTCGAAATTAGGAAGCGGTCGAAGTTAGGGCACTTTACCCCCCTTACCTATGAATTTCTCAGTCGTTCTGAAACCTGCACATAAAACTTATTTTCTCTAATTCATTGAAATCTCTAGAACATGCAGAAGTTGACTCGAACAGTTAAAAATCTGGCCTTCGTCTACTTTCGAGAGGTCTAGCCAAATAAAATCCATACCTAATACCAACGAATTCCAATTGAAGGGCTCGCGAGTGATTTTTTGTTGCAATTGAAACACTCGAAATTTTATAAATCGTCAAATCGAAACCAAATACGATTTGAACAGATTGCCTTGTTTTATTCGGAAATTGTGATGGGAGAGGGGATAAATTAGAAAATAAAAAATCCCAAAAAAATGTTTCAAAATTCAGGGATATTTTCATAAAAATAAAGACGTAAGTATCAAAAAAATTACGATTCAAAGCAAAAAAGAGTTGGTTTTTAAACACAGAAACAATACAAAAATTATGCACGAAGCAATGAAGACAAAGAAATGCAAAAAAAATTGAAAATTAAAGTAAATTTGGACTTTTCCCAACTTTTGTCGTAATTCCAAAATGTTGCCTAATTTTTCAAAAGAAATTGAATTTTTCGAGATTTTACAGAATTTTTAAATGAAAAATGACTGAAGGTTAACACCTCCCTGTTTTCAGCACTAATCGAAATGAAATTAAACAATTTAGAATTTTTTTTTATTCTTCTGATTTTGGCATTGAATAAATCGAAAAAAATAAAAAATCATGAATAAAACAAATGAAAAACAAATAAAACAAATAATTGAAGCAATTTTATTTTTTATCCCTTTTTCTCCCACCCCACCCCCTCCCGCATTCTCCTCTTGAACAAATTCTATTCAGAAGTATAAAAACGATCAGACGATCACCTCTTGACGGCTCAGCCTATAAAGTGAAGTTAAGGAACCGTTTACTTTTTCAATCGGTGCCCTTGTCCTAGAAGACAATCGAACCCTGAACCTCTCAGATCTTTAGTGGTTAACTTATGTCGTAAATCGTAAATCATATTTAGAAAAATTCGCATTACTATGAATTCTCGGCGAGAAAAAAATTGATATTAAGCATTCGTATTAAAAAAAAAAGGTTAATCGTTTAGGTAATGCAATACCGTAGGTAAAGGAGAAATGCGTCTAAATAACGTCGTCGTATTCTCATTAAAAACATTTTATTTCCGTCAAGTTGTTAGATCGATTGAATTACGAAATCGAGTCTCGATATACACAAGTTAACGACGCGACGTTCTATAAACACCGAGTAAAAAAAGGGACCAAAATATTAGGACATGACTTTCAATTTTTATATTCAATGGCATCGGTAGGTATTAAGAGAAAAACTATAACAAACCACTCCTTTACAATCGTACATACAACTTTTAACCTACCAGGGGTTTCCACATTTAATACCTACATGAATTATTTGATTCTATTGTTTAATAAATTTCGAGGTTGTACAGAAAATTAAGCTTATTTCTTATAGGTCACACTTATTTTGCCGACAGCTAAATGAAAGATATATTTGCATAAATCGTGATAGGTAAATATTGTTCTTGTCTTTTAATTCGTTCAAATATCAGAAAAATTATACCCATGTGTAAGTTGGAATAAAAACTTATTCGTACTTAAGGGATATAATGTCTAGAAGAAATGGCTTGCGGCTTTTGTAGGCGTAGGCGATGTACCCGTCAATGCTACCAAGTTCGCTACGTATGTCTATGTACCTATACATTTTTCACATTACTCGTTCCATAAATAGATTATAGCTGTTGGCTAATTTATCGCGCCCAGGTGATTGATTTTCCGATTGGTGCATATTCGAATCATTATTAAACGTGTGTACTTAATTTACCTATTATAAATCAATAAATGAGTAAAAGTGATCGCTGAGTAATTTTTTCGACCCCTTAGTCCGACTAGAATATGACTGCTAATCGAAACAAGATTATTATCTATGCATATTAAAGACAATGCAATTTTCGAACATAGATCTAGATTTATTGTTTGATTTGTATTTTTACGCAGAGCTGGACCGAACGGGTGGAAAATAAAGCATTTTGTAAGGGAAGGTGGGGCAGGATGCACCAACCTAGGCCAAATGTTCTGCCAAATCTATTCAAATTGGTCAAATTGTCTGATTCTTGCAACAAATTAAAGTTCAACATTTACGTTTCATTTCGCTGAAAAAAAATCCATTTTGGTGCATACCTGAACCCTACAGAATTTTTTGAATTTTTTTCACTTTTTTTGCATCCTGTCCCATGGGTGGGGCAGGATGCAAAATGCCATGGGCAATATGCAAACAATGAAGACATGATGAAAAATCACGATTTTTTTTTTTGTAAAATTTACTCAAGTATATTCGATATGGATACTACAGATTTAAATAGAAGCGTAATTTTTGAAAAGATGAGTTCTAAAAACTTTGTATTCTAATTTATGCTGTCTCAATTGATTTTCTGATTTTTTAGGCAAACTTTTGATATTTTTGATATTCTATTTAAAAATTAAAGCAAAAATGTGATATCCTGGAAAAAATATCACAAAAATATCAATTGGACCATCTTTAGTACTTACCATATGTGACTTTTTCGAAAAATTCGTATTTAAAAACAATGTTTGCATCCTGCCCCATTTTCAATTTGCATCTTGCCCCAGTGGCACTGTTTTTCTTCAACACAATGTACTGGGAAGAAAATATAGAGGAAAGTGCCAACCATGTACATCATTCGATAGGTAATTGGATGTAGATTACAAAAAAAAATTACCTGATATTTTTTTCAAAACTTGAAAACATGATACCTATTTCGCAAAAATTAAATTTCAAGAATTTTACGAAAATCACGTAAAATCACATTATTGATAATAACTTATAGACAAGCAATCCGTCAGATTTGTAATTTTTTTCTATTTTGTATCGAATGGATACCCATCCACCAATTTCTCAGAAATTTTTTTTCAATAACATCACTGACGACAATAAGCCAATTTGCATCTTGCCCCCTGGTGCATCCTGTCCCACCTTCCTTTCCTCCTTCCTCCTCCTCTCCAAAGAAGTGCAAGATTCATTTTTGATCAAAAAATTAGATCCGAGTTGGAAAATTTTTTAACTTGCGATGATTCATTGAAGGAATTTCTCATTTTGAGTAGAAAAGGAAAAATAATTCATCCTTTGAGTGGAAAAAATTGGTTAATTTTTTTCGGAAAAGTTTTATTTTTTAGATCCCCTCATCTCCCCTCAGCCAAACCGGTTCATCGCTGATTTTATGCAGAATTTTTCTCAAATATGCTTAGTCAGCTGAGTGGCCAAGAATTTAAATTTGTTTATTTTATCAACGACTGGATAAATGAGACATTTTCATGTCCGCCAGAATTGAAATTAATTTTTTGGCAAAGAAATTTCAAAATTTATTGTTAGGAGAAGAGAGTAAGGGGTAGGTAATTGAAGACTCCTAATACCATTTTTGTTGAAATGTTGATAGTGTTTGCATGAATAGCACCTCATACTGAATCCAATTAAATTTAAATAATGTACAAATAAAACTATATGTACATTATAGCTTAATTAAGTACTTAGGTAGCACCTAAAGCTACCCACTGGAGGGTCAAAAACATTTAAATTGCATGGATAGGTGTCCCATGAAATTAATCAATGATTAACATACATATGTACCTACTAACTACTTATACAGCTCCCTATCTACTCGTAATATTTGCTTAATACACAATTCACAGGTATACTATGGACAATCATTAATACTTGGGTAAACATTTACCCACAAGGTAAAAAAAATATACCTATTAGCGATCTGAAATAGCTGTAATTAAACAGTGAACATAATCATAAATTAAATAATTATGGCAGTCAAAATATAAATGATGTAATACTGAGTAAAATGTCTCATCGTTAGCAAAATTGACTCGGGTCATTGAAAACTTGAAAAAATTTAGCATTGAAAGATAACACAGCTTGAAATCAGGTTTCCAAAATAAAATTCAAAAAAAAAAGCTTCAATGAACAGAAAATTGTTTCTTGATCTGTATAGGGTGTTAGGTACGTAGCTACGTACTTGATAACAAAAACGTATCTAAAGGGGATGGCTTGATTTCACCCTCCCCCACAGAAATCCTAGTTGAAATGCTAAATTTTTATTTCAAAGGCATCATTAACATGAATATTTTAAGACTATGAGCCATACAAAAAATTAATTAGGTACAATTTCAAAAAAAAAAATTTAATCAATGGTACACTTAAATCGACGATTCTGACGTGATAAAATTTTCAGTGTATTTTCTGAAGTCTCACAAAATGTTGAAATATTTCAAAAATGTCAAATTGATTTTCGTAGAAATTTTCAAGCATTTTTGGAAACTTTTAGTTTTCAAGACAGATTTTTAAGATGAAAAATTTTGAAATAAATTTTCATTTGTTCAAAATTCTGACCAAATGTTGAAAATTTGTACAAAACAGGGAGAAAATAAATGTTACAGTACAGCCAACGAAACATTGCACTTACCCCCTTCACAATGTACCTATATAGGTAGGTAAGTACCTATTTTATTTTTTATTAACTTTTATAAAATAAAAATAGATAGGTACATATTTTCCAAAAATTTTCAAAATCCGAAGTGCATGCAGTGAATTATTTATCACAAAAACTCCCCTATTTGACAACTTTTCTGATTACATCAATAGGTACATGATTACCAGGAATGTACATTTACGTAATGTACATTTTCTACTCGTTTCATATTTATCATAAAACTGCATCATATTTTTGTTTTGGGAAAAAAATTAAAATTCGTCCTTAATCCAAAGACGCAACCAAGAAAGGGTGGGGACTTGACCCTTCCCCTTGTAGTAACAAAATTATCGTTCGTTTTATTTGAGAAAATCAGGTTTGGATACGAAACTAAATTATTTGGAAAAGTCAGAAAAAATGAAGAATTGGAATTTTCAGACGAAAAAATCAGTTTTAATTGAAAATTTTCGATTTTTCACTCTCTTCTGCCTCCTCCTTTCCAATGACTCTTCGGTTCGTACTGCCTTTTATTAGCCAAAAATACATAAAATATCCTCACAGAACCATTCGCACCTTAAAGTTTTGTGGAACTGAATTGAATCCAGTGATGGGCCGCTCAGCGCTCATGAGCGTGCGCTCACGAACGCTCAAGGGTTTTTGAGTGAGCGTGAGCGGAGCGGAGCGTAAAATTTTGTTTCAGGAGCGGAGCGTGAGCGGAGCGCAAAATTTTATACTGAGCGCTATGAGCGTAACGCTCAGCTCCGCTCAAAAATTCTACTCTAAAAATAAAAAAAAAAGTATTTTTCATAAAAAAAATTAAAATTTGAAATCGTAGAAATCGGAAATCATATTTTTTTCCTTTTGATTTGAATTTCAAACGATACCTAGTATCCAATATCGCGATATTAATGATATTATGGACAACAAGTCCAAGCAAGAACAACATGAATTTAGGTCTGAGCGCATGTTGAGCGCGAGTGATCTGAGCGCAAAAAAACCTTTGAGCGGAGCGCGAGCGCGGAAAAAAAATCATTGAGCGGAGCGCGAGCGCGGAAAAAAAATCATTGAGCGGAGCGTGAGCGGAGCGTGAGCGGAGCGTTGGAATTATCCATGAGCGTGAGCGGAGCGTGAACGCAGAAAACCTTGAGCGGCCCATCACTGATTGAATCTGATCCATTTGATTGGTTATATGTAAACTAATAGATACCCATTTTCTATACTGAAAGCGTTATTCCGAGCATTTAAATTTTTAAATCTTGGTAAATTTGTCAAAATTATTAGGGAAAAACAAAAAAATATAAATTTTAACATAAAAAATTATAGTTTGGTGAAGTGGAAAGGATTCAAAAAGAGATACCGAAAATCAAAGACAAAAAATCAACATTTTCAATTTTTTTGAATAAAAGTTTTTAAATTATGAAAAAAAAATGAAAAATATTCAGAAACGTCAAAAAGAATTTTTAGATTTTTTAAAATAGGTACCTATTAGTGTAGTACTAATCCTTAAAATTGGAAACAAATGTAGTTACATTACCTAACAAAGAAAGTTAAAGTTTTTAGAAAATATTGATAGGTATGCATAGTAAGCTGGGAGGGAAGGGGTTCTACGGATAAAACGGACCCCTTTTCGGAAATTTTCGGGGGGGGAGGGGTCCTCTTCACGCATAGTAACCGTTTTACGCCACCTTACCATATTTTGATATTTTTAATATGATGTCATTATTAAACAGAAGGATCACTCTTTTCAACATTTCTTTAGTACCTACGTTGAAGTGGGAGAGGGGGAGGGTTTCAAATAATTATACCTCAGAGAATGTTAATTTATTATGACGTAATAATATTTCGTTTTCATGGGGGTGTGAACTCTGATTTCGTAGTTTGAGTGTAAAATGGATGGGAAGGAGGGATGGTCAATGGGACCGGTCGAAAATATAAAAATTTTGTTTTTCAAGTTATAAAATCGTGGAAAAGTTACAATTTGTAGGCACAAATAAAATTGAAGAAAACTACTTCAAATCCCGTGAGAATTTTCAATTTTTCAACAATTTTCAAAAATTCTACACAAGTAATTTACAATTTATAAAAAATCAAAAAATTGTTCAAATCATATTAAGGTTTATTTATGATGATAACCAAATTTGTAAAAGGGTATGAAATATTGTTTTTTTTTTCAAGTTATACTTTCCCATCAAAATTTTATTTGTCTAACCAAATGGCAACTTTTCCACCATATTGATTTCCTACCCAAGTGGTCAGCCCAAAATCGGAGTCAAAATTATATTTTGTTTGCTCAGCCACTTTGAAAGCTCGAAAAAAATAAAAAGATTCGAATTAGCATTTATCTCAATTTTTATAAAATCGAACGAAATTTTGAAGCATGATTTAATCAAATATGAAAAAAGTAAACATTTTGATACAGGACGTCAACCTATCAGGCGCAGGGCATGTGATCCTTACAACTGCGAATGCTCTATTACTCCAAGTAGGTATTCTCAACTTTCATTTATTTAAGGATATTTACTTAATCGTACCCAAGGGGAGGGCTAAGGGGACTCACAGTTTTCCAATCATAAAATTGTCAAAAAAATATCAATTTTTACCTTTAAAACATAATTTTTCGAAAAAAATGTCACACCTGGTTCGCTCGGGTGGTATTGCATAAATATACCAGTATTATTTTATTCTATAAATCTGGATGGGTCAACTTGGTGAAATTTATATCAGGTTTGAATCAGTGAAACGAATTTCACTGGAAATCAGGAATTGTTTACTGATTTTTCAGTCAAAAATCATTGACTTTTCAAATTCCAACTTTGTCAGAAAGGCAGAATTTCACCAAATTTGACTGATTCACATTTAGAAACTACGTACAGTATATTGATTCTACGTTTCAAAAATTCCGCAATTTTTCAATTTTTCTTGGCTCAAATCTGTACATGTATCATCTGCTTACTGAAAATACCCTAAATACGACGCTGAAATAATAAATTGCTCAAATTTTTCGATGAATTTTCACCCCCTCCCCATTTTTCTCCAATTTAACCCTCCCTGAGTGCGCTTATGTAAGTACCATATTTAATCTGTAAGTATGTTTTCATCTCAAATTCTAAAATAATGAGTGAAATTCATCCAAAGCATCATTAAAAAAGAATTACGATGAAAAACGAAATTCGTACCGAATCACATCAACTTCTTGTTTCAACCCATATAAATCATAAAATATCGATCTTGAATACTCGATATGCCCAAATTGATACGGGTATGTAGATGTACTTACGAATACATTCCATTTATACGTACCTACGTCCAAGCAGTTAATACCTACATATTACAGTACAAAATCAAGTAGCACTCGTATCTAATCGTAAAAAAAAACTTCCGAAATTTATAACAGGTTAGAACTTCTGTTACGTAACCTCTTTACCGGTAATTTTTTACTTGCATTCGTTTCAACTCGAACGCATTCTGATTAAGATTAACAAACAAATAAATTCCAACCTGTGGTTAATTGCTCATCATTATTTCTGGAGAAGAACCATATTGCTGATAATAAACACTGGACGAAAAATACGGTCGCGAATTATCACATAAACTAATTTTTAAATCGCGATTGCAAAAAAACAACGGTAAGAAACAATAAATACGTAAACTAACAATCCACATCACTAGAGAAAAAGTACAACTGAATATTTAAAACAAATCTGTAAACTGGAATGAATGTTTGTAACATGTTTCTCCTCCCGAAGTGAGCGGATTAGACGATAGACATAAACGAAAAGACGTGAGGTGGGAGAACATGGAATCATTGACTGTATAACTGAGAAAGCGCAATGGAAAATCGAAAGATCTCGCGGTACGAAATAGAGTAAGTCATATTTCGAATTTTATCGAGTATAAATCGCGTAAGTACTCGTAATTAAGGAATTGCCAGGCCTAGGATTATTTTTCGCCGATTGTTTTGATTCGGTTGTTAATTCGTATATTTACATTCCGTTTCGTGAAATTCGCACGGAATCTAGATAGGTACCTGCTTTATTCGAGTTTGATATTTCAATAAAAGAAGAAATTATTAATATTCATTAGCGAGCCGAGGGGAGTCTTAATTAACGAATATACGAGATGAATTGAATCGTATTTTTCAACTCGATTATCTTGTGGGCTTGAAATTGGGTGCATTTAGATGGAAATTCATAATTCATCAGTTCGCGATCTTCTACGAGGTATAAATATTCAATCTCCGTGCTCGTAGTTGTCATCAACTTGGGATGAATTTTGAACCGTTGCTAATTTGATAAATGAATAACGTCGAAAATAACGTACCCAGAGAAGATAGATAACTTGCTCATTCGCTGAATGGTATCAAACGGCTGCACTAGGCGGTTTCCGCATATCTTTTTCGTTCAGTTGGCTATAAGTAGGTATGTGGAGTTTCGAGACTTCGTGTGTGAAGGATAAGGTCTAATTGAAACAGTATTAAATGTGGATTTCCGCATGGATACTGTATTCTCTCTATTTCGCCTCTGTTTATTTTATTCTGCTCTCTCCTTTCACATGCGACATGTCTCCGATATTTATGAACCGAACGATTAAATAAATTCGCCATTCAATTTCCAAAATGGAATAATTTCTTTGCCTTCGATACCTACCTACGTCCGCGATAATCCAATTTCCGCCCGATTGGTAGGTACGATGCGGATTTTCTTGCGTAATCGGATTTAATTGGAGGATGTGGATACTGAAATTATGCTCAAATATTCAATGTGATATGAATCAGCAATTATACAAATATGTAATAAAAATCTGTGTACCTGCCAACTGGTGTTCTTATTTTACCCTTGGAAATTACAATGGTGCAAAATATGCGATATTTTTTTTCAAAATTTAAAATTAGAGTATAAAAATTGTTCCAAAAATAAGCGTTGATCTATTTTTAAAGATTTTTTTGTGCTGTAATAATGTCAGAAAAAGTAAAAATTACCAACTTAGGTTAATTTACATATAACATGGTGGTATCTAAGTGTACTTTGTTCAAGAACTACAGATATCTTGGGCGTGGATCGTGAAACCAGTTGCAAAAAGTAGATTTAATGATAAAATTTATCAATTTTCATGTGAGGTTAGGTGCAGATACTTATTAATTATTATAATTTACTCAAAAATTCTTTCAGTAGGTATAAAAGAATGTGTTCAGTTGAGTTTTACTTCAGTGTTATAGAAATGTAGGTAAGAAACGTAGGGAATACTTGATGCCTGAAAAAATATAACGAAGCGTTTATTTGATATTGAAATGTGTGCACTGAAAAACTAGTTCGATCATATAGGTACCTACCTTACAACTTCAAAATAAATTATCTATTTTTAATATCGGTACCTACCGGGGTATTTATAGATATTTATAGCATATTTTTATTTTTTGCTGGTAAGTACGATTTATGTTTCGGTATGTATGATTTTTAAACATCCTTGAATTTCTGGTGAAATGTAGCAAGGTGGATACAGGTATGTATTTACTTGGTTATTATGACTGCTTTGGAAATCGAAATCAGAAATTAATTTTTAAACGAATCAAAGCTGTTTGCATTGTTGGCAGTGACGTACCGATAGGGGGAGGGGGGAGCTCGCCCCCTGAGAAAACTTTTTACTTGTGAGTTGGGAAAATTGAACATTTCAACACATCAGTTGGGAAAATTGGACAGTTGGTATTAATTTTTTTGATGAAAAATAATGAATAAAATGGTTATTTCAAAAGTTGGAAATCAACAAAATTTTTACTTGTTCCAACTCAAAATTGGTAATTTTCCCAACTCAAAATTATTTATTTTTCCAACTCAAAATTGGTCATTCTCCCAAATGATGAGTGAAAATGTCAAGACGATTGGTATTTATTTTTTAAATGAAAAATGAATAAATAAAATGGTTACCTATTTTAAAAGTCGAAAATCAACAAAACGTTCACTTGTTATTTGGGAAAATTAGTCATTTTCCCAACATTTTCCAACTGAAAATTGATTATTTTCTCAGCAAAGAATTAAACCGTTGTAATTTATGCTTTTTTAGGAAAAAAAAATGATTAATTACCTTGTCATTTTAAAAACTTTCACTCGTGTACTAAAAAAATTTATAGTTGTACCTATGTACTTGTAATTTAAAAAGAGATTTTTCCGCATTTTTCTTTAAAATTATTCCAATCAATTTCATTGTTCTTGTTCTCCTTAAAACTTATTTTTGATATCTGAAAATCCAATTTTTCAAAAGCTTTGGCCTCTCTACGTTCGGCCATATTATATTTCTGCTTTATTCATTTTAAAGTTGAAGCAGTCGATTTTTCATAAAAGTTTATTCTTCCAAAACACTATTTTATTGCACATTCAATTTGAGGTTTTCTTAAATTTTCGCCCTCGCTTCGCTCGGGCCAAATCCATCTCATTCTTTATATTGAAATTACAAAATTTCATTGATGTAAAATTATAGGTAATTTTTCTTCGAAACTTCCACCTTTTCTTCGCCCAAGGCAAATAAACTATTTCGTATATTTTTTCAACTACACTGAGATTGCTTGTAGGTTTGAAAAAAAATAAAAATTTGGAGGAACCAATGAAAAATTTATTTAGATTTTTTTTTATCTCAAAAAGGGTTTTATAATGGGTTTGTAAAAACTTCAAAAGTTCGCAAAAATGATGAAAACGAGTAAAAAAAAAAACAAAAAAACCTCACGTGCTTTGGGAAAAATTAGTACCTAATACATGTAAATTTTAAGAAATCAGCCTTCAAAAAAATTGGTTAGCAAATTTGAATCTCACCCCCTCCCCCGGAAGTGTGATATCGGCTATATGTACTATCGTAGTTGGGAATTTTGAAAATTTGAGTTGGGATTTTCACCTCATCTCCCCCCCCCCTCTGGGAAATGCCTTCGGTACGTTACTGATTGTTGGATGGGTATCGATCTTTTTGATTTCTTTGTAGGTAAATGAATCTCGAGACACGTTTGGTTTTTTGATAGTTGGTCAACTAACTTTCTTAACCCTACGACTCCACACATAAAAAAATGGCAAATGGCATTTGCCAATCAATTTTCTAGCGCTGGACCAAAGTTTGATACGGTGTTATAACGTCTAGGGGTGTACATAAATGTTCAACCTTTCATTTCCCTTGATGGGCAAATTGCCTACTTTTTTATTTGAAGGGGCAAAATTTTTAGAAAAAAATATGTATTTTTCGTGTTTATTGATATTTTTTTTTCACTGAACGAAAAGTGGAAGGGATGAAATCGCCACCCGACAGATACTTGTGTATCTATGCCCTACTGGTTCGTGCACAACACTTTGCCTATCGTTTGGATTTAAGGGGCAAAAAAAATTAAAATTCGTATCGATCAAGATTTTTTCCAGAAACGTTTGCCCCTTCAAATGAAAAAGTAGGCAATTTGCTGCATAGCGGAAACGAACGGTGGACCGAGTGCGCATAGGTACTAGGAGACGTTACCACCCGATCACTCGTTCCTGCCAACGTAATGCACGAAAAAAACGGGTCTGTGACATTCGTCACATGTGTGGAGTCGGCGGATTAAAAAAAAAAAGGTCGCAGATTGATATTTTTCAACTTTGGCAAACGATACGAGATTAAACACAAAAACCCATTTTGAAAATGCCTTATTTTGAAGTAGTTGGGCTCATTTTGAATCAGCGAAGTCACTGAAAAATGGCCAGAATTGCAACACAGATAAAATCAACAAAATTCTTTGATTTTCAGCGGAATTTTGCTGATTTTTCAAAAAATTTCACTAATTTTTCAGAGAATTCACAGGTTTTTCAGTAAATTTCAGAAATTTTACTGACTTTTTAGTGAATTTTCACTGATTTTTGCAATTTTTTCACTGTTTCTTTTTTGTGAATTTTTTCACTGATTTATTACTAGGTATGCTACAATTCTGACTGTTTTCCAGTGATTTTCGATAATTTTCACTGATTTATAAATGAGAGAGTAGTCAAGGTCATTAGAGTAAGAAAGAAAGGAGGTGAAATTTCCACCGATTAATTTCAAAATAAAAGTCCCCAAATCCTAAATTTTTCAAAAGTAAGTAATGACCTTTTTTTGGGGGAATTTTTCATTTTGAGTTGGAAGTTGGAAAAAATTCTACGCTTAGTTGAAAAACAAGTAAAAATTCTATTTCAGTCGAAAACTCCTCAATTCCTCGCTCCTTCAATAAGCCAACTTCGGTACATCCTGGCAGTCCCTTAAATCCGGATTCTTCAATTAGCACAGAAATTAGATATGTAGTATGAAAAAGCATTTCAAAAGACATTTCGTCCCTTTAATGCTAAAAGGACGTCCATAACTCCATTCGCCACTTGAGACCTGTGTAAATGTTTTTTTTTCAGTCTGACGAATTCTCAATTGGATCGAAAATGTTGGTAATTGCTGAAAAACTTAATCTCCCCAGTAGATATGCCCATCTCTTCATTGAAAGCTTTCATACATCAAATGGAGACCGCGTCAGGCTGAAAAGGACCACACAGATGTCAAGTGGCGATTGAAATTACGTCCTTTTAGTATTGAGAAGGGCAATTTCTTTCAATTTTTAGCAGTTGATGCTGATTTTTCGATTTTTGGCAAATTTTTGGAAATTCCATTTTACTCAAATGTAATTTTAGCGATATTCTGAAAATTTGTATTTTCAAAAAATTTAGTTTCAGTGACAAAAAAATTGAGAGGTGGTTGTTTTTTTGAGGCGCAATTTCATGCAATTTAATTTTCGTCCAATGTGAATAATAATCCTGAGTTGAGACATTTCAATGCTTTTTGGCACACTTTTAAACATTTCACCTCCAGTATAAAAAATCTCAAAAATAATTACACTCTAATACTTACCTACCTAATTCGCGAGCTAAGAAATTATTCGAAGGATTTATGCTTCGAAGTCCGAGCATTGATTTTTAATAAATGGGCAGGTAAATACAGAATCGCTGACTTGACTCCAATTGATTACAATGCAAAAATTACGACGAACTAGAACGAGATCATATAATGAAACGTGCTGTCACATTTAGGTATACCACTCATCTTAATAGGTACAGCACCTTACGACGAGCTATAAAATTCATGCCCAAGCTATACATAAGTTACCAGCAGCGGTAATCTTTCATAGAGCATAAATTGAGTCAGTGGTTTTCTAGAAGTACGTACCTAGACCTACTACGTACCACTCGTTCATCTATTCATACTCCTTCAAACTTATTAAGATGTAAAAAAGGACGTACTTGATCCATATAATACCGTCGTCATTTTCAAATTTAACGTCAATCATTTTGAACGATATGTGTATAGTTAGTGTCTCGGAAATCATGTAAAAATTTACGCCTGCTGTTTGAATAATTTGTTATTTCTCATTTCTCTTTACGTAGTTGCAGCAAACGCAACAATATACACGCAGTAATAAATTTTTTAATCACGTAAGTCGCTAATTAGGGGCACTATTGCCAATTGAGAATCCAACGCAGGCCGAACATTTCCGTATTAAAAATATAACTTACTTTGGTGCAAAAAAAGTAATGAAAAAACGGAACTCGTGCACCAGGAATTGTTAATTAAGTACAAATACTTGTTACTTGTCATCGAATATTTGATCTAACTAAATTAATTTCACAGTTATATCGAGACAAGCGGTAATAAATATCAAATATGTAACAGATTAATAGCGCGAATTTAATTGAGAACTACTGTTTAAACTTTCTCTATTAATAGTGCGTGCGTCTGTCTACTAAGTAGCCTTACCTAGGTATGTTTTTTTGATACCATTTTACCTGTCTCATCAAGGTTATAATCGAGACGATTTTGGTGCCAGATATCGAACGATTTTATAGTCTTTAAACTAGTTTCGTGATAATTTGCTAAGAAGTTGAAATTGAAATGTAATCGAGGGAGAAAAAAAATGAACTAATTGGTAATTCTATTCGGAATGTTTGTCGAATGTTAACGCCATGCGTTATAGAGTGTGAGAAAATTCATGTAAATTCGTATCGTTCAGGCATGGATAATAATTCTCCGCGAATATGTACAAGTTAAAATGTAATTTTTTGCATTTTTCCAATAACACTTGCCCACCTTATTTAATAGGTATAAATTATAAATAATCAGATTTAAAATTTGGTATTGAAATATCTACCTATCTCAAATATTAGGTTGAAATTATCACATTTATTTATAATTTAAACACCCACTTTACATATTATTCTGTTTTTCTTTCAAATTTTCATTTTTTATAATGTGCATTTAATTTGAATCGTGAATACGTACTTAGCTACTTACCATTATGCGGATATCATATCAGTTTATTTAAATTTTTTACAATTAGGTGTCTACTTATTTTATCATTTCACCACATACCTTTCAAAAATTTTAAAAAATGAAAAAGTAATTAAAATACTGTTTAGATACTTCAACATAGGTACTGTAACGTATTTTACCCTTTCGTGCTCAAGAAAGATCACAGATGAAAATGAGAAATTTTCATTGCATAATAATGACCCACTTCGTGATCAAAATTATTTCACCCCCCGAAAATTGATATTTCGCACAGGATATTTCAATAAATAGGGTCAAATTAAAATCACCAATTTCCTGTAAAAGTATTTCTAAAAACTGAAGGAAAGTTAACAGAACCACTCGATTTTTAAAAAATAACAGAGGAAACGAAAAATTTTCAATTTTTACCCCGAAAATTTTTACGATTTGGTAGGTATGTTAAAATTTTAGTAAAATTTAAAAAAAAACACAACTTTTGTGCTGAAATTAAAGTAAAAATGTAAATTTTGTTACATAATGCCCTGAAAGTTTTTCACAAACGAATGAAAAATTTTCACCCTAAGCTTGATTCCAAATTCTCGACGTAGGAATTGACTGGGAATTGTTGCAACAATACAAAACTTTTTCACAAGGAGTATTTTTTAAAGAAAACTGAGAAGCCGAATTGCAAGGTCATCTGTTGACATATTTCAGCGTGCTAAACTTATGTTTTCTTTTTAAAAATTATTTGAAAAAAATCAGGACAAGTGATGTTTATGAGTCAAAATAGGTATTCATGCTAATATTACTTTTTCGAAAAAAAATTGTACAACTTTTTACTGAATACAAAAAGACTTGAAAAAATTTTTTTTTAAAAACCTCTGAAAAATAAGGTGGAGATGATGGGTATTAACTTTATTTCTGAGTATAAAGACAACCTTCCTAAAACCACATTTAAGAAAGAAAAATTCTAAAAAAAAATTTAACACAGTCAGATTTTAAGGCTCGGTTGAGAGGAGTAAATGTGGTGCTGAGGAAGAGGGGGAAAATTTTTACCACTTCATTTTGAGGTCTAGACATAAATTCCTATTTACTCTCTTCAATTTTTGAAAAACACTGTGAAACAATCATGCCCAACATATGACATGATTTTTCAGACATTGTTGATAAAACTTTGGGATAACAAATCTTGTAGGTAAATACATTCCTTTATTTTGTTCTGAGATTAATGAAAATGCAAAAATTTAAAATTTTCAATCATTTGAGAAACGTTACATCTGATGAACATGAAATAAAAAAACTAACCTTTTTGGCTGCTATTTTGAAATGGATCTGCATAAATACAAAGAAAATTTCTCAATTTTATCCATCAGATCTTTCCTGGGGACAAAAGGGTAAATAATACATAATTCCAATCACTCGATCTTTTATTTCCCTACAGAATTTATTTTCCAACTTTTTTAATTACTAGGTATACGTAGGCAGGTACAACGTGTAGGTACCTTTTAACGTTTTAATTAAATGAGTAGCGTAATAAGGTATCATCGCCAAATTTACGATGATATGCTCACTGAACAGAAGAATTGTTTTACCAGCACTATAGCGCAAAGACATACGAATGAAATTGTAATTTAATCATCGAGTTTGATCAGAAACTTTCTCAGCCAAGTTGGAGGCACATCATTTAATTTTAATCGACGTAGATACGAACAAATTTATATTACGAATGCATCGATCGAATTTTGACAGATTATATAAATTTGAAACTGTAAATTGTATTAACGGCACCCTTTTCTATCATATTTCATTTTAACAGTTTCACCTTCTCGCATACTTGAATATTCGTAATTGAATGAAATTATAATTCGATTTCAACAAAAAGAAACTAAGTAAATTTTATCCTTCAATAAATTTTACATTCGTTTCAAAGTTGGAAAATCCGGCGTCTTTAAAAATTTTGAACTCGAGATCTTTTGAAAAAAAATTGTAATAAAACTTTCATTTCTTTAACAACGCGTTAAAAAATAATGAAAAAAATTAAAAGATTACGTCGTTATAATTTGTAATAAGCTTATATTACTAAGCACCTGAAGCGTGAAAAAGCAGAAAATTTCACAATTACATATATCGTCAGTACGTGTCACAGAGAAATGATACATCTAGCTAGATATCAAATTTATTTCTGCTGTAATAGGTAGTTTAATTACATCGGGTACTTCGTTGCCCTCATTTAATGAAATGTTGATCAAAAAAAAAATAGATGATGATGATGTATTACTTTTGGGCACCTTCACACCTATCATAAGAGAAGCGATAATTATAAATTGTATGTAAGTAATTATCTACTTGCTTGTCTCTATCCTATTATAAATTACGAAAGTCGAGGGTTTGAAATTAGGAAGCTTATGTTTTTCTCTTGATAGTACATAGAACAAGCTATCTCATACAAGTAAATCACTTTTTTCTTTAGATTCGGATCTGTTTTTTAGATTGCACTGAAAATGACCAGACACTGTCAAACTCACAAATAAAAGCAAAAATACAATACAGTCATCAAGAATCGCCATAATTCAAAAAAAATCCGAAACGTCTTTCTAGAATATACAGTTTCGGAAAAATCGAAAATTTTCTGTGGATTGATTTAAAATATGTTCATAGATAATTTTTTTACTTTTTACCCGATTTTTCAAAAAAAATTCCGCTTATGCCATACTTATCATACGAGTATGTACATCATTTTTATTTTCGTATATCATCATCGTCTTCATTTGTCAAATTTTTTTGCTCAAACTTCTATTTTCCAATTTTTCGCCATCATCTCTGTATAGCCAATGACATAGACAAGATGCGCTCATAAAGAAGGTTTATGTTCGATTTCTAGAGTCGAGGTCGTTTAAAATATAATTTTTACATTTTATAAATATAAACTCAGTAAGATCCAGTACAGTCTCAGCAAAGAACAGTCAATTTATTATAACAGAGATAAATTAAAAATCATCTGCAATTTCTATAAAATCAAAGTCATATCACTCATGATATGCAAGTAACCTTTTTGTGTTTGAGAGACAAAAAATATCCGAAGAGATTCCGAATCACAGCATCCTGTTAAAATATAATACACTAAAATGATTTTTACTCTCAATTATTTTTTATGTGTTTTAATTTTTTTTGAATTGTAGAAAAAATATATTATTTTATTCGTCTAGTGAGGGTTGAATGGGCATAGGTATATTTTGGTACCAACAATTTTTATTGGTAAAAACTCGGCGAAAAAATTGAAATTAATTCATAATTGTTTTGGTAAGAGCTCCAAGAAAATTAGTACCGGATTTCAGTCAGGATAACTGACTTATTAGTAGAAAAAAACAAAGAAAAAAATGAGGGTCAGAATCAGATAATTTTTTATACTTTTCATTACACTAGAATTAATATGGAAATGAACTCAGCAATTTCAAACAATTTTTCTACTGCAGTAAAAAATCATCATTGAACCATCATTACTTTTCAATCGCACGTGGGTACGTACTTTTGTGGATAGGTACTCTGTTCAATGTTAATAAATTACGTACACTAGGTTAAATTAGATACATAAAAAATAACAAAGTAGGTATAGAAACAATGTTACAGCTTGCAACGTTGCAACTTTCTGACTATATACGTAATCGACAACAAAGGAACTGACAATCGACTTTGATAATCTAGGTAAACATTATTTAAACTTTGATTACCTCCAAAATTACTTTGCCGGTACTTTTATTATCTTTTACGTAATTAAAAGCTTCATTGATGTCAGCCAATTGAAACACTTCTGATATATGAGGGACAATTAAATTTTGTTCACACATTTCAATCACATCATTTATCGTACGTCTGTAAAATAAAACAATTACGATTGAAAATTTAATATACACATGGGCATTGAAAGAGATAAAATTGCAACTATGAAATCTTGTATTCATCTTACCGGTATACAGGAAACAGTTTACTCCTATAATTGCTTAAAGAAACACCTATCAAACTGAATGAAGGTAATTGGATTAAATCGTTCAAAGGAAGTTGCGGAGCATCTCTAGAAGTGAATCCACCAACGATTACTTTGCCTTCAACGGCAATGCTGTAAAAAATACCACAGTTGTTTTTCAAAAATCATATTATTCTCATTATTTGTGTATGAAAGTGTAGATTTAATACCATTCCATGGCACTTCTGAAAACATCACCACCGACAGCTTCAAATACTATATCTGCTCCTTTACCGTTGCTTATTTTTGAAACTTCTTCTTTTAGTACTTTATCGCCTCTATAAGTGAATGCTGCCCAAGCTCCTTTATCTCTGACTAAGGATGCTCTATCTTCTGTACTACATACAGCAATAACCTATAATTTTAAAACAAATCAATTAATTTACGTTGAAAATCATGATGAATTATACAAGGATGAATTATAATATTACTTTCGCTTTATAAACATTGGCAGCTATATCCACCGCAGCTAATCCCAATCCACCAGCCGCAGCTGTTACCAAAACAATATCATCTTTTTGGACTTTTCCTCTCCTCGATATACCCAGTAATGCAGTACCATAACTGTCTGCTAGTGAAGCAGCTTTTTTATAGCTAATGCTTGATGGTATTGAGAAAACATCCTGAAAAATAACACGTTATATATTAAACCCAATGCTAACTTATTTTTGTCAATAAAGAACAAAAATTACTTTGATGTCAGCGATACATTCTGTCGAGAATCCATTCAGGGTTTCTTTATTTAAAGCTAAGACTCGGTCACCAATTTTCAAATCATCTTCGTTATCACTCTCTTCGTCGTTAGTTTTCTTTTTCGATTCAGATATTTCCAGTATCTCGCCGGAGATCTCAAAGCCAGGGACGAACGGAAGATTAGGTTTGCTTTCAGATAAACCAGCCCACATCAAGTAATCAGCAACATTTATAGCGCAGCAGTGCACCTTAATTCTGACCTGATTTGAACAAAATACTTTCAATAGTAACATGAAGTTTATGACGCAGAAGAAATAATTTTTCGTATTTACTTGGCCGGGTTGGAGTTTGGCAACATTTTCCTTGGTTTCTATCGACACTGGTTCGTTAAAATTTTTTATTACGACAGACTGAACTAAATTACTTGTCTTTTCTGAGTAGCTTCTTCGAAGCAGTTGCCATTTTGTTGAATTTTTGACAGAGGGTTTTAGGAAAAATGATGAATGGGAGAAAATCTTTGCGTGATACACATTTCTACTTATGTTAAAAGCCATTTTTGTTCGGCATACTTTAAAAACAGATACTTTATAATAACTTTAGTAAAATATTTTTTCAAAAAATTCACATTGTGTAATGATATCTACGCTTATCATTACTAACACCGACACCGGATATGAATGAACGTAACTGGATAACCAGGTGATTTCGGGATTTTACATCTTAGTTCTTTTTATTTTCTATAGAGAACTCTACAATCAAAACTCGAAATTTTTCATTTTTTTCAAAAAATGTTTATTGTTTTTATTTTACAGTTTTTTGACATCTTTGAATGAGAAACAAGAAATAACTGATTCAACATTTCGATATGAGCGTCTCGGCGTCTGTCACGAACTTACAATGTCAAGATTATCAACCATCAACACTATCTATCAGTCAATCAATCACATCCACCTTAAGGAAAATAGAAATAATTAATTTATGAACCATCATCTCAATACATTAATTACTAGAAGATAATTCACATTTAGTATGATTTAGTGACGTCGAAATTTAAAATCTCAGTTTTTAAATTTTTAGGTTAGTGAGGAAGGAACGGAAGATATTTTTTGTCATCCAACTGACATAATAATTAAATTTTTAGGAGCTTTTCCGATCCTTTATCACTTATCCATTCCAGACATTGGTATACTACTTCATCCTGACTTTCCAAAATATTTTTTGAAGCTATAACCACAATTTTTCGAGTAGAAGTACCAACACGTCCTAGAGATATAAATTCCTTGCAACTGATTTTTGCATCATTGGCTCTGCAAACTATAATGTATGTGGCGTGGAATTCGATTGGATCGCCTATGAAAATGAAAAATCAGAAAAATTGATCTAGTTTTAATTGAATGGTCTCAAAATGTTTCGATCTCATAAATCGGTAGGAGATTGAAATACCTTCGTAACATAAGAAGTCACCTCCAAATTTATCTCCGCATGTTAATCTGTAATTCTTTTGCCATAAATCTTTAAATACTTCGTAGCGCAATTGTTCTTTTTCAGATGTTGGAAAGCTCCACTGAACATCGATCAATTTTGATTCGTCTATTAAAATGTCATCTAAAAAATATATGTATATTAATTATTAATTGTTATTTAATTGTTCATAGAATCGTTGATGATTAAAATGATGAAACAAACCGTCCGTCAACATAAACTGTGCATTTTTTTCGCATAACAATATTGTTTTTTCTAATTCTTCTTCAATTATCTTTTGTTTATCTATATTACATAAATCAGGATTTTTCCTTTTTTTGCCTTCAATAATAAAGTCGATTTTTTCTTCGAGTTCTTTTCTTCTTTTTTCGATGTGACATTTTTTCTAATTTGAACAAAAGTAATTAACATCTATCTTTATATTCTTACCATATTTATAAGCCATGCTATAGAAATCTACAAACCAAATTATCTGTAAATATTTTTCTTTCCTCTGAACTACAAGTTTCGAATTTTTCATCCAAATCGTTCCTTGAATAAGGAGACTGAACAACTCTAGCAAATCTATTTTCTTTCAGTAACGTAACTTCTTCAGGTAACAATAAAACTGGCAATCCAGAAACTGTTCCTTGTTTTTCAGACGACTTTCCCACCAACTTTCCAATTACTCGATAATCAGTTCTTATTTTAAGCCAATCTAGGAATTTAAAAAAACACCATAAAAGAATTTCAAAACAATTCTGTGTATGTAGTGTATAGACAAGAAACATTGAAATGCATTATTACTAGAAATATGTATGTAATATACAGAAACGAACCTTCAACATCCCAAATGTATCCGTTCACATCATTGGGGAAAATAAATACGTTGATCATAATGCTTACAAGCTCAGATACGTTTTCGAAAGATTGGCCACTTCTCATCAGCTATTTTCACTATGTGGCATCGTGGAACACCAAACAGGAAATAAAAACATCATAAACGTACTATTTCACTCCAAAATTTTAAATTACAATGCACAAAATTCAAAAAGAATCTATATCTATTCTTTTAAAATTTTTTGATAACGGCGCCGGTTTTTTGAATGTTTTTATTTACAAAATCGAATTTGATTACGTCACGTGTTACTTTCGTCCAATAAGCTTCGCCGATTCACAAGTTTTATCAATCTTCACTTATCAATAAAAATGGGGGAAGCGAAATTGGAACTCAAGCTGCGCGTTACACTATTTTCTTCGCGTTTTCCGCTTTCCAATATGTATTTTCAATTTCCACGTCGTTTTTGGACATTTATTACTACTCTAGTTTACTTTGCATTTTGATATTTCATAAAGATATCGAAGTGATGATCTCGAAACCAAAGCAATAGCGTCCAACGAAGGTAATATTTTTTTCTATTCCGATAAATTTACAATTAATATTCTTTCTACTAATTTTCGATTTACAGGCAGCACTATGGATGTGATAGAATCAGATTACAGTCAAGTTTTTTCTTTACAAAATGCATTATTCGCTGAGGATATTGAACAAGTGGCATTTTCATTCAACTTCAAATCTCAGATAGTAGCTCTAGTATTAAGGTAAATCTTTTCCTCTTATACCGAAGATTATGGAAAATTTTTTGCTAATTTGTGTATATGTTGTGCAGCAATAGTGACATTATACTTTGGAAAGCAGCTTCCAACGAAGAGAATCCTATAATAAAATGGATTCCGTGGAAAAACGAACCAGATTCCAAAGTACAAGCTATAGCTTTTCAGCCAGTTTCAGTTGAATCGGTCGCAGAAGATAAAACTGAACTTCTCATAATTAGTAATAAACATTTCTTCATGTTGACTTATGTAAGAATATGTGTTTAATTCAAAGTTCGGTTTTTAGCTCAAGATGGAAGTATGTACATTATGAACGTTAATAAAGTCATTGGCGAAGAACCGATTCAACAGAATTGTTTGAAATTTCACTTGTATCCTTCGTGTCCAATAGCTGATTTTACGCCAACAGCCATCGTGTGGTGGGATTCCACTCATTACAGACACAAGTAACTGTCCAATTTTTGGTAGACCATTGCGAATAGATTTTGTGATTATTTTATTCATTTCATTTTATTGTTTTGTAGAGATATTGCTGTTATCGGTGGAACCAACGGACAGATAATTTTTTTCAGTATAACTCATGCGTGTTACATGACTGTTCTAAGTACAAGCTCTAAATCACCGATATTTTCTCTATCCATTTGTTGTGATTTTTTCCGCGATTATTCATATTTATTGGTATTTTCAATTTACGTATTTAGTGTTGGATGGTTTATAAATTTTTAACTTTTAAAATTAAATTTTAGATTACCAATGATTTAAGACAGCAATGGAAATTACTGCTGGAAAAGGAAGTTAACGGTGATTCTGTGGTATTATTGGCATTTGAGGAAAATGATATGCCTAGGTACGTGACTAAAATGATTCAGAGTTGATAATAATACCTCTGTAAATGAATTTTTAAATATTTACAGTGGCAGTAAACCAGAAAAAAATACAAAAGTATCCACTCTAACTCAGAAATCTAGACTGCAAGAATTTAAACAAATGTCCGTAGAAACATTTGCATTATTAAAACAGAAACTCAATGAATCTAGAAGACCAAACATTGAAAGACCTCGAATTGGTGGGTATAATTTACATAGAGTAGAAATTTTGAACTTCGAAGTGATTTGTAACATTTTTTAGGTAATGTAAATATAGAACATTCAGAAATTCAGTCGTGTGATTGTTATGGCGAAGCATTTCTATCGGTGCAACAATACAAAAATCGTCGAGTCTTAACGGGGTTGTTTATACCAGAATCTGTGCTATTGGTAATACAATTTCACTTTTATCATTTATTCGAATTTTTCTCAATTTATCGCGTTATATTTTATTTTCAGCTGTACCTTCAAAGCAAAGATGCAATGACGTTGATTCATCACAAATTTAAAATAAGCCCTCTAGTCACAACTTTGCTACTGACTAACACCTTCGTTTATGTCGCTGATATAATGGAAACCCAGCATAGAATACTTATATTTTCTACTCGTTTATCGGAGTCCAAAAAAATTGAACCAATTGTAAGAAGAAAAATACAAATACATATACATATCTTGAAATTTTCAAGTTCCTAGTGCCTAGTGATGAGTGATTATTTATTTCAGGAGTATAATCCTGCGAGCTTCGTTCAGAGTTTTTTATTTCCCGAAGAAGAACGAATTATTAATTTATTTAAAATGGTGAGGATTTCTTTGTCAACTTGAGAAACTATTCTTACAAATTAACGAAATATTATTCCGAATGATTTTTCAGGAGAAGAAGCTTCCAAAATCATCAAATGAAGTAGATGCCAACACTCTTACCTCTGCCGCAGAGTCACCCCATTCACGACCTGGAATTAAACAAGTTCGATTAGAAGATGAATGGAACGAAGCCTGTTTAGTAGTGACGAATAAAGGAGTCTACATAATTAGTTTACGGTTTGTTTATTCGAAACTAACCTGATAAGTATTAAAATTGAAAATTTCATATTCGTCTGTAATTATGAATTGTAGTGATAATCCGGTAGAAATGGCCATGGAATCGATTAAATTTGACGTTGGTATGGTTAGGAAGTTGTCTATGATTTTCAACCTGTCGCTCTCAAAACTCATTGAACCCTTAACAGATAGACTTCTGGAAGAAAAGAAAGTAGATGAAGCTCTGTCGTTAATCACTGCAACTGAAGTTAGCACAAAATGGTTTTATTTTAACTACCTATCGATTTTTTTCTAATATTATTTTGTTTCACAGTGTTATTCGGGAAAAATGACTTTGAAATTAGCTAGTCTAGGATATGTAAATGAATTGCTTCTATACACGGAAAATTTATTGAATTTTTCCGACTTGGATTTACCATTGGTTGAACGTATTCATCTATCAAATTTTGTTGTCACATGTTACGCCGAACAATACCTCGCAGATTCGCAAAATGGTACCCTTCATAAAAGATTCATGTAAGAAAAATATTCGTTTAAAAATTGTTTTGATTTTTTTGTATCTAGGAATTTGTTTGTATGAAATATTTTTCCTTTTAGGAATTTCTTGAAATCCAATTACCATTATGATGAAGAAGTAAACATTCATATTTTGGCAAATTATAAATTATGTTCCTTTGTTCATTTTTTAACTGTATGGAGAGGATTATATTTCGATGGAAGCATAGCATTAACCAACCTCTTAGCTCAGAATCAAACAGACAAGTTTAAAAACGTACATCGTAAGTTAAAATGTTGACAAAGGAATTGTTTTGTTTTGAAATTTGTATTTTTATTATGAAAAAACGTGTATTTTAGATTTCGACGGTTTCTGGCAACTTTTTAGTGAACCATCATTAGTTGACGCGTTTGTTTTGAATCCACGTACATTACACCTTCACATCCAATTTTTGAGGACATATTTGAACGAAATTCCTGGTCATATTTTGAAGGTACGTGAATATATTATTATTATCTCATTATACGCGTTTTTTACTTGATTATTTTTTATTTCAAAAATAAATTTTCTTTGATTAGAGATTATATGACTTCTATGATCCTACGAAACCAGTGTTGAAACCAGCCATATGCCGAATGTTGAAAATGACCAAAGAAGACTATTTAGAAGGATATGATTTTCAGGTACTTGAAAATGATATTTCAATAATTTCATACCAAAAAAAATCTAAATAATTTTTTGAATCATGTCCGCAGAATGATAAATGGGGAAATGACGCCAATATGTATGACTGGGTGACCAATTTCTTATTCCTTCATATTCATTTATACAAGTACCAAAATTTCGACTACGCTTTGAATAAATACGTTTCCACTGTTCTTCATACAACTATACCTCAAAAAAATGCTGCTACCGAGGTAAAGTGAAACGTACCTATTTGAATTTTTGCCTTATTTTACCATGAATCTGTATTTCTAGGCCGAAGTTACCGCATTTCCTCCACCTCCAGCACTCAGTGCCGGTTTTGCACACGCTGCTGTAGTTAGAAATGGCTCCCTAGTGACATGGGGACAAGCGTCTTACGGCTGTTTAGGTAATTTATTTATCATCTCAATTCTACTGCTCGTACAATTTAATGAAATAATAAAATATTGAACAACTCAGGTATTGGAGCCACATTGTCGCAGAATTGTGCCCCTGCTCTAAATACATGGTTCGAAGATCATAGAATCCAAGTGAAATACGTATCTTGTGGCAAACATCACACCTTAGCTTTGACAGAGAATGGTTTATACGCTTGGGGTTCTAATAAATATGGTCAATTGGGAATTGGCCAAGTTGGTCAGTCAGTTTATCCTCGTTTGATCGAGTCACTAGCATCGTATTCGATCGTTTTCATGGATACTGGCCAATATCATTCATTAGCGATCGACGTATCTGGAAGGTATGTATTTTATTTCTATACCAAAAGCTAATTTCTTCGTAAATTTAAAAAAATTGTTTGTTATCTAGATTATGGACCTGGGGATGGGGTGTTTATGGTCAATTGGGTCATGGTAATACTGATGATCAGTTCTATCCAAAATTGGTCGAAAAATTGAAAAAGAAAGTAAGTTTCAATTTTAACGTATTTATTTGTTGGGTTATTTCCGTAACTGATTTTTTTCTTCATCAGTCTGTTCTTAGCGCTTGTGGAGGCCAAGCTCATTCCGTAGTTCTGACAAAAAACGGTAAAGTTTTTACGTTCGGTTGTAATACTTACGGACAACTTGGAATTGGTACCACCCTCAAGAGTTCTACGCCTGTGAAGGTTTTTGGAATACAAGAGAAAATAATCTCGATTGCCACCAATTATTTCCACAATGTATGTACGAGATATACTTTCATAGAACAAAATTATGAGTTGAAAAATTAACTGCATTATTTTTCCTCTTAGCTTGCTCTCTCCGACACGAATAGATTATATACGTGGGGTTGCAGTCCTCAAATTCTAAAGCTACACGCGCAGTCACAAAAACGAGCTCGATCAATGCAAAATTTTCAAGAAAAAAATGAAACTCCCGAAACACCGATAAATAATGAAGACAATGTAGTCGTTATCGAGGTACCTAAACTAATCAACTTTTTAATAATTTGCATTCCATCGCGGTTCATATTTTTATTTTATTTTTTTCAGAATCCTCCTTTTGAGCATCTTTCTGCTCCTGCCGATAATGGAAAACATCTCAGTCCCATATTAGTAGATACAACTTCAGTTCAAGAAAAAATTTTACAAGTAAATTTTTTCCATAATTCAATATAAAAATTTAAAACCTTGCTGTAATCACACATTAATTTATATTATATAGATTTCTTGTGGCCTGTTCCATTCCGCTCTATTAACAACCAATAACCAAATATATACTTGGGGACGTAATATGGACGGACAATTAGGAAACTGCAAACGTCAGAATGAAATAACTTCGCCTACTCCTGTGAATATTTTCTCAATTAAATTACTTCCAGCGAGTAAACAGCAGCTGGATTTATTAAGTCGACCTACGTGGCGAATCAGTTGTGGGAAAGATTATACTCTGGCTATGGAATTAGAAAGTCGTCTCTTCGGGTGGGGTAATAACTGTTGTGGTCAAGTGAGTTGTTTTTTTTCAAATATTCGATCCATATTCAGCGAGAATATTTCGAATATTTCGCCGAATTACTAATTTTGATTTCAGTTGGGAACATTGCCTCAAGAAGATATTAGCATTAAGAGATACCTAAATGGAAAATTCATTGTGAACAAATATGCTAAAAGAATGATTAAGCTCTCTCACGGTGGCATAAATATTATCGAAAAACCTGTCGAAGTGCAGAATTTTCCCAAAGTACAACTGATGTTCAATAATGAAGAAAATGACAGTCCATTTTTACAGGTGTGTAGTCAATATTTCCTATTATCACGTTTCGGATTCTTTTTGCTCATTTTACTTTTTTTTTCAATAGGTCGAATGCGATTTAGAATTACCTGGCGTTAATCAGCCTAATTTTCCGATAATCGATACGAGAACGTTGTTTTCTGAATTAAAAACGTCTAGAGATCAAATTCTGCACTATTACTTGGAATGTTTCCATCGGTTTTATAACGTTGAATTTCTTTTAAATACTGTGAGCGTTTTACACATTTTGAATACCCAATTCAATTCCGATAAAAATTATGGCTAATTTTTTGTAAATTTTTGTTTCAGTGCGCTGAAAATAATAATTACCAAGCCGTATCAAAAATATGCTGTTTGAATTACCAATTCTACGACGCATTTTTTTTCGGTCTAAAATCCTTACTTCTTTACGTGCAAGAAAACTATATTTTTAATTCGTTCAAAAATAGCTACGATGGTCAATCGAAAAATCGAATAATTCCTAAAAATATCATGAAAACTAAAGAAAACTTGGAAGATGATGCTAATTGTGGAAAAAAAGGAGTAATATTCGAATTCATGGAAGATGTCGTTATGGAGGCTGTATATATGTTTGAAAATTTCTATAAAATGATTCTCAAATTTACTCCTGATAAAATAGGCCCATTTTTGCGCAAGGTAAAAACATTCATTTCTATAAGCACTTGACAAATTTAACGACTTGATGCATAATCGTTACAAATTATTGTCATTTTCAGAGTGTGTCAGTATGGATCGCTTGGGAGTTACCTCTTCAACCCTTGGAGTACTTTTTCTCCAAAAATTGGGACCAAGTCTCTTATCCTTTAGCTGTATTCCTATTTTGGTAATTTTTTAATCATTTTGTTCTTAATAAATTAATTAAATAACTAATTTTAACCATCGATTTATTCTGTTTCAGTGATCATTACAGATCGTTAACAAATTTCGACGATCAAGGTCTGAAAAATTCTAGTCAAATTGAGAATGCATTGAAAAAAGAAAGGAAACGATACATCTCCACGTATTTACAAACGAAAAAATATCCTTTCTCAAGCAAAACCAAATATCCATTTATGAACAGTACCGAATGTAAAGCTTGTTATCAGAATTTATATCAATACAAATCCGATGCTCATTTGGAATCCGATGATCCTAAATATAAACTCAGCTCTACGGAAATTTTGCAAAATTTATCCGTTCAGTTTGCTTTGAAACTATGTCATGTCATCATTGACTCCATGTCTACTAGAAGTAAGTTTTAAAGGGTTAAAATTTATGCATTGAAATAAATCATTTATTTATTCATTTTTGAAAATTGAAAACTGTTTCAGCGAATTCCGAATACGATGAATTTATTCGATTATTACACGAAGTAATATTTGCCCCCAGTGTATTGAAGTCTGATAACAGAAATGCCGACGAAGTTCTTTCGGCTGTATTTTCCACCTTGTCAAGGATCCAGTCTTCTAGAAAAAAATTCGTTCATATATCGTACGATGTGAGTATATCCACATTAAGTATAAAATAATTATTATATGTCTAAAAGTTTTTTCTAAAAATTTCCCCCCTCCCTCCGCCCTTTAAAAATATGAATATTTTCCAAAAATCCCAACTCTACTGTCAAAATTAACGTCCTGTATACATTATTTCCAAAAAAAAAGTATAAAAAATTCTATGCTAATTTGCCACCAATGTAGAGAAATTTACTGATCTGAATTTTCTCCTCGGTTCGTGCGATATTCGTGTCATTCTGTTATTTACGATGTTGGCATATTTCCTCAATATATTATAATGGTGCCCATCAGCGTCCCAGAAAAGGCTTTTATAAAATGTAGATTTGCATGCCCAGATTATGTAAATTTTTGCTGAAATACCAACTTTGTAAATGTTCATGTAACGCATCCGGATCGGCGCGGGCTCTCGTCGAGTGGCGAATTTTTTTCAAAGCATCGCCTCATATTTAATGGTTAATCTGCGAAATTGAATTTAAATCTTCTTTCGCATTTTTCAGTCAACTTTGATGTTATAAAGATACTTGCTTCGATTTATATACGATTTAAACCGTCAGCAGGGATAAATATATCCGTTCGAGCTCTTTTTTTTTGTAGAAAGTAAACGTTCGTTGTTATAGAATTAAAAATTCTGAACATTTTCTTCCGTTAGAATTTCCATTGAAAATGCTCGCTGTGGAGAAAAAAAAACGTTTCGCCGGTTATAAAAGATATGTTATTCTGAAGTTTATTTCGTATTTAGTCGTGTGTGAAAATAAACATAGACCTGAAAATATCTTTCTTTTTTTTCTGAACCCGATTGCATTCAACTTTTCAACGGTTTAATTAAACGAAAAATTGTTTATGTTTGGGCAACGTTTTACCTGATTTTAACAAGTATGTCTCTTTGATTTTTAAATCGTATGAAATACAAAGATGCCTTGCTTGAATTGAATCATAATTTATATTGATAAGCATTTTGAATAAAAAAATAATTGTTAATGAATAATTTAATACAATTTATTTGTAAAAAAATATTTATAATTTATTCATCACATACAATATTAATAATTAAGCATAAAAAATAACGTGTATCCTTCATCTGTAGAAAATCCTCGGTATATTTTCAAACATATCCACATTTTAATCATCTGCCTCTATGAGAATATGTTTGATTCTTGGTTGATTTGTTATACAACAACCAAAGAATATCAAACATATCTAATAGTGGCTAGAGAATTTACTATTCCACGTTCAATCTTCTTCCTAAACAGAAAAAAAATTATAATTAATAATTATAAAAAATTCAGTCCTATTATCGATAATAATTTATTAATTTATTTTTTTCAGGAATTACACGAGCAGCCAATATCGAATAAATTTATCGTATTTTCTTGCGGCCACTATTTCATCAGTCGAAGTACTTTCGAAAAAGAAGTGAATACGGTTGTACGCGAATTAGAAAGCTTGCACTTAGTTAGCACCAGCGAACTAGTGAAACGAATATTTAACGATTCCTGCTATACTACCTGTTGCCCTAATTGCTTGTTCCGATACGTGGAGTACGAGAATCATTGAAGAAAAATTTATTAATTTATATAATTTAAGTATGTTTGCTTTGTGTTTATTGTTTATTTGATTATTGAAATTGAACGGTGAATGGGTTTTAATTCAGTTTTAGTTCACTTTTCTGTATCTCGTTCTTGTGGATAAGGTTCCATCAAGTTAACGGATATGTCAAAGTTACAGTATGCAGTATATTTGAAGATCTGATCAAATGAAATATCATTTTGAATATGTTTCCTCGTAATATTTTCGAAATGGTATGTCTCGTAGGTATCGACTTTGATGGTGTCGAAAAGTCATAATTCTTGATATCTTCACTAGGAAATATCTACACCGTAAACACATTTTTTGAGTGAAAATTTATCCAACTTTGAGTGAAATGTACGTGGATTCATTTCAAACCTAGTTTTTCCTCGTGGTCCCCATTTTAAATAATCATTTTTGTGCCTGTTTAAATTCAAAATTTTAATGTTAGGGCCATATTCATAAAGAAAACGTCGAAAGTATTTGACTATAAGTTGTGAATTTGAGAAAAATTTTGCCAAGAGCTATAACGTTTTTGTTGGATTTTTTTTTGAATCAAATAATTACATTTTCAAGTAAGTAGGTATCAATTTAATTTTGCAAAAAAAAAGTTTAAATTCACTTCTTACAAGGGAATCTTTTGAGGTGCCCACCTCTGATTAAAATTGGACTGCGATAATTTCAGCTAGCAAAGTTAATATCTTGATTTTTGGTGAATTTTTGAATTTTTGAAAATTGTTTTTTTAAATGGCCTTTTTGCACTAAAATTTAAAAAAAATTGGTTCCCTATAAAAAGTCGATTTCCAGACCTAAATTTGACGATTTCCAGTCATTCTAGAACCTCCAGTGTAATTTCGATTTCATTCAATATTTTATAGTTTATTCAGAAAGTAAGCCAAATGGGCCATGTTGATTTTCTCCAGTATTTTTGAATTTGTCTAGAAAGCGAGGCGCCTAGAGTGGTCGAAAATGATCAAATTTGATTTCTGGAAGGGGAATATTAGGTGGTAAATGTTCATTTTCAGTTAGAATGGGTCGGTAATTTGAAATTTCCAATAATTTCGAATAGGTACTTAATTACTGGTCGAAAAACCACTAAAAATGTCCACCTGAGAATCGAGCCAAATATTGAACTAATGGAAATCAAGCAAAAACTCGATTTTGAGCTGTCCAAATTAATTTGGGCGTCCTCTGAAGAAATTCGAAAATATGTACTGGAAAAAATCGAAATGATATGCTGGAGGCTCCAGATTGACTGGAAGTTGTCAAATTTGGATTCGGAATGTTGATTTTTGGTAGGGGCCTGGTTTTCATCTTTTGTGAAGAAGTACTGTTTTTCAGAAAAATATTTTTGCAAGGAAAACGATTTTTAAATTTTGAAAGTTTGCCAAAAATTGAAATATCAACGATAAAAGCTGAAATTTTGGGTACAAGAGTTTTATTGCGTATTCTAGCTAAAAATCACTGTGTTTTCCCAATAAGAGGCAGAAACCCGGATCTTTTATTAGCCAAGAATACTCAATAAGGTCTTCAATCTTATTCGTTTTTCTTAAGGAAGAAATTCAAAACTGTGGACCAATGAGATGTCTCAATTCTCAATCTTGTAAATAATTAATCAGTGTAAATTTCATTAGTTGTTGGCTTTTGTTAATTTTTCTGAAAATGAATAAGTACTTAATTTTTGGTCAAAAATACTTTTTTAATTTTCTCAATGTTCTCGTTACGTCGGTGACCAATCGAACTTCAGTTCAAAATTAATTTTATCGAAAAGTTAAGCGAAATACATACGTAATTGTAAACCACCTTTGTGTGTCAAGTTTCGTTATAGACATAATTAGTATTTTATTATCATTATAATTGTTTAATTTCATTGTTTATGGTGTTTTTGGTGTTTAGAAAATATAAACACAGAAGAAAACTCGCACAATAAGATGTCATCTCATCATGCAATAAAGAAGAACATCCTCGCTCATCTAATTTTTTCGGTTAGTGGAATTCATTTTCATTGTGATTATAGGTACGTTTTAAGTTGAAGTACATAAACCTATCTGTACATCAATTTAGCACAGATAACCGTGCAGATATTTTGAACCCCGCGCAATATCGAATTTAAACCGATGAAAAAAGCTCTTCGGTGAAAGCTCACGTCGAGATAACCTGTATTGCAAATGATGAATATTACGCCTATTTTCTCTAGCGTATTGCTGACCTATTCAATATGTAGCAGTGGCTCACAAGCTTCTAATATTATTCGGTACTTCACAGCGTTCGAACCCGAAAAGTTCGGTTCAAGTGATGCGGTAGCATTCACTCGCTGGAATGTGTCGATATACCGACCAAAAACGCGAAACCTATAATAAATGAGTGCGCCCTGTATAACGGGTACCTTTACTCGCGAAGATGTTACGAAATTTCTTTTCTGAAATTCAAGCTGTCGATGCGACGTATTATCGAATTACTTTTTGAATTCTGTGGTTAGGTTTGCTTCAGAGAATGTGGGAATTTAATGTTAATCGTGTTTTTTGAGCACTGATTTGTGAATAAATTGATTCCATAAACGATGACTCACGAATCATTTCATGTTAACTCGACCAAAAATTGCATGATGAGTATTTTAAGATCACCATGAGTGAAAATTCTCAGCCATAGATTTTTTTTTGGTAAAATAACAGACTTTTTTTTTCATATTTTCGAGAATTTTTTTTTGAATATTGTGGCTTATGGAAGAATTACTGATTAAATTTAAAAGAAATTAGTCTGGTCTCTTTTGAAATTCAAGAACAAATTGATGAAAAATTTGAATACCTAAATAATTATTTTTTTGAAAAAAATGTTGGGGCCAAATGTAACAAACAGCACCACGTAAATTGTGTAGGTACCTACCTAAAAAAAATTATGCTCAGTTTTAATAAAAACAGCGGAATTTCAAATTTGTAAAAAAACGATTTTGAGCAATTTACTGACGATAATAAAATATCCATCTTTCTGAATTTAAATGATTCGGTACTCATTTTCCGAAAAAATTTCCCATTGCATTTGTACATTATTGTTAGGTACCTATCTGATTTTGTCGCCAGTTAGAGGATTCGAAGATCTTGGTGATTACCAACTTCATTGATTTTTTAATTTTTTTGAACGTTTTACACCATTTTATGATGAATGATTCTTATTCTACAAATTTTCTCGAAAAATGTTGGTACTTTACAACTTTTAGAAAACAAAAATATGTAGTACCAAAAAGATTTTTTTTCTTCGCTAATCGTCATCTTGATTATAAATCGTTAGGCGCAGTTTCATCAGGAAAGGGGATTTTCCCCTCCCAAAATGTCAAAAATGGTTTGCAAAATGTTTTAAAAAATGGTATTTTTTCGCTTATCAAACGCAATTTTTCCGAAAAAATTTCGCCTTGTTTCAGCCGTTTTTCTCATTTGCATATTAAAAAATCTTTTTGAATATTAAGTCTTTTTTTGGTATAACTACAGGGTGACCGAAAAGTAGTTCCCAAAAAAAAATGCTTAGCAAAAATTCCCTAATTAACTTATCCAAAAAATTTCAATTCTGGCAGCATCCTTGGTCCATTACTATTCGAACACAGGCCCCTTCAAAAATTCTCAATCATTTTTGAATTTTTTGTGAAGAATAATTTGATTTTCGCTTACAATGCTATAGCTAAACCTAGTCGAACGAAATTTAAAAATTGTGTGGAATAAAATCTAGGAATTTCTGTGGATAGGTGACGAGTTCCTCAAAATATTGAATTGAACCCTGTTAATCTGAAAACAGTGCGTTCAATTTTGAAATAAGGAGGATTGAATTTCAGCGCTTCATAAATTGGAGTCAGGTGATTTAATTTAGCATTATTGAATTATGCTCTGGTTTAAGGGAAAAATTGCGCAATATTGAATTTTTTCGGGTTATAAATTATACAAAGATTAGAAGACGATCTATATTAGTAGAATATGACCAAAAAAAATTTACCCTATCAATAATAATTTTTTATCGAAATTTTAAATTTTTTTGGGGAAGTAATTTTCAGTCACCCTGTATAAACCTCAAATTATTGTCACCTATCAAAATTTTCATGCTTCCCCTAAAATATTCATCTGACACCGAATTCGCAGTTGCTGTAAATATAAAATTTTGTTCGACCTTCCCCCTCATTAATTTTATGTTGTAAAAGCTTTGACAATTCTGTCAGTTGAAGAAAGGTTTCCAGAAAAATCATCCAAAATTTTTCAACTCGTGTAGCTCTGAAAAATCTCTAAATTGAATCCTAAAAATACCATGCTGAACCTGATTTTTTTCATGTTTCATAATCTTTTATCAATGTGGAGGGAAATTTGACAAAATTAGAAGTATAAAAATAAAATTTTCAGGTTCATTCCTATGTAATTTCTTTTTCCAACAACTCTTTAACAAGCAATTTTTTCATAAATTTTTTTTTGATTTTGAAGGGGAGACTATTTTTTTTAAAACATTTGATAAAATTTTTACCGATGAAATATTTTTAAAGAATGAAAAAATATTTCTTCACGTTTGTGGTTGCATTTTTCCCCAAAAAGTATCATTATTATGCATTTTTTTCATCAATTCTTTCTCGAATTTCAAAAGGGAGAAGATTTTTTTCGTATTACAGACGAGATTATTGTTAAATAACTATCGTGAAAATACGAAAAATTATTTTTTTCAAGTCGGACCACAATCTTTAAGAATTATTTTCTCGAAAATATTGGAGAACACTATCGAAATTTTTGATAAAAATGCAGCATTCTTTTACATGAAAAGATTTATGGCTAAAAATTTTTTCAGAATTCTCTCTCCTAAAGATCATTATTATTATTATTTTTTTTTCAATTTTACATCTTCGGGTGAATTTTTCATGTCACCAAAAGTGGCATTAGGTATTGATTTCATATCATATGCCAATTTTCTTTCGAATGTAAAACAAAGCGAAAAAATTCAAGCGTAGGTGTCAATTTACCTATTTCAATTCTGGTGATATTCACTTGAAATTTTCAACTATCAGTCGTCTTGCTTAAATTCAAATACTCATAATTTTTCCAAAAAAAATTGCCCAGACCGATTTGCGTCATTCACCATCACTTGATGAACTATATTCGCATGCATTTGGACGAAAAATAGGAGACCATCGTGCAATTTTTCGTCGAGTTGGCATGAAATGACTCGTGGATTCATGAAAAAGTCCAACTTGAATGATCAAAATTGAACAAATACCCAATATTCTTATCCAAATAGGTATTTTTCGGTGGAGAACTACGCATTGTGAAATTCGCGATAGTACATAGTAGATCGTTATCTAAACAACAACAATTCGATTAAAAAAAAAGAAAGACGAAAAAAAAACTTTCTAAAAAGTATTAGGTACTGCGAACGTGAATAGTCCCAGTTGTAGAAACTCGGTTTCAAGTACAAATCGTGTTTTCAGAACTGTTTCTTCTTTTTCCTTTCCTTTCTGGATTACGATTCACGTGTCGAAAATACGGCGCTTTTTCATTTAAACTTTGATCTTGTTTCGTAACATATTTTAGGTACAGGGTATAGGGTCATAACTATTGTTGGTATTATTTCATTCGAACGATTCGATTCGCATTTCGGAATTTGATTTTTTTTTAAAAGAACCGTTCTCGTGATAAATATACAATCGCAGGCAACACAGCGTAAAAATTATCTCGACAAGGGGAATACAAGTACGAGATGTGAATCTAACTGGAAAACTGCTCGAATTCTAATGAATTATTATTTAAAACAATTATAATACTTAATCGAAATAATTAAGTAAATAAATAAACCCGCCTTTGTATTTGAAAAAAAGGCAAAAAAAGGGGGAAAAGTCCGAAAAATTTAAGCATTTTTTGTTTCGTGTCCGCCGCGAAATGTGGTTTTATTTCCGTATTTACGACGGCGTCTGGATACAGTTAAAAAGGGCGCCAGTCTGTGTAGAAGCGTATTTCACGAAATTTTTGGGTTTAATGGTGAAGTCAAAGAACTGCGAAGGGGAGATACGCGGCTCCGGCTCCAAAACGACGTGAAAGTTTTTGAGAAGCTGCGAAAATGGCGCCAGTAGTCGACAACACTAGAAATAATAATATTTCCTTATCTGAGGCGAGCTTTTATAATGCGCTTAAGTTGTAACTTTTTTTTTATTTTTTATTTGGAATTTGGTGTCGGCGCCAGACTACCCTCTCGATTTTACAATCAGATTGGATAATACGAGATATTGTAGAAACAGTTTGTACGATTTTGCAAACCTATATATACTAACCGAATCACTTTGGGTTGATTTATTTGCGACGGTAATAAGAATTGTTATATGCATTTGTAGGAAGGCGGAGAGAACTGTAAAGTAAATCAATAATGAAAAACTGTTCTGAATGTGCGTTGAACACTACTCAATGACGGGAAAAATGATTGCCATTTTTTTTCTTTTCTTCTTTTTTTTTCTTTCATTTCACAATATCATTATTACTATTGTTGTACATGTTGTTTATGTACAGTATTTGCCAACTTCATATGTAAGTATTTTATTCCACCCCGAGCAGATAGGTAAACTTTTTGTTGATAACACGCGAGTAATAGAAATCGCAAATGTTATCGGAGACTTGGGTTCGTCTTCGAAACAAATCGCCTCTTTCGTTTCAACTTTCAAGCTTTGTTTATATAAAAGTAGACGTGGTATTTGTCTGGTAACTTTTCAACATTAAATGTCTTCGAATTAGTCATTCGTCGGTGTAATTTGGGTGGGCTTTTATCATTTCATTTGTTCTTGTGGCGAGGTTGTTTAATGAGCTGTGCGTAATTATTCTTTGGGTATTTTATTTTACCAATTTTGTGGACAATTTTATAAATTGAGTCAGATAATTTTATCGAGGTGAATTACGATCTTATACTAACAAGAGAACCTTTACAAACTGTGCTTGCCCATTAAGCTGGAATTTGACTCACTAAAAGAGTATGTCATCGACACCTCAAAGCTGAATTTTGGGCTATCCATTCCCAAGTTGATTACAGCGTTTTTTTGAGGATAGTTTCAGTACTCTGGAGAAAATCCAATTTTTTCTAGAAGCTCTAGATCAACTTGAAAATAATTTTAGAGAGTCGATTTTAGGTGGTGAGAAAAATTGCAAGCTCGTTGCTACAAAAATTGGCGATTTTGGAATTTTTTATAATAACTAATAAGATATCCAGAAAGTGGATCGAAAAAAATAAAAAATTCTTTGATTCTGCCAAGTTATTGATGCGTGTGCCTGTGCCTGGATATATAAACCACCCTTAGGGGTCAAAAATTAGTTTTTGAGTTGAGGTTTCGCCCTTGATTCTACCTACTCCTTTTAAAAGGTCCAGATTTAGTGTCAACTCAAAAACCAATTTTTGACCCCTACACTGAAAAAACAAATAAATAAATTTATCCAAAAAAATAATAACGGAATACCATTTACAAAATTGGCAAAATTTATTCTGAAAAAATAATATTTATCGCGAAATTGGGTAAACATTTATTTTTATGCAATACATTTTACCAAATTTCGCGATAAATATTATTATTTTTTAGAATAAATTTTGCCAATTTTGTGAGTTATTATTTTTTTGGATATATATATTTTTTTAGATAAAATTTAGTTTTTTGGGGTAAATTTTTTTTGGATAAAATTTATCATTTTTTTAAACACTATTTATTTTTTATTTCTCATTTTTTTCAGTGTGGGTGGTTTCTACATCCAGGCTCACGTATGTGGTATAGTTTGAGTTGAAACTCTCCCAGAAAACTTTTTAGCCCCTTGCAATGCCTGGAGCCTGAGTTAGAAGGCCCCAAAGTAAAGTTATTTTCGAAAAAAACCCGCTGTTTTTCGTGTTTAAATCCTTTGAATTTCTATCATCTGAAATTATAATAGCACTAAAAAGATGCCATTTGAGATGCTGAATCTCGTGGTGTGTTTGATTTTTTGATTGGAGGTCTTCTGATCCTCTCAATTTTTTTTTGTAAAGTCCGCAAATCGATGCCATATTTTTTTTGAAGTGAAAAAATGAATTTTGAAATTTTGAGCAAAATGATCGCTCGAATCGTGTTTGGAGGGATAATCTGACCCGCTGAACGCGAATTTAATGATGGTTTTCCCATTTATTAATCATTTCAAAGTTTTAATCGAGAATTACTGGAAAAAGTATCATGCTAAAAAATCAGCATTTTCAAGAGAAGAAATAATCAAATGAGAAAATCAACATCAGAATTGTGTTCAGCAGGCCAGATTACTCCTTTGTACACGATTTGAGAGTCTCATCTGGCTCAAAATCTCAAAATTAATTTTTTCACTTGATAAAAAATATTAAGTAGGTACCTAATTTGAGAATTTCCGAAAAAAATTGAGGACGTCAAAAGACCTACACCTACAGTCAAAAAACCAAACATTCCACAAGATTCAGCATCTCAAATCGTATCTTTCTAGTGCTATTACGATTTCAAATACGTAATAGGGTGGGGGGGGGGTTAAACACGAAAAATGGTGTTTTTTTCGAAATGCAAATACTTATGCGTCTCTCAGCTAAGGCCTCAAGTTTCGGGGGAGGGGGGTCTGAGAAAATTTTAACTCACACTATATCTACGCATCAGAAAATTGACGAAATCGAAGAATTTTTTATTTTTTTCGATCCACCCTAATATTCAGCTTATGAAAAACTACAGTTTCCAACCGTTCTCTCGGATTCGCGAGTTACCTACCTACGCATATATTTGATTCAGGATGTCGAGGTTACGATGTGATCGAATTTTCAGCCTCTCAAATAAATCATAGCTTCTTCTGGAGCAATTCTAGTGGGCTGAAGAAAAGTCAACTTTGGCTGGAAACTCTAGATCGACTCGAAAATGGTCACCATTGATTTTGGGAGGTCTATTTTAATGTATCAACCAATTTTCAGATTCTCACCTCATGATTTACTTACTATTTTTATGAAAAATTGACGTATCCAATAAGCCATTGCAGTAATTTTCAAAAAATTTCCAAAAATCGGAAAACCAACTTCAGCAACTTAAAATTTTTTCAACTTTTTACATAAATAATCCTCAAATTTCCGTAAAACTGCAAAGAGCCCTAAAAACTTTTTCTATCTAATTTTTTTGTTTAATAAAAAATCCTTAGTGATTTTTCAAACTTCTCGGCATTTATTCAGATAACGAGCTGCAGGCTGTTTCTTCTGCTCAAAAAACACATTTTTACTGACTTTTAGTTTCAGATTTTTTGGGAATAAATCCTTTGAAAACTGGTCAAATTTTCGAATCCCAAGAGAAATCTCTAGATCTGGCAACACTGATTGGTGTTTTTAATTCTAAATCATGTCGAATAAATGAATTCAAATTTTATTCCCCTAGAAATATGAAAATTTGGCTTGACTTTTAAATTTTCGCAATGAGTAGATACTTATTCAAAGTTCGTCTTGATTTTCTCCCATATACTTATAAGTTATTTTATTTTTACGATTTAATGAATTGGAAAGTTAATACCATGTGACATAATGTTAAAAGATGCTGAAACGAGGGAGAAGATATGTGATGAAATGTTATGGTGTAGAACAAAATGAATCATCGTTTCTCTGTACATCCCCTTGTTCATATCCTCCCACATATAGATATACGTACAGTGCATTTGAATTGCTAGTACGAATCCTTGGAAAAATTACTTTCGAACTAATCGTCTATAGCCTATACTCTGTTGTGGAAAACAACACGCTATATTATGAAGTCGAAACAAAATGTACGTATTTTATAGGTATTTTTAATTGTATTACTTCACGTCTCTTTTGGAAATAATCGTAATAGTCTAAGAAACGAATATTATTATTATGACCTAGAATGCGAATAGATTAAATTGTTGGTGGGTCCTAAGTCATAACTGTAATCGGTCTTGGTTATGTGGAAATAACCCCACATCCCTTATACGATCTCCGTTTAAACGAATCAATACCAGACCCTCTAAAATGTTGAATTACTTTTCCCTATCTGATTTATGATAATATCTTTTTCTTATTTAATTTATTATTTCGAGTTGAGATCTTAAATGGCGACGATGTGAGATACGCTGAAAACGATTTTTCACGGTTGCGGGATCGCGGATACTTATACGTATATTTTTATGACTCGAATTGTATCGTTTGAAGTATAGTTACAGAGATAGCGAGTTTTTTTCGTTTAATATTTAGCTCTGAGAAGTGAATACATTGAATACGTTATGGTTATGTCTTGCAGATATCATTCTTTCGGGTGTTTTGCTTCTTTTTTTTTTTTAAATCACGCAATTATGATTTATTTCAGTCGTTTGCAAATTAGACTTGGAACATTTGAATATTGAAGCGAGAGACATAAACTTTTTCGACAAAAACTGAGCTGCCTATTTCTATTCAGTAAATAGGCAATCCGTCCGAAGTACAAATATAAATTTTTAATGACCTACAAAAATTTTACTCCTTCAATTTTTTCAATTTTTTTCTTCTATGAAAGTGAACTGTCCCTTGTAATGGCAGAAACCTTAAATTTCTTCTAAAATTATGTGCTGTATTTAGCAAAATATTTTTCACAAAATTATAAATTTTACTTTTGAAATTTGAACGACAGGTAGGTTTTGAGATGAATCACCTATTCTTTGCGTTGAAGAAGGCATCGAAGCTGCGAAACACCCTGTAGACGCACATTCGTGAATCACTCAAAATGAAATGAGGATTTATTGATAATTTGGTAAAGAAACGTGCTCTTTGTTTTCACCCTTACTATTTTTAAAACTTATTGTCATCAGTCTTCATTGAAAAAATGACCGTTAAAAGATTTTTTCTCTGCTCGAGTTGAAAGTTGAATGGATGAGAAAAAAAAGTTGAGAGAAACAAAACTAAGAAAGTAATGTAATCGCACTAATTAATTTAGAAACTAGGAGTATATGAATTATAATTTTTTTTAAATTTAATTTTGAATTTTAAACTTTCTTTCACTATGTATGGACTTGTTGAAGATCACCTAATATGTTAAAACTCTTAGGTCTACCTCTAGTTTTCATATGGGTGCTTTAGTTTTCATATTTTCATTTTCCATTGAAAGTTAAATCTAAAATTATTTGAATAAGATGGTCCTTTCTTGAAATGTCCCATTCCACCCCACCCTTCAGATGAAATGGAGTTTCACTGGTACCTATCCAAAAAGTAAAGAGGGGGATAAGGAGGCAAGCAGAAGGGACAGCTTCCTCGTATTACAAAATTGATTTTTTTTTTGTTTGAAGAATTTGCTTTAGGCAGGAAATTTTTGTAGCAGATGGCCTTTTTTCGGAAATTCGTATTTTGAGTTTGAAAAATCGTAATCGAGTTGGAAAATTTTTTAAATGATTATTTACAGTTGGAAATTTTCCATTTTCCCCCTCCCCCGATATTTTTTCATTCCAAGACAGAAGGAAAAAAATTTAATGAAAGGAGCTCATCTAGAAGTTTTATCCACTTTTTTGACTCAATGTGCAAATCGTTGGTAACCTAATAAATAACTACTTTTACGTGCAATTTTTTCAAAAATAAGTTCTTGGGCTCGTTGGATTCGTCTTCTTAAGCCACTTCCATTTAAAAACCCTGCCATGTGTTCAGTTCATACAACTGCTATTAGAGCATAATTCATATGCACCGAAAATGGCAGGAGAGAATCAATTTATTTGTAAATTTTTTGAAACTCAATTCATCAACAGCGAAATAAGAAATCCTATATTCAATATGTAAATGGTACTGATGGGAGGGGTAGGGGAGATATTTGGGTGAAGTGTAGAGCTTTTTATTCGTTCCATAAAATCATAATTTCTTTCTAATTTATCGTTTTAAAAAGTCTAAAATCGCATTCATTAGGTACCTTTCTCAAAATTTTATATCTACTTATTCAAAAAATTGAATAAAATTTGCCATTTTGAAGGGAATCAAAGTTTTGATGAAACAGCCTTTTCCCTAAGGATTACCAAAATTACATTTTTTTTACTAAAAAATTAAGTCTACGAATTTGAAAATTGCTAAAAATATTGCGATCGATTATTTAGAAAAATTACGGGAAAAATTTTACTTTGACTTAATAAAACTGAAAAAATTCAATTTGAGATAGGACCTCGGCGTTCTGTCAGTTGATAATTCGTTTCTCAGCTTTTTCTTTAGGTAATTTAATTTTTTCCCCGAGTTTTTGCAATTTCATATAAATTGAAGCAAATTCAGACGATTCTTGACCAGGGAATAGGAGTCGACTCCGGACGTCCGGAGTTGGAGTCAAACTGACTCCAAATTGACTCTGACTCCGGCTTGACTCCGGAATCGAGCCGGAGTCAGGAGTCAAGATAACTAGTGGAGTCGAAATAGGATTAAAAATGCCCTGACCTCAAACTAATTGCTACAAAACGTTTTTTTGATTTATTTTGTAGTAGAGGGTCTACTCTATCACTATAACCAAAAGCCTCCCCGAGCCACCCCCTTGAAGTCACTTTTTTGAGGGGTCTGCCCCCAAAAATCAGTTTTTTGCTTCTGGCGTGTCAGGGTTCAACTTTATGGAAAAAACCACTTCTATAAAAGTTATTCTACAGAAAATTTTCTACAAAAATGGTGATATGCATTTTCTTGTTAAGTCACAAGGGAGTGGAGTTAAGGGGCTCTAAAGATGAAACCTCGGGAAAGCTACATGAAGAATACATGCATTTGGTGTTCTGCGACTGTTTTAATGCACATTTATGCTCCATTTGATGACATATGCGGGTGTATTAACCTTATGCATACGATCAGAACAACCCTTGATGTACTGGACCCCCCTCCCCCATCATTGATACTCAGTCTGATCCTATTAGTCCAGGCACAGATTGAATTTTATGATAGAGGAGTAAAATTTGGTAAGGTGAACTCGGACATCATAAGAAATTTTTTAAGCTCAGAAGGCAATCGCCAAATCCATAGGAATGGGAGTGGAAGGTCCAAAGGGGGTTCAGCTCCCATTTTTCAAAATTGGGCTTACGGTTTTTTTGTGTGTCATTTCTATATGATTGAATTTCGTTAAGTTCAAAAATGTGGAGTCAGGAGTCGAGGTCTGAAAATGACTCCGGAGTCAAGCAGGAGTCAGGAGACAGCTTTCTCCCCTGACTCCGGAGTCAAGCTGGAGTTAGGAGTCAACTTTCTCCCTTGACTCCGGTAATTATGCCGGAGTCAGGAGTCAACTTTTTGGCTGACTCCTATTCCTTGTTCTTAACCAATTCGAGTTACTTGATCTTAAATCCTGCATTCATTTTTAATGCTCCAGCGTCATTTCACAACTTTCACAACTTACCTACACCTCATTAATTTGGAGCGGAAAATTTTTGGCCTGGAGTAAAATATTCCGAAACTTCGTCACAGCTATAAATATCTGAGTGTACCTTGGAGTTGGTGGCGTAGCCAAGGGGAAGGAAAAAGGGGCAAATACCTCCCTTTGAGGTTGGGAATTACTAGTTAAATGTTCAACAAATAGATAGGTAGCAATTTTTTCCTTTTTCAACAGAATTTTTCATAAAGATTTTCACCATACCTACTTCTGTGTTTTCAAAAATTCTTTTAAAGTCGCGTCGTTTTTCTAATTTTCCATATCAAGGCTCAAGATTTTGATTTTCGGACTATGTCAGGACAGTTATTCTCATGTTTTGCCCCCTCATTGAGAAATCTAGTTACGTCGCTGCTTGGAGTAGCTCTGATCTTTTATATTTTTATAATTAATATCAAATGAAATCGTCATTATTTCATATTGTCACCTTTTGGGTTCAACATTTTCGCAAGTATGATTCTGCTATGTATGGAGGTTTTTGTGCATGGATGGCTAAAATGAAAATATTTCGGTCAACATTTTTCAATTACTGTTCTATACTTTGTCCAATATTATTTTTGGAAATCTAAAGTTTTGATGATGAAGCATCCTTTGGAAAAATAAATATGAATTTGAGTTGGGTTCTTAATTTGACATCTTCATTTCCTTGACGAGGTATTTTCAATCGGTATGATTTTTAATAATGATTAATCAGAGATTTAATTTCAAAAATAGGTAGGAGACTAGGTATACTTATCTGTTACAAAAATTTAAGAAAAAAATTAATTTTTCCAATATCTGTACTATACCCTTGCGTAGTCTTGAACGGTTTTGAAGTAGGTACCTACTTATAAGATGGGAAATAGTCAAAAACATTACCTAATTTTCGAATCGTAACTAATTTGTCATTAATATTCGAAAAAATGCAAGTGTTACATTACGTAAACATTTAAAAAGTTGCGAAGGTATAAAATTACATGCGCCGGGAAGCCTTTGCAGTGAAATCGTTGTCATAACGACGGTGCCTATTCACCTAAAGAATTATGTTTAAAAACAATGCTCTTAGGGTTACCGCCTTCAACAATTTCACGAACTACTAGCCAGGGGATACTTGTATATTGTTATAGGCATTCAAAACTGAATTTTTTTTGTAAATTCTCTTCTAATGGTTTAATAGATGGAATAAATTATCGCAGTTTTATTTAATCCGTATACCCAGGTAATAAAATACCAGACCCTTAATGTTTGATTTCGCCAATTTTACATAATCCAGCTAGTATACAGCTCGAAACGACGTTTGTACATGTTCTTATTGGTTGAAATTGGAGCACAGAAGAGAGGTAGCGACGTAATTTGCGCGTGTCATTTTCTATCACGTGTCTGTTCAGATGTTCATTTTTCCTTAAGAAAATTACACCACGTGTGAGTATGTGAGTGTATCTTCCTCGTAACAGCTTTCAAAATCAATTGAGTTCTCTTATAGTCGTATTATAGGTCGGTCGACGTGAAGTGAATAATACATTCGTGTATGTGTTTCCTCCATTTTTATTTTTAATTGTTCGCATACCTAGTTCCTTATTTCATCGATTCCTAATTTTATTGGGTTAATTTTTCCTTAATTTTTAACCTTTTTTTAACGTCGTAACGTTTAAATCTATTTACTCATCATTTACTTTCTTTTTTGAGGATGAAGAAGAGAAGGAGGAGGAGAGAATTTGAAAAATTAGGGGTGGGCCAGGAAAGAGGCAGAAAAGACAGTTTATTCTCCCAAATGGAAAAAATTCATATTTTGCCATAAAAATCGAGTTCGAGAAGAAAAATTTTCAAAAATGATGGTATGTTTTGAGGGAAATTCTCACTTCTAATTAGAAAGAATGGAAAATGGAAAATTCGAACTCAGTTTTGAGTAAAAAAAAAACTGAAAAAATCCATTTCATTTGAAAATTTTTGATTTTTTGTTTTCCCCTTCCCCTCAAGAATCCAACTCCAGTTCGTTTCTTTTACAGATTGAAACATTTTCATAAATTTATTTTCAAAGAATACATTTCAAGTTGGCAATAAAATCAAAATTGAAGGGATTGGAATTTGGAAAAAAATTCAATTTTATCTCTTTGTCTCTTATCCCCTATTACATGGTTTGATAATAATTTTTTATTACATGAATTGAAAAAAAAGTCTAAATGGTGATGAAAGAATGAAACTGGAAGCTATAATCTCATCCCCCCCCCAATAAGCTTTTAATGGGAATACTTATAAATCAGATGAAAATGTGAAAAAGGAAAATCTACCTTTAAAATATATCTAGCAATTAGCATGTTTCTAAATTATTACTCGAAACTCATTTCCTACCTTTTTATGAAAAAAATTGTCGAAATTTCTTTAATCTTCAATAAAATTTGATGCAATTTCTTCACGTGATATTACAATTTTTTTCCAAAAATTTGAAAAGTTTCAACATTCCTTGAGTTTGCTTAAAAAGAATGCACCATTAAAGGATCAGCAATCGAGAAAAGAAGTGCCTAAATTTATAGCCAAAACATGCATTCTAAAATTAAGCCTGAAATATCATACCAATAACGTGTGCTGGGTACCAATTTCTGTCCAATTTTTCAAAATTAAAAGTCTGCTTGTAATAAAATTCAAGTCTCGAAAAAGCTAACCTACAGCTATAAAATTTTTAATTCAGACACTTAAATTAAACAAATTATTTTTTTATCGCGATTTTGGAATTCAAATTAAAAATAAAAACGGTACTAAAGTCAGGAGATACACGATATCTTAATTACATGTCACGCTACGAGAGCATTTTCATTCATAAAAACAATAGCAATACGCATGCTCGCTCGGTACTTCATTTTCAGGTAAATTTTTCGTTTCGTTACTGGCAACACTGATGGCATAGTAGAAAATTCCAACGAGCTAGAAAATTTTTCAATCTTAATTTTGATCGGATGTTTAATTTTTCCGAATATTTCTTTCTGACAGTACTTTGAAATATTAAATAATAATTATGTAGGTATGTATACCTATCTTTTAATCATTTTTACAACAAAGAAATCTAGTACAATTTTTTTTTTAAATATCGATCCTAAAAACATGCATCAAAGTTCAAGTACTCGTACCCGAATCGATTAATTTTATTATTATCATTCAATTAACGTTTTTCATTTTCTCATAGCTTTTCGTTGGAAACAAATGTATCATTTTTTGCACCCTTTTTTTTCAAATAACCCACCAAGAATTAATTCTCCATTAGTTGATTACATTAAGAATGCCCTTTTTAAATTCTGCATAATTGCATTATTTTTTTTTGAATCGAGAGAAAGATTACGAGAGTGACTTTGGATTAAATCAAATCTCCCACAAGTTGTGATTTCTGTTTTCTAGCTCCCTTCATCGATCATAATTTCGTAGGTGTTTTATATTTTTAGGTTTAGGGGGACTGATAGGATGAAAAGAGGGGAATTAGCATTTGAGCACTTTGGTTATTTATAGAAAAATCAAATAAATCTGCGTATCTAAAAGTTTCCCATTTTGTTGGATTACTTTTGATTAATTGTACGAGTCTGAGAAATTGATAGATCATCACATGTTCATCTTTTGTAAACTCGATGCATTCTAAATTACGTGCTTTAATATAAAATCGAACTATCGTTCGATCAGAGATCGATTTCATGAAACCCGCGACCTTTTATAATCTACAAACGTGACAATAATTCGGAAGATGCCGCACGTGCGAATTATAGTCCCAATACCTCATAAACTATGAACAATTTTCAGTGCATTTGTACGAACAGCATTTCACCACCTTCAGCACTGATAAGTATCGGTATTATTGATTAGAAAAGCAACCTGAATTAGCTTCCTGGGAGAAATTTCTTCTAATACCGGTCTAAAACGTTTGACGTAGCGAAACGAAAAACTAAACAAATTCAATATTGAATTTTGAGAAATATCTACGTCGCAGGCCCCTCAAGTCAATAATTCGATTCGTAATTTAGATTTTCAGTAACAAATACCTATACGTATTGAACATTACGTGCCTAACTCCCTTCGTAAAGCATAGGTACGTACATTATTTTTTATTACATAACTTGGATACGTTATCGATTCGTTTTCGGTAATTTTTTCTTCCTTTTTTATACCAAAAAGTAGCTAAAAATTCATCTAAGTACGTTTATCAATCATTTTTATTTAATTTTATACTAAATTCGAATTAGGCAAAACCACTGATAAACAAAGTTTTCAATTTAGCCATAATTATAACACCGAAATATCACTAAGAAACAAATTTATGGAATTATTTCGTCATTTTTCAACTTGATAACGCAATTCGTGCTCATCTCAAATGAGATAAAATGAAATGCAAATTTCGCCCACCTAAATTAATAAAGAAACGTTGAAATTTCACGTCGAATTCGAAATGTAAACAAAATAATTGTCAGTGCCTAGATGCGGCATAATTCAACGAAAACATTAATTCAAAATGGGTAAATTTTTCGTCAAAATTGGCCCAGAATAGCAAAAATAAATAATACCGGATCGACGCATAAAACCAGCAAAACACCAGGTTGCAATTTTTAGAAGAAATTTCGCCAAAAATACTTCCACATCTTTACTTTATTGATTAGGCAAAAAAAAAAGGTAAAAAACCGTAAAAAGTAGGCATTTGAAAAAGTCGCAGGTTTCAGTACGGAAATAACCTCTGGTAGATCGCACAGTGAAAAAAAATTGTACTAAATTTGAAAATTAAATATCGTAAATGCCACGTAATATGAAATTTATTTACCTGATATGATTCGTATGTGCAGCTGGACGCAAGCGATGCATATCATGACGACAGCTCGAACCGAAATGAACAATACGAAACTAACAACGCTGATAATACGTTCGACAGTGGTTTGTTATCAAGAGGGTGACTATTTTAAACAACCCCTACTTCGAAATCGGGGTGAAACGAACTCGGTTTTCGGTACAGATTTCACGTTCCCCTACGCTGAAATGTCCGCACTGTCATTAGTTTCAGTTATACACACGCCGAAGCGAGCTCCCATAAGCTGCGCGTGCTGTATACGTACTACTTACGTATACGAAATACGATACACTTTGCATAAATGTAAAAAATTTCGTATCTGCCAAAAATTTACAACTTCCGAAATATTTTCAAGATTCATTTCCGATTTTTCGGAAACCGATCCGGGTCTCGAAATTACACCCGGCTTGCCGCCCAGCCCCTCGTAATTGAAAATTTGAATTTTTCCAGTGGGGATACACTGTAGTAATATCAGCGAATCGCCGCGCCGCACCGGCGAGAACGAGCGTACGCGAAAGTGAAAATACTCGCTAGGCGATATCTTACAGCTTCTTTTTTCTTCTTCGATTTGGGGAAAAAAAGTCCAAAAATATAGTTTCCCCGAGCCAGTCAATTGAAAACTACTACTTGGGATGTTGTCGGTGGCGACGCTTAGACTGGTACCCTGGACTTCTTGCATGCAAGTTTAAGTTATAGTTCAGTAACTAGGGCACTTCGAAGGGTATTTGTTAATCGTAGTATATATAGAGCTGGTGTAGTTCACTACCCCTCGTTAGCTTTTAGATCTATTGTCGGTATTATTCTTGGGCGATGTGGAATCATTTTTTGTTTTTATGAGATGATTTTTTTTCCTCTTTTGCCGGAGGTCGGTTTGATCTATAGATTGGAGAAAAGTTTGAAAGGTTATTTGTTTCGAAATTTCGCACGATTTAGATACCGTTAGGCGTTTTTATTCGAATGCGATTGAGGTGATGAGTGATGAGGATGAGGAGCTCGAGTGAAATTTCTCTAATGATATCTATAATTCATCTTTTGTTTTTTTTCTTTTTCTTTATGGTGCTTATTTGTATCATTTTAACTGCGAAGATAAATGTTTTCGGATGCATTTATTTTTCTCATATTTTTTATTTTTTGGGCATGTGCTTCAACCCCATAATCTGGTCATTTTTTTTCATTTAAAACACTAGAAGTGTCAATTTTCCGATTATAATTTCACATTCCATTTCAATAAATTGTTATTTTTACCAAACGAATGGAATCGTGTCAAGAAACCATTACCTACTTATTTTTACCTACCGAAGTTTATTTTTGTTTTTAACGAATTTTTGTAATTTTCATTTCATGCAAATGCAGAAAAAAAATTTAATAGAACATTTAAAAAAATAATTTTTGACTTATCTAAAAAAAATCCAGCAACTTACAGCTGAAATTTTTGTGTAATGGCACAATTGTGTACAAAATCTACTCTTGAAATCGTATTCCGGATCTGAGAACGTGGTAACAAATTTTCCCCGGAAAATTCACCATTTTCAAGTTTATATAAGGTCTCTCGGGCAAGAAAATTATAATAGAAAATAATTAATGCCATATTCGTGTTTCATGATCCGAAATTAGTCAGAAATGGACATTTTTTCCGATTTCAATCTTTTGAGTCACATTTCGTAGATATGCATGCATAAGTACTGAAGTATTCCTCTTTCAGCTGCTGCAGAACCCGTCCAAGGGGAGTGATGGTGAAATTTTTTTCTCCGCGTATCCTCCACTTCATTGACATTTTATCGTGCCAAAGAGTTACAATATTGCACGACCGCAACTCGAACAAAAATGTATAGAAATTTTTTCTCAGAGACCTAATTCAAACTTGAAAATGGCGAATTTTCTGGAAAGAAATTACCAAATAAAAAAATCAATCCCATATTCGTGTTCAGCAGGTTAAATTACCTCGATAAATACCCTTTTCGCGATAGTTTTTCTCAATGTTTCAAAATTCACTTTTTTCGCCATGAAAAATCAGTGAAAAGTAAATTTTGGAACTTTAAGCAAAACTATCGCGAAAAGGGTGCTTATCGGGGTATTTTGACCTGCTGAACACGAATATGGGACTGGGTTTTTCAGTTAGTCATTTCTTTCTACATAGAACGCTCAAAATTTGAAAAATCTGCTAAAATGACAACATTTCTGTACGGTTTTTCGCAATTTTTGGCCCTTAGTTCAAAGAAATGGCCAAAACCAAGTACATAGCAAAATTTTACATAAAAAAACGCATATTTTAGTAATTTTTCCAGGGTGGTCGCTTTTCGCTTATGTGGCGTTTTTTACGATTGAAAACTTCAAATAGCCGAAAAAACGTTAAGGAGTGCACCAAAGTTGTTGAAAAAATTATCATAAATACACCTCTACAAGATGTAACTTTGTGCCAAAGAACAAAAAATTTCCTTCTCTTCCGTTGAAATTAAAAATTCTTGAAAAAATGCAATAAAACGGCCATAACTCCGATAGGGTGGGGGTTAGGGGTCCAAAATTTTGTGAAAATTTTTTCTGGTCAATAGACACCACTTGAGGTGTTTGGGAGCCCAAACGCGCCTGGGGCCAAATTCACCCGTTATCCGGCCATTCCCTTTCTCAGAAATAGATGGACATTTTTATTAAATTTTGGTATATATTTTCGTTATTTTGAAATTTTGAAAAAAAAACATGGTTGGACCCACTCAGGAACTAGAGAGACAGCTTAGCTCTTTCTGCCGTGCTATATATTTCCCCATTTTTGAATAGAAAAAACGGATTCAGTAGAAAATTTGTAAAAGTTATAACTTTTTTAAAGTCAAATCTAGAAAATTTAAATTCAATTTTTCAGTTTGGAAAAATCGAAAAAATCCAGTTTGAGTTGAAAATTATCGATTTTTGGTCTGCCCCTCTCTTCTCCTCCTCTTCCTCAGTGTGATACCAACTTCGTTTTTTTTCTCGAGAAGAAACGTAATTTTTTGATCGGAAAAGAAAAGGAAATAAAGACAAATTTTTCCAAAGAGAATTTTAAAAATTAAAATATAAAGAGGTGTCCGGTGATCGGTTACACATACAAAAAATTTGAATACAACAGGAACTGAGGAACTGATCATGAAAAAAGCGTTAGATGAATAGGTTGCCTATCTTTAAAATTGAAGGGGCAAAGACTATTAAAAAATGTGTGCAAATCAAAATAAAAAAAATGAATAAATTTCACTATTATGATTTTTTACCTAATTCAAAAATTGAAAGGGCTGCAAAGGAAAATTTATATTTAAAAAAAACGTTTTTTAAAAGTTGATCTAGAAAACAATAGGTATATAGTACTTTGAAAAATGAACAAATTTTGTTCAGATAATTTTTTGTCCAGCATCAAAATTGAAGGAGCAAAACAAATTGACCTCGGTAAAATATTTTCTTTTATAGTGCCTTCAATAATTATCATATTGAACAAAAAATCATGATAGTGAAATTAGTTTAATTTTTTGGGATACTATCCATTCTCATAATTGAAAATTTTGATTTCTTTCTCGCTAGAAATGCAATTATTCTTTCACAGTTTTTCATTCATGGAAAAATCATAGGCGCCGCAGGCATTTTTATTTCGTAACTTTGCTGAAATGAGTCTAAAATTCAAAACTTCATACGCAGTTAGACTCGCCCATCAGCGCATCCAAGGAGGGAGGCTCAGGGGGCTGGAACCCCCATTAAAGCTTGACAAAGAGATTTTTTATCATTAAAATATCAAAGAAGAGTTTGATTTTTTGAAAAAATTTCGCCCTCGCTTCCCTAGGGCAGTATTTTAGTAACTATTTCTCGAATAAACATACCACTCTTTAAATTTCAATGTTGAATTTTGCAGAAATTCTGTATTTTTTAATCAGTGAAATAATTTTCATTGATAATTAGTGATTTTTCACTGATTTTTCGGTCAAAAATTACTAATTTTTCAGTTAATTCTCCATTTATTAGAAAAAAATCAGTAATTTTGACTTAAAAAATCAGAAAATCTCGTTATTTTTCTATTTTTCTTTCTTAAATCTGTAGGTATGTATTATCTGCCTACTGAAAAATACCCTAACTACTCCAACCCCACTGAAATAACAGATTACTTAATTTTTTCATTGAATTTTGACCCCCTTCCCCATTTTTTCTCGAAATCTCAGCCCTTCCCTTACACAATTTCTGGGTGAGCTTATGAACTCGTCTTCGTTTGTGCTTCACGATGGTCCTGTTTCTAGACCGACTGAACGTTTTCGGGCGTCCGTCGTTGAGTTGAAACAGTTGCTGGGGCAAAACCGATCCCGGCAATGGAAAGCACTCGCGATAATGATTCCAACCATGTACAAACTTTTGAATTTCGACCCATAACTTCAAGTTGTAGTGGTAATGCGAAAAATGTTCAGTTTTCATGAAAATTGTCGAGAATAACCCAAAAATCGATAAGGGAAATAAAATAACTGAAATAAGTATTGCAAAACAAATTTTTGAGGTGTCAGAAAATTAATTCATATCATGTTTTACAATTGGACAATTATTTAAGGTATTGAGAAAATGTCAAAACTTGATAAAAATTATTTTAAAACGTAAAAATATTTCAGAAAATGATTTTTCAAAATGTCTAATTGATGGAATATTGAAAAAATCAATTTTTTAGGGTACCTACCTACCCAAATCGTTGTTTCAGTTTCATTTTAGATACTTTTCGAATGCATGCTAAGAATTTTTGCATTTTTTGTTTCATTTTTGAATTAACAATTGTATATTTTTAAACAATTTTTAAATTATCTATACGAAATGTTCGATTGATTTTTTCCGAATTTTAAAATATCGCTGTACTGCGATATTATCTAACAATTTTTGATGATTTTGCTGTTAAGCTTTTTAAATAATACTTATTTGATTTTTTGAACCGGGTTCATTAATTTTTGTACAATTTTTCGTCACTTTCAACATATTTTTGCGAGACTGACCTGCTACTGATAATATTGTTAAGTACATTTATTTTGAAAAACATTTTAATGGTGTCTCTGAAGTATTCTCTCTTATCTATGTATGTACTTGGATGTTTTACACCATTTTCATCAGTATACCTAACAATGATTTTCTCAAGAAAGGGACGAAATGTATTGGTGGTTACAGTGATTACGTCAGAAAATTTAAAGAAAAAAAATAAGTTTAAACAAAGGAAAGTTGAAAAACTTTTTTAAAAAAAGGCGAAAAATTGCTATTTATTGAACAATCAACGAGTCATTTTCGATCTCATGGGGACAATAATTTCCTTTGCTCCCTACCTATGCCACTAATCATTTTTAATGCAACATATTTTGAACGAATTATTTATTTCGAAATTCTTAGCATATGCATACCTAGAGATAGCATTACTTAGTCTATAATCATCTCCCATAGATACATTCTTTTTTTTTTAAAAATGGGTATGGCCTTTGTTGTACCTTTATTTGCCTCTATAGTCTATGCGTCACCATTCCTGAAATATAAAAGTCTGAGAATGCCTATATACTTTTAAAATTATTTACGCATAATATCATCATCATTGTATTTAATGCGTCATTAAATTTATCAATTCACATACCCTGAATTTTTTTTTCGTGTTTTCTTTCAGTATAAAAGTTTTCCCTGGGTTAAAACTCATATTTTTCACTGATTCGATCATTCGATTGTTTTTTAATGGGCATCAAATCTTAGTTCCAAATCTAGTTTGAAATATTTCTCGAATAACTTTTGCTTGCACAGCGTATAAAGTTTGTGCATGGCTGGAAAACTTTTGCTTCATCAAGTATCAGTTATTTGTTCGGAAAATCCGTTGTGTAAAATTTAGCTGTGTGATTGTTGATACTTTTACAACATCGATTTTACAAGTGTTTTATATCGTTCGCGTACCCATTATACTTTGGTATTGATACCTAGTAATACCCACCTAAACATAAATTTCAGTTCATCTCAATTTTTACTTGACTGAAGAAATATTTCTATCGGATGTTTTGATCAATTAATTAAATTATTTGAAACTCTTATTTATTCGCAGTTTGTCCTTATTGAAAAAAACAAAAAAAAAAACACGAAAGATATCCCAACTCGAAGCAAAATTTTGAGCCAAAACAAAAAGAAATACCTACTTATCCAAAATTTCGGACGCGAAAAGTTCATTTCTCGAATTTTGGCGAATTTTTAAAATTTCAAACTTACCTCATTGTCCTGCAAAATATAAAAATTTGATCTAATCAACGAGAAAAGCTAAAATTCGGTATATACCCTATTTTCGACCTCCCGAGTGGATTGAAAATAGTATCGAGACGTTTTGGAGCCTCTAGAAAATTTTGAAATTTTCCAGCACTGGAGAAAAGCCCATAAAGTGGCCCATATGAACTTTAGCCCCTAAAATCTCGGGTTATCCATATTAATTACCTGTTTGATTGATTAAAGCACAATTTTATGAAATTCGTAACTTCAAGTTTAAATTTGTATTTTTTTTGGCAGAAAGTCTTCCTGGAAAAAATTTATAAAATATGTCGACAGCGTACGCAATCACGCATTGAGGTTAAAAGTTGAAAGTTGGTAAACACTCTTTTTTTGACCTCGGTCACCGATATGGGTGATCCGCGATTATAGATGCTGGTCTTCTGTGGAGTTTCACGCCCATTTTCCCGAATTCAGTTTCCCGAACAACCAAATTCTCGAATTGAAAAACTCCCAAAAAAGTTATTCTTGAATCCATTTTCCCGAATGAATTTTTCTTGAATAAACAAAAAATTGAAAATTGTTATTTTATTTCAGAGTATTTTCACAAAAGTATATTGTAAGCTAAAGCTCGAAGGAATTTCGATACCTCACTCGATAAAATTTAAAATTTCAATTTTGGTCCTTCTCCGCTTCCCATAGAGTTCAATTTTGTATTTGAAGTCGAAATAATTCAAAACATGTATGGGGAGGGGGGCGAAGAAACAGATTAAGATACCTCACTCAATAGTCGATTAGTCGATACTGTTGATAATTTTCCAATTTTTGGTCCATCATCCCAAATCCGAGGCTCAAATTTAAAGTTAGGGTCAAAATAACCATAGAAATATTCGTACTCAGGAGATTTGAACCCCTCAGTTTTTTTCCTTATTTCTTCATTTTTTGTGTTTGGCAATTTAATTTAATTCTTCCCTTCCCTGAAGGTAAAAAAAATTGGAAAAAAAATCATTTCCGACTCAAAAAAATTCTGAGAAATGGAACGTCACAATCCCGAAATCTGAGGTCATTCTTTATTCTATTTCCATGGTAATTTCCTTCGACTTTAGGAAAAATTTTCATTTTGGAAAATGAATTCGAAAAGACAATTTTTTGAAAGTTTTTCTATTCAGGAATTTGGTCGTTTGAGAAATTGCATTCGGGAAATTGGCCCGGAATCCAAATGGACCATTTTTATGAAACTTCCTCTCCAGTGCTGGAAAATTACAAAAAAAAATTGAATGCTTCGAAAGACCTCAATACCACTTTCAATTGATTCGGCAGGTCAAAAATAGGGTATATATTCCAAATTTAAACTTTATTCGTGGATTAGATGAAATTTTCATTTAGCAAGGCAATGAAGTATAATTTTGAAATTTCAAAAATTCGTCATAATTCGAGAAATGTACTTTAGCATCGGAAATTTGGGATATGGGCTTTTCCTATGATGCACTTTTGATTTATTTTTGTTTCGGCTCAAAATTTTACTTCGAGTTGGGATATCTCCCTTGTGAGTATACCTACTTTCTCATTTATAAATCAGTGAAAATTATCAAAAATCACCGAAAACAGTCAGGATTGCAGCACAGTAATAAATCAGGTAAAAAAAATTAACTGAAAGCAAACAGTGAAAAAAATTGCTGGAAAATCAATGGCAATTCACTGGAAAGTCAGTAAAATTTCTGAAATTCGCTAAAAATTGGTGAAATTCTTTAAAAAATCAGCGAAAGTTCGCTGAAAATTAAACAGTTTTGCTAATTTTTCCTATTTTGCAATTCTGACTATTTATCAGTGACTTTACACTGATTCAAAATGAGGGAATGCGGATTATTTTTCCATCTCAATTCATCTCACACTTCCACCCCTCTTCCCCAAATTTACCATTATTGTGAAATTATTTTTCGGAAATCATATTAAGTTGTAAAATATTTGACTGAAGGCTCATTCCATGTCAACTCGATCAGGTTTTAACCTTGGGTCTTCCGATTTCGCTCAAAATCTTTTTGCTAGTTCTCCTCGATGGTCTAATGAAGAAATCACCGTCATTCCGATCCTAATCCTTCAGGGGGGCAGGGGGTGACCCTTGTAATTTCGTATAGTTAAGATTTTTTGCGAAATGACTTGACTTTGAAGGAGCATATTTCGAGGTTGGTTGAATCTAAGATGAATCTGTTCATGTGGTTTTGTAGAGAATTGAAAGGAGATTCAAAATTGATAATCACTTTTTGAAAAGTTCAAAGTTGAGCTTTTGTGATGGAAGCTCAACTTTCATGATAAGTACAAAAGATGAAGGGTCCCATTTAAAAATCTGAAAAAATTACTATGAAGAGAACATTTTATGTATTTTCCAATTAATTACTTTTCAAGATGAGATCTCAATACTGCTGGGGGGGGGGGGCACAAGGGTCCTAAATTTTAGTCAAAATTCAAAAAAAATGGAAAAAATGAAGTAATACATCGATTTCTACTAATTTGAATATGTGCTTAGTTTTTTCATTCGACCCCTCTGAACCCCCCATCAGCCCCCATAATGAGGTCAAAATTCAAAAAAATGACAAATAACTTATGACGTGTCGTTTGTTGAGCTTTTGAGGGCGTTGAGTTCGAATATTTTTTTATTTTTGGGATTCGGTGCTTTTGTGGCCCCCTAGCCCCCAATTTTGAAAAAACACATCGATTTTTTAAATTTTTTAGTAATTTGGGAGTCAGTGTGGGGAACGAAGGCGGCGGATCGAGAAAGTAAGTTGATAATCGAGCTCAGCACCCTCGAATTAGTCGAAATCGATATGACACATGCTATTTTCATTTTTTTGCATGTATTTTTTCAAAATTGGGGCTAGGGGAGCACCAAAGGGTCGAATCCCAAAAATAAGAAAATATTCGAACTCAGCGCCCTCAAGAACTCAACAAATGACACGTCATCGTTATTTTTCATTTTTTTTGAATTTTGACCTCATTAAGGAGCTGATAGGGGGGTTCAGAGGGGTCGAATGAAAAAACTAAGCACATATTCAAATTCAGCGCTTTTGAATTAGTAGAAATCGATGTATTACTTCACTTTTTCCATTTTTTTAAATTTTGACCAAAATTTAGGACCCCTGTGCCCCCCGGGGGTATTAAGATCTCATCTTGAAAAGTAATTAATTGAAAAATACATAACATGTTCTCTTCATAGTAATTTTTTCAGATTTTTAAATGGGACCCTTCATCTTTTGTACTTATCATGAAAGTTGAGCTTCCATCAAAAATTCTCAACTTTGAACTTTTCAAAAAGTGATCATTAATTTTGAATCTCCTTTCAATTCTCTACAAAACTGCATGAACAGATTCATCTTAGATCTAACCAATCTCGAGGTATGCTCCTTCAAAGTTAAACCAATTCGCAAAAAATCCTAATTACATGGAAATTACAAGGGCCACCCTCCGCCTCCTGAAGGATTAGGATCGGAATGACAGTGATTCCTTCATTAGACCATCGAGGAAAACTCTTTAAAAAATCGGAAGCCCATAAGGCCAAAACCGGGTCGAGTTGACATGGAATGAGCCTAAAATAAGTCAATCTAGGTTGTTAGGCACTGAAAAAAAATATTCTCGTACAATATTCGCACAAGGCGCCAGGATGCTCCCAGCTGCCGATGCTGTCGCACTTGACAAATACGGGATAAGTTTTTCCAAAAGCAAACACTTCCAAATTAACAAATCACCCGGGTCTCTCGCAGAGCTCACCTAGTTATAAAATTATACATAGTCGACAGATTAGCATCATGGTATAGGTATCCGATGTTGGAGAAAAAATACACCCGCAGCAGGTTGAATTATCGACGAAATTTTTTTTTTCGCCCCTTTATCGATATTCGGACTAAAATAAATTTGCGTTAATTGCGAGTAAATCACGACGAAACTCGTTGATATATTTTTGCATAGTTCGCAACGATGTCCAGGACACGACGTGGGATTGTTTAGCGCTTACACGCGAAAACCATGGCTGGGCTTTTTTTTCCATGTGACGGCGCACTTTGGCGTCGAAAAACTAAACAGAGGCTGGAAGCTTACGATTATCTATAGACTGGTCCGGAGAAAATGGGAAAATGTCAGGCGAAATGAAAGGGGGAAAATAGAAGAGAATGAAACGAGAGAGAAATTTTCGTCGGTAAGAGGCGCCTGTGCCGTTTGTATCTGTCGCGGAGAGTCGCCCGCCTGACTGCCTCGTTCTGGGAAACTCCACTGCTACCGCGAATTCAACATAATACAACTATATGCTTCTCCCTTTTGCTGCGAAGAAACCCTTTACACATAGAGTGCGGTTAATGGCACGAAAATTTCGAAAGGGAGGTTTTCGGGGGCTGCAAAAATGACGACACACGGGAGCCTAGTTAGTATCCAGACTGTCGCTAAAATGGTAATCTGGGTCGCGATTGCCGTATCACGTGTAATTCCAAGTTCTTACTTTGTATATACGTTTACGTCGTATACCCTAAATCGTGTGTATCAAGTTCATTGAAAAAAATAAGTACCGATCAGCTCGCATCGCCGCAATCTAATTTAATTTCGCAAAACAAATAAAACAATTAATTCGACGTGTTTATTCATTTTTTCTCCTAAGGACGACGTGACCCAAGTATTCTAATTTTAAACTTTTGATCGCGGTTTGCCTCCGAGGCTTTTAATGAGATTAATTCTTAAAGTTTTTTCCACACGATTTCGACTTTTTTTTATTCGTTTGTGTTTTTATTCGTCGAGTATTTTAATTACCGAAAAGATTTTTTCACGATGTAATATTTTCAGCCTGGTTGGCATTTTTCGCCGAATATTTCAACTTTCTTTAATTTTTTCGAAATGTATTCTAATTTGGATTGGCTCGGCTGAGAAAATTAGCTACGCGATTAAGTTTGTTTTAGCACAAATAGAGATTGGGGCGTAATGCGAATACTACTGGCGCCATGTATTTTGAATGAGATACGTGGCAAGAGTAACCTAGCAGCCTTCATTCTAAGGGTTGATCAAAATGGAATTCTGTACTTATTTGACAATTTTTTTCTAAAATTCTTTGGGAACATTTGTTGATCTTGTAATATTTCTCATCAGCATATTAATTTTATTACTTGCGGAGGTTCATCGAGCCCCCTTTCACAATTCGTGAAGGGTTGTAAGTTGTAATAGATATAAATAAAAATAGAAAAATTCACGATCAATAAATTTATTTGAAAATTATTTTTTTTAAATTAAATCCTATCGAAAACCAATCATTGTCTCTCTTTTCAATTGATCGCATTTTACAAAATATTTTAGGCTAAAAATTGCAGTTTTTTTCATTAATAAATTCAGTAATATTCTCGAAATACCTGCTGAATTGATTCGAATGTCAATGTATTGAATGAATATTTAATTTCAAATTTTTGGGTGGATAGGTACTTAGGTAGGCAGCTTAAATATTTATTCTAAAAATATTTATTTCTGATGGATTTCATTTCCACGATGAAATTATCAAGTCGGTAGGTATCTAGGGATTTGCAATAATTTACCAACCATGCAGAAATATTTCAGCATCTGAAAAATTTGTCGATTTTAAAAATTATTTGCATAAATAAATACCTACGAATTCAAAAAAAAAATCCCATTCTTTAAAAACTTTCCAGGAAATATTCTGTCATTTGTGATGCCAGAGTCATCTATACTCTGTGATAAAAACCATTCAAGTATTAGAACGAACTCATTGTTGGCCTTTATGAGTTGTTCAACTTTTCATTCGTCGTATTTAGTTTGTCTACTTTTTCACAGAGGGCGTTATTTATTCGCCCACACATTTTAAAATTTATGGGACCCGGTGTCTCTATCAATTAATATTCTCGTAAACAAAACAACTACTAAAACTTTGTAATTAATGTTATTTTTAATTTTTCACAATGGGTATAACTGGGCTATAAATAGACTCAACTTATTCGTTAAATTAATATTAATTCATTCTTTAATATCTATGACTCGAGTAAGTAAATACCTACTTTTAACGTTTCAATTAAAGTTTTTTGTCTTCTTTTTGTAATGGAAATTGTTCGATAATAACAGATTCATTGATGATTTTTCTTTCATGTACATGAGAGATGAGCTGTAAAAGAAAATAAGTTTTTAATTATATTTATTGATGAGGGAACACGTGGCAAATACGCTATAATTAAATGGATCTGAAATGATTGGGTTAAAATTCAAATGAAAATTATTTTTTTTACGTCTTTGAACGAAAAATAAGTCTAAAGAGTCATGAAAACTGAAATGTCATTTTTAAAAAAACTTGATTTCAGGAGGGTGGTAGGTATGAATAGTTGAATACTGATACCCCAAAAAAATCAACACCAACGATTTTCTATCGTTATTTTCAATATTCAGAATTTTTCAAAATTAAAAAAAAATACCTACTTACATAAACATAAATGTGTTTTTCCATAATTGTGAAAATTGTGAGAAATCATCAATGATGATTTTTTGAATAAAGAAGTTATATGTATGTACTAAGACAATATTTCAAGAATTAAAACAAAATTCTTTCGATTTTTTACCGGCAAAAAGTGAGTCATAGTGGCATTTTTGGATAAAAATATCTTTGTTAGGTAAAACTATTTTGGACAAAATTTTTCGAAAATTTTTAGCCAATTTCAATTTTTTGATCATGACTAAATTCAAAAGCAGTTGGTCGAGAAATAAGGGTTAAATTGAGGGGATGACATTTCTACCTTTTGAGTTCTAAACAAGACTGCCTGATTATCCCCCTTCCATTCAAATTTTGTTTATAAAAAGGCAAATGTTCTAAAAACTTGGAAAATTTTATTTGAAAAAATATCACAAGGAAGTAATGAAAAGTCATTAATTTGATTCGAAAATTTTGTTGGACACCTTATTTCGAATAATTAAAAATAATAATAGGTACTTGGTGGAAAATGTTTAATCAAAAATGCTTGAAATTTTTCTAATATTTGTGTGTGTAAATCTTATTTTTTTAAATAAATTTTATAAAAAAATTTATGCAAAGGGTATGGCCGGGTAAGGACAAGGAGTGAATTTGGCCCCCGGCACGTTTGGGCTCCTAAACACCTTAAGTGGTTTATATTGACTAAAAAGAAATTTTCACCAAATTTTGGACCCCTATTCCCCTCCCTATCGGAGTTATGGCCATTTTATTGCATTATTTTCAAAAAATTTTAATTCCAACGGAAGTGAACGAATTTTTTTGTTCTTTGGCACAAAGTTACATCTCGTAGAGGTGTATTTATGATAATTTTTTCAACAACTGTGGTGCACTACTTCACGTTTTTTCGGCTATTTGAAGTTTTCAATCGTAAAAAACACCACAAAAGCGAAGAGCGACCACCCTGGAAACATTACTAAAACATACGTTTTTTTATGCAGAATTTTTCTGTGTATTTGCCCGTATTTGGTTTTGGCCATTTCTTTGAACTAAGGGCCCAAAATTGCGAAACCCCGTACAAATATGTGTCATTTTGGCAGATTTTTCAAATTTTGAGCTTTTTATGCGAAAAGGAATGACTAACTGAAAAACCCAGTCCCATATTCGTGTTCAGCAGGTCAAAATACTCCAATAAACACACTTTTTGCGATAGTTTTGCTTAAAGTTTCAAAATTCACTTTTTTCACTGATTTTTCATGGCGAAAGAAGTGAATTTCGAGGCTTCAAGTAAAACGATCTCGAAAAAGATGTTTACCGAGGTATTTTAACTTGCTGAACACAAATATGGGATTGTTCTTTCATTTGGTTATTTTTTCCCAGAAAATTCGCCATTTTCAAGTTTGAATATGGTCTCTTGGGCAAGAAAATTACAATAGACAATAATTAATGCAAAATTAGTTAAAAATGGACATTTTTTTCGATTTCAAATCTTTTGAGTCACATTTCGCATAAGTATTCATTCCCTTTTGAGCTGCTACCCGTCCAAGAGGAGTGATGGTGACAATTTTTTCTCCACGTATCCTCCACTTGGTATTTGACATTAAATCGCGCCCAAGAGTTACAATATTGCACGACCAGAACTCGAACAGAAATTTTTTGAAATTTTTTCACAGAGACCTAATTTAAACTTGAAAATGGCGAATTTTCCGGGAAAAAATTACCAATTGAAAAAACCAATCCCATATTCGTGTTCAGCCAGTTAAAATACCTCGATAAATACCCTTTTCGCGATCGTTTTACTTGAAGCCTCGAAATTCACTTCTTTCGCCATGAAAAATCAGTGAAAAAAGTGAATTTTGAAACTTTAAGCAAAACTAACGCGAAAAGTGTGTTTATTGGGGTATTTTGACCTGCCGAACACGAATATGGGATTGGTTTTTTCATTTAGTCATTCCTTTCCGCATAAAAAGCTCAAAATTTGAAAAATCTGCTAAAATGACACATATTTGTACGGGTTTTAGCAATTTTGGGCCCTTAGTTCAAAGAAATGGCCAAAACCAAATACACAGAAAAATTCTGCATAAAAAAACGTATGTTTTAGTAATTTTTCCAGGGTGGTTGATCTTCGCTTATGTGGTGTTTTTTACGATTGAAAACTTCAAATAGTCGAAAAAACGTGAAGGAGTGCACCAAAGTTGTTGAAAAAATTATCATGAATACACCTTTATGAGATGTAACTTTGTGCCAAAGAACAAAAAAATTCTTTCACTTCCGTTGGAATTAAAAATTCTTGAAAATAATGCAATAAAATGGCCATAACTTCGATAGGGAGGGGGGTAGGGGTCCAAAATTTAGTGAAATTTTTTTTCTAGTCAATATACATCACTTGAAGTGTTTAGGAGCCCAAACGTGCCTGGGGCCAAATTCATCCCTTATTCGGTCATACCCTTTCACTTGAAAAAAATTATTTATTAGACTTCAAATTTATTTTCGACTTCACCAATTATTTTTTTAATTAAAATAATTCTATAAACGACTTATTTAAAAAAAATATATAATAATTCCCTTTAATTTAAAAAATGTCAACTAAAAGGAAAATCTTTTTATTAAAACGTCAGATAATTTAACATTTTTATTTTTTGTAAGGTGTAATTTTTCAATATTTTGTTAAAATTTACAAAAGTTATAGAAATAGTTTTTTGACTTTGTGCGATTTTCTCAATTTTTTTACCCAATTCGTTTAAAAATTTTTGGTTTTATTGCGTTTTAAAAAAATTTAGAAAAAATCGGGATCAGAAAACAAGACACGAGAGATAGCATTGGAAGGAATGAAATGGTGGGAGGAACTTGGGTGGGTACAGTGGTATATAAAAGTACCTTTTATTATCTTTAAGACCATTCTATACTAATAAAAGAGCACTTCCTGCAGGTGAACATAAATCATATCGCGAGATAACTTTTTTGTGACGTTGTTTTGGAAGGATTTCCGGTCAAAATTACGTTGGAAAAAGGAAAAGTACTGAAAATGATAGGTAACCGTTACCTCAATAAGTGAAATATAAAAATGTTTTTCCTTAGATAGGTACGTCCCGGTGATGGCCACTTGAAAACACGAGGTTGTTCATTAGTATATTTTCATGCGAATTCGATAAAGTTTTTCATGGTTTTACTGCGTAGGTAGTCCTAGGTACATGAATCCGGATGGAACAAATGAAAGGGGGTCAAAGGGATAATTTTTTTGTAGTAATATAATTATACGTCCATTTATTACGCAGGTGCCTAAAATAATAACCAGCAAATAGGTAAATTTGATTATGATTGATATTTTTGCTGAAGCGAATCAAAATAAAATTTTATAGGAGCTTGAGTTAGGAAATTTTTGAACTATATGAGCCTCAATTTTCGTACCTAAAATGCAATTTTTTCTATTTTCACCATCATCTTTTTGAAATGTTCTGATCAAAAATTAAAATTTTTCTCTCAAAATACAATTTTGTCAGTTGGGGCAGAGAAGGAAAATATGGCTACTCTAATGCACCTCCTATTCCAACTTGCCCCTGATAATCTTTCTCATATCTTGAACAAAGGCAATAACCCTTCGTTCAGATACCTATTTCAACTGGTCAGCTTATCAGCAATCGATGTTTCTGAATTGAGCTCACTCAAGAAAACATATAGTCCAAGAGACGAACCTGCCGAAAATGGACTGAAACAATTGAAAGCTGGGACCTGTCCCAAAAGTTAGTGTATGGTCCCCTATTTTGAAAACTAGTAGTCTGCCGATTCGCAGCTGCTGCTTTTAAGCACAGCGAAAGCTCGAAAGTTCACAATTTTCATGAACTTTCGACTGAAAACATTGATGGTCGAAATTGGTGTCAAATTATAGGATTTTTTGTGCTGAATCCGAATATGTGGGTCTGCCGACCCCTAAGTGCTGCCTAAGTCCCGGCAGACTGGGTCAAAGAGGGAGAAAATGTGAAAAATTCGCAGATTTTTGGTAAAATTCTCATAAAAGTTGCAAAATTGAGTTGAAAGAGGTTTATAAATGGTTCTAAGTATTACTTAAGAATAGGGATGACTTTTTAACTTCAAAATTTCACAAAATTTTCATATTCAGGGGGGTGAGGCGTAGGGGAGCATCAACAAACTCATGGAAATGGGCATGTGATACATCAAAATATATGTTTTCTGGGCCGTAGAATTCGATTAAGTATGACAATATTTGTTTCATTGAGAGTGGGAGTGGGGAGGGGTGTGGTACCTGTTTCCACGAATCATAGATAAAATCACAAATTTTAATTTAAGAAATCGAAATCTCACGAATTATATAATTTTATGCAATAGGTAGACACCCATTATACGATTCATGACAACTACAGGTACACATACCAAAGTAAAAACAAAACCCTTGAGCAGGTTTTTATAAAACAATAATCACTTGATTTTTAGCAAAATTACACTTGTGCAAAATAATATTAAATCTAAATATTGAACATTTATTTCCACGCATATGATCAATTTTGAGTCTTTTTCTACAAGAGTTCACTCACACAATTGCTTTAAATTGACGTTACTGTTTTAATTCTTCAATCAGCTGTTTTAGTGTGATCCGAGGCGGAAGATGCTTACTCATGGTGTCCATTCTCTGGAAAACCGGGAAAACCGGGAAAAGTCAGGGAATTTTGGTGGTCTGGAAAAGTCAGGGAAAAGTCAGGGAATTTTGGAATTTTCTCTGAAATTTTTCGAAAATCCCAAAAAAATGTAAATCATTTAGAAAAATGTTTTTTTGCTTATTTTATTATAAATTTTTCAAAAAATTTCACCCTCGCTCCGCTCGGGCCAAATATTTACAGATTTTATCCAATTATTGTCTTATTCATCATTTTTTGTCGGTCGTAATGTACAATAAAATTGATATTCAAAATGCATGTCTTTGTCCATTGAATTATGAATTATCCAAAAAAATTTCCCTCGCTACGCTCGGGGTAATTTACACTCTTTCTTTCTACCGAATTTATTTTTAATCTTAAGTTTTTTGGAAATTTACTTTTTAATGAGCTGTAATGAGAAAGAAATGTCATGATTCCCTTGACCACGATGTTGAAAAAAAAGGGAGGGAATGGAACAAAAATCGAAATTATTGGCCATGTTTTGGAAAACATGAATGAAGGAAAAGTGGTGAATTTTCATCTTTTGAAGATCTTTTTTCCCAAAAACTTTCGCCCTCGCTTCGCTCGGGCTCAACACATTTATATATTTTCATAAAATGATTTATATTTAACCTTCTCATTCACTTTTTCGGTACAAACTAAAAAATTGCAAGGGATTGCGTGAATTTATAAATTTAAGACAAGTGTTTTTCATTTTGGAGGGGCAGGGGGGAATGAAATGTGAAGAAAATTTTGAATTTTTAGCCCGAAAAAATCCGAATTTTTATTCGCTCAATTTGGTAAACACCCTGGCATAATTTTTTTCATTTTTCAAAACTTAATTTTGCGTGGGAATACTTGGTTTTTCCTTTTTATTTAAATTTTTTCTGTAGGTAATAATTCAAATTTTCAAATTTTTGGGGCGAGGGGAGTTTGGATGGGTGGAAAAAATTTTCAGAATTGAATTTGAATATTTTTTTAACCCGAAGAAGGGCATCTAAAGATCTCGTAAAAAGTATCTAGTGATTTTGAAAAAAAAATCGTAAGACCTTATGCATTTTATATCATTTTTATACAAAATTTAGGGATGAAAGTACATCACGCGAAAAAATTACCCCCCCCCCCCTCCTCTCTGGTTTACAAATATCATATTTATAAGGTCTGGAAAAATTCGAAAAATTGGTCTGGAAAACCGGGAAAAGTCAGGGAAAAATCATTTCCGAAATATAGTGGACACCATGTTACTGATTTCGCGCCTTTTTTACCCTTTGGGTTTTATTCGTGATTTTATCTATGATTCATGAAAACGGGTACCACCCCCCTCCCCACTCACAATGAAAAGAATATTGGAATAATTAAGTTTTACCGCCCAGAAAACGTGTATTTTGATGTATCGCATGTCCATACACATGAGTTTGTTGATGCTCCCCTACGTCCCCACCCCCCTGAATATGAAAATTTTGTGAAATTTTGAAGTTGAAAAGTCATCCCTATTCTTAAGTAATACTTAGAACCATTTATAAACCTCTTTCAACTCAATTTTGCAACTTTTATGAGAATTTTACCAAAAATCTGCGAATTTTTCACATTTTCTCCCTCTTTGACCCAGTCTGCCGGGACTTAGGCAGCACTTAGGGGTCGGCAGACCCACATATTCGGATTCAGCACAAAAAATCCTATAATTTGACACCAATTTCGACCATCAATGTTTTCAGTCGAAAGTTCATGAAAATTGTGAACTTTCGAGCTTTCGCTGTGCTTAAAAGCAGCAGCTGCGGATCGGCAGACTACTAGTTTTCAAAATAGGGGACCATACACTAACTTTTGGGACAGGTCCCAGCTTTCAATTGTTTCAGTCCATTTTCGGCAGGTTCGTCTCTTGGACTAATAGTGTTATGTATAGACCTCTCGATAAGATACCGATTTATCGTGTCAACATGAAAAATAGACTTGGTGATAAAAAATGAAACAATTTTTACGTTCGTCGTATTCGACGAAGAAAGGAAATGTCGCTCGTAAAAAATATTTTGGAAAACGTCGACAGTGTGTTCTGAATTTTTTTTAAATTTTCCATAAAATTTCGAAGAATTGTTTTTTTTACTTATATTGAGTTGGATATTTTCCAAGAATTTCAAAATTCAACTTTAGTTTTGAAAATTCAATTTTGAAATTTTTTCTGATGGATTTAAAAAATATATTTCAAACCCTTAAACATTAGTTATTTTAGAAAAATGGGACCGGATTAGGAATTGTAGTAAGGATGATAGGAGGAACAGTAATATATGCAGAGAATAAAAACCTAATTACCTAGTTTTATCGACTTATTTTATTTTTTCAAGTTACAAAAATAGTAGATAATTATATTTTATTTAAACCAATAATATAAGATTATCTACACTTAATATTCATGTCAAATTTTTCGAATATCTATCACAAAAAAAAATCATCATCAATATTTTCGTTCCTATTGTGAAATTTTAGCTCTCTGTGATGAATTGCCAGCCATAAAATACCTACTTCTCAGAAGCTTTCTTGAGCAAATGAAATTTTGAACCTAAAATCAATAACATCTTATTAAAAATTTCTCCGATATTTTCGAATTCTTTGCAAAATTTCAATTGGCAAAAATTTTATTGAATTTCATTCTCTGATGAATTGGCACAAACCGCTGGAGAAATTTTTTTTTATCGAAATCAGTAAAAATAGGTAACATTTCAAAGTTTTTCTAGGATAAAATTGTGCCAGGATTCAAAGAAAAAAAATATTCCTTACTTTTTGCCATTATTGAATTTTTTTTCTCCCGAATAACTTTGAAAAACGGAGGTTTTGGAGATTTGCCCCTACCCCCACATTGTGCCTCCGAAAAAATTCTAAATGACCAATTCTTTGAATGTTGATTCCATACGTGTGGCGATTCAACTGATTAATAAAATAATTTTCGAGCTTTTTCGAAATTGGATTGCAGATCATCGAGACGAAAATTGACGAGCTCATAGGCTCTTGAAAGCGATGAAAATAAATACGTGTAGATAATATACGATTAATATTTGGCAGTTGAATGAATAGATACTTACATCGAGTGTTTTTTTATTTTTTATTTTGCCATAGGTGAGCGCTGTTAATGGTCTATTAAACTTTCAGAATTTTTTTTTAAACTTAGGTTTGTGAATGATAAGGATACTTACTGTACGACCTTACGAATATAGAAACTACCAAATCAAAAAATAATTGGAAACGTCAATTACTCGAAATTGGAATTTTTAAAAATTATTTCCTTTTCACAAAATTGCATCATTCATTCGTGAATTAAATTGATGAGCGAGTGGTTTTACCCTTGTTTTTCCAATTTTTCGAAGTAGGTACCTATACCTACTGATTTTTAAAAATCATCAAGTAACTGGTATTTTTTACTTACTTGTAAATATTTACATACGTAGGTGTTACCTACTAATTGAGGTAATAACAGTGACCTAATTTGTAGGCAATTCTAATATTTATTACTTTTGGTTACTTATCTACTAATTTTATGATTAGGTACCTACACCTATGAAATATTTTTCACATTTTCACAACTCATCTTATTATACTTAGTTATATTATTCAATATTCATCATTATGAGATTTGAGGACCTTTTCGTAAATAAATCACTAAAGTAGATAAATACTTTACTCACCGGAAAATTTTCTATAGGTAACATTGTAAAACATCGTATAGGATATACCTTTATTATCATTTTTTCTAACAAGGACAATATCCTACTGCGTATGAAATTGCCACAAAAAGTGGAAACAAGTAAGCGGCAATGGCTGGACCCATGGGAGACGATATCGCAGTATAGAATTCGGCTATAGTTAACCCAGAAACGGTATAAAATAGACTAATAGGCCCAGCTACGATCAAATCTATAAATAACGATAGAAGAGCAATTGTAGCAATCAGGATTTTCATTATGAAAGTAAAAATTATCGCACAAGTATGAAACACCACACAATTTTTTTCCAGAAAATTGATGAAAATATACTGAAAAACGTTAAATTGTGTATTTGCGAAGTTACTCGTTATTCTTTGATGATAAAAATATCAGTTGAAAATAAATTGACAGTTTGAAAGGCTATTGTCCGGTGGTTACATAATTGATGGTTGCGATTATGTATCAACTTATACCTACTAAACAAGCGAACATTGAAGTATTTCAAGATCCAAATACCTAACCTTAAAATAAAATATTTTTAATGCACTTTTGAAGAATTTTTTCTTGCAGAATTGCAATTTTCCTGAAAATTCAGCTTTCTAGAATCGTTAAAAGAATGAGTTGTGAACTCTATTACACCATTTTCTAAGTTGAATATACTTATTTCAACACAGTTACTTACCATTTTTTTTAAAATAGAAAACTTGGAAAAGTCAGAGAATTTTGAAATTGTTACTGTCATGGAATACATTTAAACTAACAAACTGTTGGAAATGGATAATTTTTTTTGAAAATCTCAAATTTAAAATTTTATTGAGAGGGGGGAGGTGACTGAGGATTTCATCTTTCCTTCAGGACTTACTTAATACTGATTGCTTTTTCATCAAATATGTTCGCAAATGTAAAACAAAAAAATTTGAGTTTTAAAAAAATTATTGGTACGAATCTTTTCCTTTCTTTGCCTTGTCTAGAAAGTTTCAGTATTTTTAATCAGAAAAAGTGCCACCTCTCCTTTCTCCTTAATTTCATCAGGGGTATAATCCTGGCTAAATAAAAATGTACCTACTTTCATCTCTAAAGGTTTACTTTATGCAAAAAACCTAGGAAAACTTGAGAATATTCATTTTGGGAAACTTGAAAAAAAAACAGGGTAAATCATTTTTTTAAAATCGTGCCTACAATATTCAGTTAAATGCGAAGTTTTAAAAAATTTTGTTTAGAAAAGGTAAAAGATATCTCCGTTGGTTTCTTAAAAAATGGGTGCAATTTCTTATTCAATTAAGTTGAAGAGACGAGGTTTACACTATATTGTAAAGAGCATGATTGTTTTCATTAGGAATTATCTAAATTTGTAATAATTTTTTTCAAAATAATTACCTATAAGTTGTGCGCTCTTTGAAACTATTTTTCAAGTTTTCATTCAGCTACAGAGTCTTTGGACGAATTTATCATGACAAGCGAAAAAATTCATTTTCCTACAATTTTCTCTGCATATAATAAATAATGATCAATTTTTTGTTGGGTATTTTCATAGAATTTCTGGAGAACTTCGCGTTTTACCTGGTAATTTTTTATCATTTTGCATCATCAATATTTCAAAAATATAGATTTAAAAAAGTGAATTTTTTCGTTTGCTGGAATTGGTTTATCTAATCAGAGCTGGATTTAAGCTGGTTACACTTATATAAGCACTATGAAATCCCCCCCCCCCCCCTCCAAAAACATTTCTCGCTCTCGAATTTATTGTCTCGCTCATTTGAACAAGGTTTTTGAACAAGAAATTCACTGTTCATAATGCCTACACTAAATCACGAGAATAAAAATCCGTAAGGTACTATTTTCGGTTTCGGACTGAAAATTAAATTTTTTTCTAGCATGTTATTGCTATTTCCCCTCTTTCCGAAATCAAATTCTCGAATCAAAAACTGAATTTCTGTTTTGCCAAGAAGACAAAGTGAAAAAATTTCGAACTTTTTAAAAACATTTTAGCCAAATTTCGTACTTTTTGGTACTTTTGGATTCATTTAAAAAATTTTGTACCTTATTAAATTTTTGGAATTTTTTTTTATCCAATAGACATTTTGCTGCTGAAACGTACTTATTTACACCAGATTTCGGTCATTTGTTTTTTTTTTCAATAAAATATTGTACATGTTCTTTGTAAATTGTAAACGAGAAAGCTTATTACAAAAGAATCTACCACCCTAGGTACTCTCTCATTCTGAATCAGTGAAAAGTCACTGATGAAAAGTCAGAATTGCAGTACAGGAAAATCAGCGAAATTCACTGATTTTCAGCGAATTTTCGCTGCTTTTTCAATGATTTTCACTAATTTTTCAGCAATTTTCATAAATTTCACTGACTTTTCAGTGAATTTTCACTGATTTTCCAGTGATTATTCTCACTGATTCGTTTTCAGTAAAGAAATTTCGCTGATTTTCTCATATGCTGCAATTCTGACTGTTTCTCAGTGATTTTCGATAATTTTCACTGATTTATAATTGAGAGAGTAGGCAGGTGTCCATAGTGCCTATACGTAAATACCCGTACGGCCCCAACAACAATCTTCCACCTATCACGGTTATTGAGCTATAAATAATTGAAAATATTGCAAAGAAAATTGAAAATGACCATTTTTCCGCGAATTTTCTCTTTTCCCCCTTCTCTTGAAAGTTAGGCAACCTTACCTACGTAGAATCAGCATGTATTGCATATTTATTGTTTGGAAAGCCTCACTTCTACGCGGAAATACTCCGAATACGTATTTTCAAACTGAATTTAAATTTTGAACGCAATTTGAACAAATGAACATCACCGTTGAAAAATTACTAAGATGGATTTAGCACTAAAAGTCTGCGTGTTTGGTTTACAATGCACGTATTTTTTTAATTATTAAATTTTTTATAGCTTTCGTTCTCATTTGCGAATTAGAATATGATGCGTGCGATGCATTTGCGTAGTTTTGATAATTTATGATCTACCTGGAATATTTTCTGAATATGATACAGATACACGTATACATAATAGAATGCCTCTTTGAAATTTGTAGCGTTGCGATAGAAATAAATTTTGTACAGTCCTTGAAAAATTGTTCGTGAAATAACGATACCATCGTAATGAATATCCGACACCTTTGATGATAATTATAGAAAACTGCCACGGTCTTAAAAACCTTTTTAAAATTACACGTACTGGGTATTTTATTTTTGTTCATGTTTTAGGCAGAAATTTGTAAATTTTCTATTTCCATTATTTTTGGAGTTTCCTTTCACACTTGAATAAAAATAACACAGGTCGACATGGAAAATACTGTTTGAAGTTTAATAGGTGATTTTTATAGAATTTTTCGCGCTGATCACGAGAAAAATAGTGAAAAAATTCCATCACTCAAGGATTTTTCACAATCTGAATTTTTTGTTGAACAGTTTTCTACTTTTTTTGATAAATTTTGACACTTAAAGTCGATTTTCTGAAAAAAGAAAAGGTTCTGCGAAAAAAATGAATAGAACATAAATTATAGAGCGTAAAATTTCCTTTCAGTAGAGTTGGATTAGTTTTTTCTTAGAAGGCTTAGCTTTCGAGATATTTTAGCTGAAAGTTGAAAGTCAACTTTTTTTTGAATTGAAAATATATCAAAAACTAAGCCATCTAAGAAAGAACTAATTAGACTCTACTGAAAGGAAATTTTACACTCTACAATTTATGTTCCATTCATTTTTTTCATAGGACCCTTTCTTTTGCCAGAAAATCGACTTTAATGGTTAAAATTTACATAAAAAAATGTAAAACGAATTTTCAATAAAAAATTCCAATTATAAAAAATCCTGATGCGATGGGGTAAAACTGAAATCATATTTGAACTCTGCGCTAAAAAGTAGATCAGAAACACCAATCAAAATCAATTACGTAGAAAGAAAATTGTCCATTTGCCGCCCTTTGATATTCCCATTGTTGCAAATGGGGAATGTTAAAAATGTGGTTCATTAAAAATCAATTTTCTGGTAAAAGAAAGCGTTTTACGAAAAAAATTAATAAAACAAAAATTGTAGAGCGTAAAACTTCCTTTCAGTGTAGTCGAATTAGTTTTTTCTTAGGTGGCTTAATTTTTGAGATATTTTCAATTCAAAAAAAAAGTTGAACATTGAACTTTGAACTAAAATATCTCGAAAGCTAAGCCTTCTAAGAAAAAACTAATCGAACTTTACAGAAAGGAAATTTTACGCTCTACAATTTATGTTCTATTAATTTTTTTCGCAGAACCTTTGATTTTTTCAGAAAAACGACTTTAAGTGTCAACATTTATCAAAAAAAGTAAAAAAACTGTTCAACAAAAAATTCAAATTGTGAAACATCCTTGGGTAATTAGTCAGGTCCTCAGGTCTCAATTGAACAAAATAAGGCTTCCGCGCGAGATTCTTGTTAAAATTGATTTTATGATTGATTCTTGTTTTAGACACTAAAACAAATAAATTCAGCTAAGATGCCTATTTTTCCCCCTCCCCTTTTTCCCAGGGCCCGCCCCACAACATTTCAAACGCGTGTACCGCCCAATCTATGCGTCGTAATGAAAAAATTTTCAAACAAAAGTTGTTCCCCAACACGGTCTGTACATTTTCATTTCCCATCAAAATCAATTTTGGAGCAACTCCTTCCTCCAAAAATTTGAAAATAAAACAGTTTTCAGAAAACTTCAAAATCACGTTTTCTTCATTTTAAGCGAAAAGTTTCAGAGATACGGCAAAATTTGTAACCACAAAAAGTATTCAGAATTGAATTTCCTTTCCAACGAGCTTTATCACGACCATTTTCATCAAATTTTCCCGACAGAGTGGATCTCTCCCCCTCCCCCTTATCTTAAAAGTTGGACCCACGAAAAAAAATTGAACGATTTTTGTTCTTAAATATCTAATGCATAATTTCATTTATTATCGGGATTCATTTTGGATCAAATTTTGCTCGTGGGCCAACTTTTGTGAAAACAAGGAAGGGGGAGAGGTCCACTCTGTCGGGAAAATTTGATGAAAATGGTCGTGATAAAGCTCATTGGAAAGGAAATTAAATTCTGAATACTTTTTGTGGTTACAAATTTTGTCGTATCTCCGAAACTATTCGTTTAAAATGAAGAAAACGTGATTTTGAGGTTTTCTCAAAAACATGTTCTGTTTCCAAATTTGGGGGACAGGAGTTGCTCCAAAATGGATTTTGATGAGAAATTAAAATGTAAGGAACGTGTTGAGGAACAACTTTTGTTTGAAAATTTTTTCATTACGACCCATAGATTGGGCGGTACACGCGTTTGAAATGTTGAGGGTGGACCCTGGGAAAAAGGGGAGGGGGAAAAATAGGCATCTAAGCTAAATTTATTTGTTTTAGTGTCTAAAACAAGAATCAATCATAAAATCAATTTTAACAAGAACCCCGCGCGGATGTTCAATTAAGACCTGACTAAATGGAATTTTTCATTGTTTTTGTCGTCATCAGCGTGAAAAATACTATAAAAATCACCCATTAAATTTCAAACAGCATTTCAAAAGTTCAAAAATGTCGACCCGTGTACCTAATGGATCTCTTGGGGGAAAAAATCAAAAGAGATGAAAAATCGGTTTTTAATCAATTTCATTTTTTAATGGCAATTTTTTTTCAGTGTGGATGAGCATATTAGACGAGCAAACGCGAATATTTTATCCATTAAAATCCAATCATCTTCGGACGATGAATTATTCAGGAGCGAATTTTCGGAGCCATTTACTCGTTTGAAATTTCACCAAGCACGAATATACCTACCCGTACGTTAATTTTTTAACGCGAGATTTTTCGAACAATAAAAACACTTGAGCGATATAATTACATCGGTGTAATATTTTTCGCAAAACTACTCACTTTCATTATTTTAAAAAGAACCACCCAAAGGGCAACGTCAACGCAAGAATCGTGGTAAGTGTAAATTTCACTCGTTCTATCGATCAAAGGAAGGGGTTTACGGAGACGCATTGCGAGCAAGTACAAAAAGGCGCTTCGTTCCGTCGTAATAGTACTACTACTCTCTATTTTCGTACGGCTGGTTAGTATCAAAATACGCAGCTTAGGTAAAACTCCGATCATAAAACGCATTCGCAAGAAATGGGTTACGTCGAAAACAATTTTCTCAATCCCAATTCCTGACATTTGGCATGGGAAATGGCATGAACAAGGTCAGTACTATGATTTAAATTTTTATTTTAATCGAAAGCTCGAGTAGAAAATTTTTAAAAATCACATTTTTTGCATTGTAAACAATCATGCGTTGAAATCATATCTCATTCGTTTGCGAAAAATAAAAGTAATTTATTATCTCATATCGCTGAAATTGCATATTAAAAGATGTATGTGCATTGCCAAGTTCTACCATTGCCAGCAAAGTGTTCGTGGCTGAAATTGATGCAAAAGCTTGAGCTCAATAGGTACTTGTACTTTGCCGAAACGCGGCTTTATTGTTTAATTAAAAATTAACCGAATGAACTGACGCGACGTTTGACTCGTCATATGCGTTGAATGATTAAAAATTCATCTTCCGCTAGAATACTCGTAATAAGATTGCCATACGTGTTGAGTTTCAGCTAAAACATTCGTAGATAGGTAATTATTCGGTTGAATTTGTGCGGATAACCGATCAACCAATAAGTTTTAGTAATTTTTCAACCGTCTAGTCTTTTTGTCAGAATGCAGGCTTGCTCCATTATTATACGTAATCGAAATTGACGTTAAATATCGTTCGTTATCAATTAATCATCTCGCAAACATGCAATTGCAATTTTCATTCATTTTACGAGTACGATTTGTATTCCTAATACTTTATGATGAGCAAATGCATCGCGAACAATAAATGCGAGCTACTGGTATACGTATTTTTCTCTCGCATGTTGTCAATTTATTGCATATTGATATTGATTCACGTTGAACTATTTTCAATGGTGAAATCTATTTTGATTCGAAATGAAAAAAAACTATCACTGACTGCTAAAAAATCAAATCAAACAAATTCTTAAACTTGGACAAATTAAAATCGAATCATTTGAGATTTTTATTAAAAAAATTCATTCGTAAAATTGAAAGGAAAAAAGGCACAGTCAATCCGAGCTTTGTTGAAAGCAATATTTGCCCGGGTTATGTGTTGCACAGTTCACTTGAATTATCCCTTTTTTTTATTATTAAACTTTTTTCTTTGTATTTTTATGATGATATACATATCAGCTGCTACCTCGAGGGTAACACTATTTTTAATTTTACTTGCGCCTGCTTGGTCTCATTCCGAAGCATAAATACTTGCGGTAACTTTACGTGTGAAAATGTTGGTATTTTACCTGTATAAGTTGAAGGAAGAATGTTGGCATTTGTTGGGAGTATAAAGGTTAAAAATGAAATGACAAAGGTTTAAAATTCATTATGAGTGGAGAAATTGACTCGGCTGAATGATTTTTGGTTCTGTGAGGACATATTATGTAATCTATATTTATTCGAAACAATTTTTATTGTTTCTGTAAGAGGAAGCTCAAATTTGATGCATGGTGAATGATTTTCTGACTCTTGAGTGTTTGGGAAAGGATCAGTTGGTTCAAATCCTTCAATTTTATTTTAGTCAGAATTTTACATGGTCAATGTTTTTTTGAAATTTGTAAATTCTTACATAAAATGAGATTGTAAATCTGAAATTTAAAGGGGACTAGCAGGGGATAGTGCCCCCAGCTCGATGGTTTGATGCCCATAATAAAATCCCTGAAATTTTCAAATTTTTTCTTTCTTCAAAAAAGAGGAAAATATAGCACTCACATCCTTCACGAAAAGTGTTAAACTACTCGTATATTGCTAAAATCAAGTGAAAAATATCGAAATAAGTGTAACAACCTTATACCCAACTTTTTCGACAATTTTTCATGTAAATTTACCTCTACAAGTATAACGGTAGGTGACCTCTATGAATGGAGAATGACGTTTACCTCTGAAACTGAACTTAACCTGTATTATTCAAAGTTTCTCTCTCGCCTTTCTAAAAGTTCCAATTTTCCAAATATTTTTGATTTTTAATTAATGGTTAATCGTTTAAAAATTTTCAATTTTCTCAAAATTTTCAATTATCTAAATATTAAAATTTATTGAGAATTTTGAAAAGTTTCAAGCAGTCATTAACAACAAAACGTGTATTGGTATTGGTATTGGTATTGGTATTGGTTTTTAAAACATTTTGGTTTTGGTATTGTTTTGGTTTTGGTTTTTCAAACGTTTTGGTATTGGTATTGGTATTGGTATTGGTTTTTCAAACGTTTTGGTTCTGTTTTTTTTTCGTTTTTGTTTTGGTTTTGTTTTTTTGTTTTTTGTTTTCTAATTACATGCGTAACAACAATTCAACAAGTATAAAAATTTCAACGCCTGGGATGAACGTTTTTTTTTTTTTTTTTAATTTAATTTCATTCAACGAAGACTCTGCGTACTATAGAAGAACAAGAAAAAATTTTGAAGCTGAAAAAAATTGAGAAAAATTTCGGGGTTGGAAAAAATAGAGAAAAATTGTAGAGTTGAAAAAGAAATAGTTTTAAAAATTTGAAGATTAAAAAAATTGAAAAAAATTTAGAGTAGGGAAAATTTTAGAAAAAGATTTCAAATTGGATGAAATTTCAAGAAAAAATTTCAAAGTCGATGAAATTCATGGTTGAATTGAAAGAGAACAAAAAATTTAGAAAAATTGAAGGATTGGAAAAAATTAAGAAAAAATTAGTTTGAATGAAATCGCGAAAAAAAATTCATAATTCAAAGTCGAAAAAATTTAGATTGGAAACAAATTTAGAAGATATTTCAATTTCAAACTACGTGTATGTGAAATTGTGATTGTGAATGTGAATACGACCGTGATGAAAATTTTTGATTGACGATGTGTGGTGTGAATTGTAGAAAGGGGCACCTTCCGCGTTTTGAAAATTTTTTTTTGGAGAGGCCTAAAAAACAATTATTTTTGTTCTGTTTTGTTTTTCCCCCCTCCTGGCAAATTTCGAAAAAAAGCATAAGGTGCCCCTTTCTACAATTCACACCACATGTGATCATCGGATCTCCGCGAACGGCGTTTCTGATTGGCAGATTACCATAAAGTGGCGCATCGTTAGTGTATCCCGCAAAATCGCGACTGAATTTCAATTTTATAGGATTTTTCACCGATTTTGCATTTTTTTCGCTTTCGATTAACTTTTTGGATAAAAATTGTTGGCTTCACGCATGATTACACACAGCTAATATGGTAATACAAGCGGCTGAACACGATAACGCACAAATGCGATAATCAAACAAAACAAAATGACGTCAGACAAGGACGCGACGACGCAACGTCATAGGGACGCAAAAACCGAAAAAAAAACGAAAAAAAACAATACCAAAACAAAATTTGTTTTGGTATTGGTATTGGTATTGGTATTGGTTTTTTGAACGTTTTGGTTTTGGTTTAGTTTTGGTTTTGGTTTTTTCGTACGTTTTGGTTTTGGTTTTGGTTTTGTTTCGTTTTTTTGTGTTTTTTAGTGTTTTTTTTTCGGTATTGTTTTTCGGTTTTGTTTTGTTGTTAATGACTGGTTTCAAGTACCTATTGAATTTTTTAAATTCCAATATTTAAATGTGAAGTAAGAATTTTTAAAACTTTCATTTTTTCCTAGAAATTTCTATTGGAATTTAATACCATATTGAAAGTTTTCATTTCTAATTCTAAGTTTCAATTACTGATTTTTACAACTTTTCAATTTTTTAGATATTTTTATTTTTTTAAATTCCCAAGGTTTTAAAATTTTTTTTTGATTCATAGATTCGTCAAATAAAAACATTTCCAAATGAAAAACTGATGAAAGAAAAAAATACAGAAATTTTATTTATCGAAGTTCCACTGTAGTTTTCAATTTTTATATGGAATCTCAATTTCTTCGGATTGTATATTTCTCTCAATTCAAAATTTGAATTGAGGAAGATATTATGAACAAAAATCAATCAAAAAAATGTGCGATTATTCCGTTCTACTTATTTTAAAAAACGTTTTTTTTGGATTTTCATGATCTTTAGTTGGCAGAAATTATATGAGCGTATGTAATTTATTTTGTAGCAATTTTTTTTGTATTCCACAAAATAAGGTCTCTAGCCAATTTTTTTTCAATCGGCCAAATATAAATGCCATCAAGGCATAAAAATTCAGTAACTCTAAAAATTTTAGAAGACAGCGCTGCTAGGATTTTCCAAAGGAAGGAAAATGTAAATATGTAACTAGGTACACTACAATACCATATCGATACCAGAATGTCAAATATAAACGAGGTTCAACGAAAAAAATGACTCAATTTTTGATGAGCTCTTTCAAAATAAGTACACGAGAAACAAGAAAAAAGAAGTTGTTCAAAGAGTAAAGAATATTTTCGAAGTATGGTCAATGGTCATTCAACTATCGACCAACTTCACAGAGTAGTAGACAAAATATTTTTGTTACAAAAAAAGAGAAATAAACGAAAAGTGTTGAATTTTGGAATACTTTGAAAAAAAAATTAAAATTCATAAATTTTTCTACCCAGAAGAAAGCCATGGCCTTACCCTAACAATGGCACTGCCTTGGCTGAAAAAATTATTAATTTAATTCTCAAAATTAACAAACCCTGACAGATTTGAATTCATGAACCAGAATCTACAACTGGAACATAGAGTAGCCCACCATATGATTTTCCGACTGTGGAAAGTTACTGTGCTACACGACTACACTTCAAAAATATTATTGTTTTTATGAGAAAATAATTCCCAATTTTTTACTCATCCAATAATGAATTTTTAGTTGAGCCTCAAAAGGCTTCGAATGCATACAAAACAAATAGAATAAAAATTTTTCAGGATGGAAAAATGTTCAAAATTTATGAAATTTAAGAGGGCTTCAAATGGGCTCAAATTTTCATGAAATGTCATTCCAGAATTTTCAATATGTTTATAACACCTTAAGTATCCCATTAGACCGGTTTTATTATGAAATTTTGCAAAATAATTTAGATTCTTATCTTTATTTATAAATAAGGGGTTTATTAATTTATAAAAATGATACTTCGATCTCTTCCATATTTTTTAAGAGAGGTTGAGGGGGGGCGGGGGTGAAAGGATGAAAAAATAATGAAAATGGTTGAAATTTGAAAAAAAATCACCAATAATTCACTCATTAAATGAATAATATTTCTTGAAGAGTAAAAGAAGTCTTAATTTTTTTTTCAAAGAGATGTAAGGAGATTTCGAGTTGACTCAGATTTCCAAAAATATTTTAAAAAATCATTCAAAATTAAAATTTCTTACAATATTTCAGCTGTACTTTAATCCCTTTCTTCATGAAATGAAATTTTAAAAAAATTTAAATGCCACCCTTGAAAAGTATGGGAATTTGATTTATGTATTTCATAGAAAACAGAATTTCAACCTCTGACATAATTCTCCAGGGAAAGAAAGGAGATCAAAATACTTCAGATTTTAAAAAATTGAATAAAAATTGCTGAAAATTGAAAAACCCTTATTCTAATCCCTTGTGGAGTTCAAAAAAGTTTGCCTTTTTAAATGAGATATATATAAAGGACCTTCGAGCTGGCTTAAATTTCCACATCATTGAATACCATACGTAGATAATATAAGAGTTTCGATATTTTATAAAAAGGAATTTGACACTACATACTTTCCTGTTTCTTAAAGCTGCTGGGAGAGAAGTATGTTTGGTAATTTTTAATCAGTTTTAAATAAAGGAGAATACATTAAAAGGACATTGTTGAGAGTTTTTACAATTCTTATTTTTAATAATTTTTTCATTTTGACAAAAATTTGAGTACACTTTGAAACTTTTCGAACCCCATTCTAGAATGCTAAATATTTTTCAACGTTTCTTTCTAAAATAACCATAATAAAGGGTTGGAATTGAAAAATACAATTATGAAAGTTTTTCAATTTTTAACAATTTTTATTATTTATTTTTTCAAGTTCCAATTTTATAAGGTCTCTCGTGTCATTTCTTAAAAATAAACAACTTGGGAGAGGTTGGAACCGAAAAATCGAAGAAAAATTTTTCAGAGTTGAATATAAGATTAAAACGCATCCCACTGGAACACTCGAAACTCGACATTTTGAAAAAAATCAATACTTACAGAATTTTCCTTCTTTTAAAAATTGTTATCAAATACTGAAATCGAAAAACTTGAAATTTGAACATTCTCGTCTACCTTCTCGTCTACCTATGTATTTTCAAGTAACGAGTGGATGTGCTCTGATAATTTTACTCTGGTTCCTTAATTAGATAGGAACATATTTTTGGTATTGAACTTCCCTTATGTTCTCCCTCTAGAAAATTTTTCTCGCTATAGGTCCTTTCTTTCTTCCAATATTTTTTGTACAAAAAATTCGATTTTTTGTCTCGATTCGCATATTTTTTTCTATTTATTATTATTTATTCAGATATTTTTCACGAGGCGACCCTATAACGATAACTACAATAATGTGTTTTGAAAGTGTCAAAATAAAAATCACAATTTGTCTTACTTAAACCTTTCGAACAGGATGTAATTGGATAACAAAAATATTAGACGTAGGCACTTCGATATCAATGAAAGGTCATTCGTTAAGAGAATTGTTTTATTTAATGAATTTCGAATAACCATTATTTCTATCGATTTATTTTTACCGAAACTGACGTTTTGTTTTTTTCGTGTCATTCACATTTAAGGTATTGCATGCAAAAATGTCTGAGTTTTAAGATAACATGACTTTTTCCACGATAAAAAGCAGTAACGGTATTAAATAATTAATTCCTTTTTCTACGAATGTGATTTTTAACCCATTGGTTGAGTTAAGGTAAATGGAATTGGAAATGAATTCCACCACGAACTTCCTTATGTACGAATACCTTATCTAATTTTACAAAAGGTATAAGTAAAATGAATTCAAACGCTTTGTATGAAAGGTTGACGACCGAAAGGAAAGAAGATATTTTGAAACAAAAGTACTTCCTTTGATACCGCTAATTAACGCTTACGAATGGCCGAATGAAAAAAAAAATTCAAAGGTTATAAAACCCTTTTTTCATTTTATACGTATTTGTTATACGTATGTATATTCCATGTTGGCGAAGAATTTGCAAGAAAGATGTAATAATGCGAAAATAACCGGCGAGGGAATTTTATGTGGGAAACCCTCCCTTAGGAGGCGTTCGCGTAAATAAATTGAGATATAGCGTGATTTCTTCGCTTTTTATTCTATACCTACCTATATGTTTAAATATACAGCTACGCTTAGGTGTTCAAAAATTGTTTGTTTTTTGTAAGTTTATGTATCGACGAAATATTATTCGGAGTTTATGAAATTACCTAATTTGGTCGAGCAAATTTGCAATCCTGCTTTATTACATAGGTATCGATTGGTTTTAGGTATGTGCTTTGTTTTATGGGTTACTGTTTACTGAAAGATAATTTCGATAGATACCTATGTCTCTCGTAAGGTTCCATAAAATTGGACCACAGTTTTCAACATTTTTGACTCGTTGCCAAAGTATATTAAAAAATTGGAGTGAGATTTTTTAATCATATTTACACCTGGATGTAATTTTTAATTTCAGATAATGCCTGGGCTATACGTTGGTAATTACAGAGATTCTAAAGATTCTGCTCAACTGGAAAAATTCAAAATCACGCATATACTGTCTATTCACGACGCAGCTAAAAGAGTCTACCCAGTAAGTTATGCTATGTAGATTTTTATACACTTACATTTTGTACGAATATTTTACATGTGTATATTATAAATATGCGAACGATTATACAAAACGAATAGAACGCATAGACTTGCTCAACGTTGCGTAAATATTTTCCCCTCTGAAAAAGGTTGTGCTGTAACGAATGTAAACGACTCAAGAACGATGAAAAATCACCAAAACCTGACCTTTTGCGTAGTTGGAAAATTTAATTTTTTAAGCGCTATTAAACACCATATTTTCCCCTTTTTTTCTGTCCTATTTCGCGTGTTATCAAATCTGAGTAGATTTATGATTTTCTTGAAATATTTTCTTTTTTCTCTTTTTTTGAGGAAAATTCGAGCGAGGATGGCGAGGAATATTTATGCGATATTGAAATTTATGAACGTGTGATTTCATATATCAGAATAAACAATGAAGGGCTTCTCTTTTCCAATAAAAAATTTACTGAAAATAAGTATGTACTGAACGGTTTATGTTCTTGTTCGTAAGATTTATTGAAGAGTATAAATAAATCAGTCAATGATTTGTTTACGCGAGATTAATAGATACTTATTCGTACTTAGTCGCTTGGTAGGTTCTCATGCCGAGTGGTGTTGGAGATTAGAATATTTTATAATGGTACATATTGTAACAGCACGAAGTGAGATAATGTATAAAAGTTTGACAATCCTCAGGATTGAAGGAGCAAGTTCAGAAATTTCGAAATGTCAGTTTTTAACGTCTTGTTGCTTCCAAAATATGATATGTTGGTATAGATTTTGTTGGAGAAAAAATTTCCAGTTTTATTGTTTTACAAATTTAGTACATCTTCAAAATTGAAGGAACTAAAATTTTTTGAAGCTCCATAACACTTTTGGTTTTGATTTTGGGCAACATTGAGATGTAATTAATTTTGCAGAACTTTCAAAGTTTCATAAAATTAGTTACATGCAAATTCTATCTCTCTTTATGTTCGAAATTTAAAAAGTGATAGAAATTGAATATGTACCTACTTGAAAATTTAAAATTTTTTCAAAAGTATTGACCCCAGAGAAAAATTTTTGTGTGTTCAAAATTTTGGTACCTAATTCTCCCCCCTCCCCCCGGAAACAGAATTTTGATAATTTGTCAACTATCAACTGTCAGCAGCCAAAATGAAATATTTTCTTTTACCCCATTCCAGCGCGGAATTTTAGTTTTATATATTTCTCCTGCGACACCCCCTCCCCTTCAGAGCTGAATCCTGAAACTTAAAATTCTTACTCTATGCTTTCAGGCATTAAACAGAGACACATTTTTTAGTGACTTGTCCCCTATTTTCAAGGTTGGTCACTAAAAGTCACTTTTTTTTCGAAACGTCACTATTGGTCCCTTTTTTCATTCTGAAGTCATTTTTTTTGTTCAAACGGCCTACCGATCTTGCATAAAACTTTTAAAAAATACTAATATTTCTAGAAAAAAAGTTCTATCAAATCTTTTTTTACCTACTTATTAGTTCACCAGCCTTGTTGATTGGTACCTTGACAAAGACTTATTGATAAAAAAAGTTTTTTCAGCACTATCGCAGAGAGAAGTACAGTTTGAGTTATGAAAAGAAATAAGGTGGGGGGTCGGGGTGTATTTATTTATGAGAAAAAATTGAAAAATTGGACACTTTTTTCGAAAAATAGGTCACTTTTTGCCTCATAAAAAGTCACTAAAGTCGCCATTTTTTCCCAAAATCTGTGTTTGATGCCTGCACTTCTTTCGAACTGAATTTGGAATTTGAAATTTCTTCTGTACCCTTTCCCAGAGCTGAATTTCAGTAATTAACAATTCTCTGTAAGTGTACTTCCCCCTAGAACTGAATTTTAATAATTAGAAGTTTTCCTGTACCCTTTCAGAGTTGAATTTTGGTAAATATAAACTCTCCTCTAAGTCCCTCTGTTCGGAACTAAATTTTGGATTTTTTAAATTCCCCCTGTACACCCTTCAGAGCTTAATTTAGGTAATTAAAAGTTCTCGTAAACCCTCTTCTGAAACTGAATTTCGGAATTTGAAAATTTTTCCTGTACCGTCGCCCTCCAAAGATGAATTTTGGTGATTGAAAGTTCTTCTGTACTTCCTCCTGTGCTGAATTCTGAAAATTCTCTTGTGCCTACTCTTTTCTAGACTCGAATTTTAGATTTTTAAAATCTCTTAAAACCTGTCTGGAACTAACTTTTGGTAATTAAAAATTCTGTTCTATGTGTACCTCCTCCAGGGAGCTGATTTCTAAAAAATGAAAATTCTTCTGTACTCTTCTCCAGAATTGAATTTTGAAGTTTCAAAATTTTTCGTGTTCCTTCGTTCTGGGACTGAATTTTGATAATTAATGTTCTTCTGCTTGAACCTGAAAATTAGAGATTCTCCTAAATCCTCCTTCAGAACCGAAGATTGGTGATTATAAAATTTTTTAAACCTTTTACTGCTACTTAATTTTGAAATTTCAAATTTTTTGTGAGCTCTCTTCCCCTTTCCAGAGCTGAATTATGGTAATTTAAAAAATCCCCGTTTTGTTGGAAAAAATCTGCACCATGGCATCGACAGACTAGAATTTTTCCAATTTTCTACAAGTCTAGCAAAATGTCATTGCATAAATTTGTCAACATTTTTCCAAACTTTTTCAAACTTTGTAAAAATTCTCGATATCACTCGGTCAAGTGAACCCTACGGGTCTAAGGGGTAAAGGTGGTATATAAATGTGACGTGATTATGGCACGAAATGCCATTTGATTTTCTCCCCAATTTTTTTATTACCACTAATAAACAAAACATTTTTATAAAATATTGATATTTTATTAGATATCATTTCATCAATTTGGCAAAAAAATTTCCAAGTTTTTTCAAGTTTAACAAAATATCATTGTGTTAGTGGTCTTTAATTTCCTCAACGTTTCTAGAAGTCAGGCAAAAGTTCAACAAAATGTCATTATATCAATTTCCTTTAAAATTTATTCGTTTTTAAAAGTCAAATAAAATATCAATACAGGGTGTTCCATGAATCGTCTGCCAAACATATTTTTTTTGGATATAACTGGGTACTACTAAAAAAACTTGAGATGAATATGTTGCCTATTTTGAAAATGGAAGGAGCAAATGCTGCTTCTAAATAATCACGTCAAAAAATTTTTCAACAATAGGACTTTGAAAACTGAACAAATTTTCACTTTATGACTTTTTTCCTATCTTTAAAATTAAAGGGGCTACAAAAAAAATTGTTCAAGAAACATTCTCAAAAAATTAACTGATCAAAGGAATGGATAGTACGTTGAAAATTGAAGAAATTTTGTTTTTTAGACTTTTTGCCTAACATCGAAAATGAAGGGGCTACGGGTCACTCAAAATAAATGGGCTTCAAAAATTTTTCAAATTTTCTCAATTTTTAATGACCTTTAGCTCCTTTATTTTCGATGTTAGGCAAAAAGTCTACAGAACAAAATTTCTTCAGTTTTCAACATACTATCCATTCATCAGTTAATTTTTTGAGGATTTTTCTTGAACAATTTTTTTTTTGTAGCCCTTCAATTTTAAAGATGGACAAAAAATCATAAAGTGGAAATTTGTCCAGTTTTCAAAGTACTATCCATTCCCATGGTTGAAAAAAATGTTTGACGTGATTCTTTTAGAAGCAGCATTTGCTCCTTCAATTTTCAAAATAGGCAACATGTTCATCTCAAGTTTTTTTATATCCAAAAAAATACGTTTGGCAGACGATTCATGGAACACCATGTATGTCTTCATTGTCCTGCAAAACCTTTTGCAAAAAATCCCAGAAAAAACTTCTGCAAAAAAATATTCACCTTAGTCCAAAAAACGTCCCGTAAAAAAAATTACCTCAACCCAAAAACATGAAGGAAACTTGTTAAAATTCTTCTATACTGCCCGCCAGAGTTGAATTTTAAAAATTGAAAATTCTCCTGCACCTCTCTGGAACTGAATTTCGGTTATTTGTCGACTGTTAACTGCCAACTGTCAAAATTAAAAAAAATTATTGTACCTATTCCTTCCAATGCTGAATTCTGGTATTATGAATTTCTCTTATATTCCCTCCAGAGCTGAATTCTGGTGATTAAAACCACCTGTACTTACATATTTCATATCAGCTACAATAATTATTGCTATTCCTACTACAATTGAAATTTTTAGATGAATAATGACTTTAAATGGAAAAAAACGTTCTAATTCATCAATTTTCCCTTCATATCTGAGCTTTGGTAATATAAAAGTTCTCCTATGCCACCCTCAAGAGCAAAATTTTTGTATTTTATAATTTCTCTTGGGCCCCCTCCTTCTCCAGAGCCGATTTTGGGTATCTAATTTAGAATGCTCTGATTTTGATGGCGTGGTACTTGAACCAAGGATTACTCCGAAGTTGTAGGTACTTTTAATTAAAATCCTCGGGGTTTAGATTACGAAGTTCCCTGCAGAGAGAATTTTGAAATAGAATTTGTTCGGTGACGAATGGTTTGTCATTAAGAAATCAATAATTGGGTCATTATGAATTTGAGTTCATTATCTCCGCCAGTTACTTATCTAACTTCATCATCATTTTCATTGATCTTTAATCATTATAATCAAAATTTATGAATAATATACATACTTACAATATTTAATAAATTTTGTTCCAGGATAAACATTACCTTTGTGTACTTGCTTCCGATACTCCAACTCAAAATTTAAGTCAATATTTTTCTCTTTGTAATGATTTTATTCACGCTGCACGCTTGAGGAATGGAAACGTTTTAATTCATTGGTAAATATTCTTATAATTTTTGGTAAAATATAATATGAGTAAAAAAATTCAAATTTTTTACAGTTTGGCCGGAATGTCTCGTAGTGTAACCGTAACCGTTGCTTATATAATGACTGTAACAACTTTAAATTGGAAAGAGGCTTTAAAAGTCGTACGTGTCGGAAGAGCCGTCGCAAATCCTAACTCTGGTTTTCAGAAACAATTACAAGAATTCGAAAGTTCACGGTTATTCGAAGTAATTGATTTTATCAAGTTTTCTTTCAAATACTTTTACCTTTACGCTGTAGCTCGTTTATTAATCCGATAAAATGTCTAATGCAGGAACGAAAAAGATTGAAAGAAAGGTTTCCTAGTGTAGCTTTAATCGAACTGGATGAACATCATTGTCAGTTGATGTTGAAATCGTACCAAAAATTGATAATTTCGAAACACATATGCGAAGGAAATTGCCCTAAAGGAGAAACGTGTCCAACTGGGATATGCAATTTGCAGACCAACAAGTAAAGTTTGTGCACAATTTTTGATTTTTTTTTTTACTTTTACAATTACTTATCCATTATACGTACCTAGACCTGCCTACTTTAAAATTAAGAAGCAAAAATTATGATAGACACCTGTAATAAGGGTAAATGGATTACTTCCTCGCTATCCCAGTTAACGAAAAAATAGACGCAATATTTTTGTTGAGAATGCCTTTTGTTATAAATATGTACTTAAGTTTGAAAAAGCTGCAAAAAATCGTAGCCTGTTATTACAGTCTGTACGTTGCGGTTTGCTGCAATGGGGTATTTTGTTATTACAATAGGTTATCACCATGGTAATTTTTAAACCACTAAATGTACTTTACTTACATAAAACTGTAATGCTCTTTTACTTTGAAATTCGGTTGAACATAGTAGTACATAAATACTTACCTAGACTTACGTGCCATGCAAGTACTAAACCACAAAATTTTGTTGCTTGGAATAAGTAGATGAGATAAATACCTATGCAGGTGTATAGGTTCAGGTTCGTCGCATTGTACAGTCGTTTCTTTGTAATACTTTTCCATAAATAGGATTTAATTCAATTCAAACTTCACTAATGTTTTGTCTTCTATTACACGATGTGGTTTTTTGGCATCCTTACATTTTCATTTCCTCCTTTTTCTACATTTTTAAAGCATTGAATTTTCACAAATAGGTATAGCCAGGTAGACTAGTAGGTAGCTAGGTACATTTTCCGCGTTCGTGTTATATTTTTGAAAGTAAATAGGTAGCTTAATTCTTGGAAAGTTAAAGGGGTACCTAACAGGATTCATTTATCAAGAAATTTTTGGAACAAATCCAATTTGTCTCGCAGTATAACAATTTAACTTCGAAACAATAAATAACCCATTACCCAATGTTTTCCCAATTCAATTAAACTACGACAACGCAAATTACCGATCGTAAACTACCTATTAATGTAAATCGACAAGAAAATTTTCAATTGTGCAGCATTTTCTCGACAGTTTTCCAAGTGTTAAATCAATAACACTTGACATACATTGCATTATAAAAAAAAAGTCAGCAAATTAAATTTCCGCAAGATGTATAGATACCCACTTGAGATCTTTTTGAACGTTATTATCAAAGAATTTTAATGAAAAATGATTAATAATGGAAAATTATGTAGGTACCTTGAAACACTTTTGAGCTGAATTGCTTTGTATGTTACTGTGCTGTAAGGTTAGTATAGGAAATGATGACCTATTTTTGTGAAAATTTTTAACCAAAAATAAATGATTGGAACCTTCTTGTGAAAAATATCAGTATCTAGTTTCTTGTTATACTTCGTAATTTTAGATACGAAATTTTCAGCTGTCCGAGTGTCTAGATCAGAGTGGATTGTTTTACAATTTTTTTCAAATTTTTAGGGACCATGACTAAAATTTTTGAAATTACTTCAAAAAGACGTGATGAAAATTTGAAATTTTTTGTCAGGGTTTAATTTCTGTTTTGAAACAAAAGCTTTAGTTCAGTTATTTGTGATTTTATTGGTGATTTTCATATTATTACAAATTACAATCAAAGTTTCAAAAATTTGTTTAAAAAAATTCAAAATCAAAAAAACATTTTTGAAAAAATTTCAATTTTTTTGAAAGAAAGTATGCACAGATTTGAAATTTTGTTGAAAAATGTTGAAAAATCCTGTGGATAAAAATTGAAAAAAATTAAAAAAATTGTTGAAAATTCAAAATTTTGAAATTTTGATTTTTCGTTGAGAAGAAGAGCAACCAGTTGGAAATTTTTTTTCTAAAGTCAATAAAAATTCGAAATACTTAAGTACGTTGTATAACACATAAACGACCTATCTTAACGTAGACTTTGAGACATTTAATTTAATATTAAAATTAAAGAAAGCCAGAGAAAAAAATGCAAAGAAGGTTTGAAATTCAAAAATTAGTTTAAAAAATTCAAAATCAAAAAAAAAATTGAAGAAAAACTTGATTTTTTTCAAAAAAAAAGTAGGTACTGATTTGCAATTATGTTGAAAAATCTTGGAAAATCTTGTGGATAAAAGTTGAAAAAATTCAAAGAGTTGGAAATTCAAAACTTCGAAACTTTGATTTTTCATTGAGAAGAAGAGCAACGAATTAAAAATTTTTTTTCTAAAGTCCATTAAAAAAATTCGAAGTAGGTCATTTTAACGTAGACCCTGAGACCCTGAATTTAATTTAATTTACCTTGTAACATGTACTTTTCTATCTAATTTCCTTCTTTTTTTTATTCAGAAAATTGATAAGAAAGAGTTCAATGACCACGAGACCGTCTTCTGTCAGTACTCCATCGACATCTAAAAGCCGACTGGATCCATTCAAAAGGCCTTCCAGCGGTCCAGCAATTCTTATGAGTTCATCAAGTCTACCTCCTTCTCGCGTAAATTCAGTACAAAGTCTCCCAGACTTGGGTGATAACGATAAACTACATTTCATGTCTGCACCCTCCACACCACAACGATGTTCAACTCGTAGAACCGCGTTAAATATCCGTAATATTGCTCCTATAGTTGATTTAGAAGAAATTATGTCCTTTGAAGATAGATTAAGTAAACAGTAATATCGTTATGAATGATGGATGATTCAAGTGAGATTGATTTTGCTAAGTAAATTGCTTCCTTAAACTCGTATTGGAATAGGAATACTTATTAGGCATATTTTGTACTAAATGTCAAAAAAAATTTGTAACGAAAAGTTAATATTTGATCTCAAGAACTGTAATCAAAATGTAAGAGAAAAATTAGATCATATGAATTTTTGCTATATCTAATATTATTTTAATGCAATAATTTTTAGAAATTATGTGATTTAGATTTTATGAAAAATTATGCCATAAAAAAATGAAGTGATGATATTTAGTAGGTACCCAAACCTACCGAGACATTATCGTGTTTTTAAAACATTTTTTCAATTTATTTGAAGTTATCGGTTCATATATTTGATTGCCTTTTAAAAACACCACAACACCAGTAACCTGTCGAGCTTTCGCATCAGTTTTTAAAAAAATAATTTGCGCTGAATTGAAGTTCCGAAATAATTACGCTTCAGGTACACCACGTGTACCTACCCATAATAACTATATATTTTAAACGCAACTGTACCTACCTATTCGTTTGTAATTTCCACGTTAAAAATGAAGAAAGATGAAACGTATGTCCAGGCATCTATCTTTATGAAAAGATACAAGTATTTTATTTTTCCATCGATATAATTAATTGTATTGTTTAATTTGATATACATTTTTATTTATTTGAGGATTTTTTAAGTGTACTTAGTCACCAATACCTATATTTTCCTTTGTTGATCGATATGTTTTTTTGGATTGTGATATAAAAAATCTTGTTTTTGTTTTGTGTGTTTTTTTTAGTGATACATTTTTAGCAATTTGTCGAAAGAAATATGTGTGCCTACGTAATATAGTGTTAATGTAACTTATTTATAGTTGTATTCGCTGAAACATGAAGTTATTCGTGCCGGTAAAGTAAATGTAATTTTTGAATAGGTATTAATTACAGAATATAAACGATAAATAATTTCAAATGTTTGAAAAATTGGTTCGACATGAGAATTGAAAATTTATATGTAACCTGTAAAAAAAAATTATAAAAAGAATTTTTTATCCGTAAAAAATTATTGAAAATGATTACCTTCCCAAGTACGTTGACCTGTTTAATCTCGATCATTAATCAAAAAGTAAGATTTATTTTTGAAAAAATTTGAATAGAAAATTTTCAAATAAAAATACCCAAACATGACAATCTTTTAGTGGTGATCTAATCACCTGCAATTGAGTTACCTTTTGCCTTCAAAATGCAATCAGAATTTTATTTTAAATTCCAACAATTCCAACTTTACCTAACAGTTCAAATAATATGTCATATTAAAAAAATATATATATTAGGTAGTAGGTACCTAATTTAAACGTTCAATATTAATTTTCTAATCGTATGTACGCAACACAAAGCTGTGAGGTCGATTTGTTTTTGTATAGAATTGTTACGCCATGTTTTTATTATAGTTACAAATTATTTTTAAGACGTTGACACTTTTTTTTAAATGTTAATTTGGATTTATACTTTATTAATAGTTTCGAAAAAAAAGTTAATGAGTTAATGTAATGTGTTTCATTTTTTTTACTTTTAAAAAGGGAAGTGAAATTCCACTTGAAGGTTTTCAAATTTAGGTACACAGGGTATCCGGTAAGAGCTAAAAAAGTGCTGATGAACACGTTGCCTATCTTTAAAAATTAAGGAGGTAAATAGCTATTGAAAAAATGAGTGCAAATCACAATCTTAATCAAGGGATTGGGTAGTACTAAAAAAATTGAACATTCATTATTATGAATTTTTGCCCAACTTGAAAATTTTTTCTACTTTGAATGACCCGTGGTCGGCGTGATCCATTCAATTTTGAAGTTGGGCAAAAAATCATCAGAATAAAATTTGTTCAATTTTTGTAAGTACCTACCTGAAGTTCATTTCCTTAATTATTTAAAATAATTTTTTGATCAGTAAATTTTTTTTGTAGCTTCTTCAATTTTTAACCAAGCAAAAATCATAATAGGTACTTTGTGAAATTTGTTCAAGTTTTGATGGTCATTGAGTGATTATGAAAACACAGATAATTGAGAACACCTAAAAAAAAAATCCGTGTAAAACTTCAACCCTTGGTAGAAAACTTTGATTTTTTTTTAGCTTTCTTCTGTATATTTGAGATCATTGAAATCAAACTTTTCAGATTTGGAGTTTTTAGACGATGTTCTTATTTAGAATTAGATATAGTGACCTTACATACTTGGTTAAAAATTTATTTCTTGCCCACTTTTTTAACGATAATTTGGCCTTTTAATTTTAAAGATAGGCAACATGTTCACCAGACCTCTGTAAGTTAAATAAAATTGAAATACTCAATTCAAAACACTCAATCGTTCTATGAATTTGTAGGGATATTAGAGCAGAAAAAAATCTCAAAACCCTCCAAGAATACTTACTTACTTATAAAGAACAAATTATAATTAACTAACTACCAAAATTACCAAATTTCTCTCTCAAAAAAATGAAAAAGGTACCTGAAGCTGAAAGTTGAAAGCTTGAAAGCTTGAAAGTTGGAACCAAGCGAGCAACAAACACGTCTGTAAAGCTCAGAAATAAAAAGGTTTACGGTACATTTTCGTACTATTTTTGTTACGTTTCTTAATTATGAACTATTTTCAGTCGATTAAGAATAACAACTTTTAAATGGTTCGGAATTTCGAAAAAATCAACCCAAAAATTATAAATAATTGATTTCATTTTAACGCGCCTTTTTCAAATTCGTTTTCCATTTAGCGTTTCGTTTCGCGCAACACTGCGCGAGTCTTTACTATTCATGTTTGTTCTGTGAATTGGCAAAGCTGGTCCCGGGAAAAATTAATCAATTTGATTTTGTATTTTTGTTGTGTACTGCTCATTTATATAAATCTCGTGTATCAGTGCGTTAATTAACGTTTCGATTGAAACAAATGCATAATGCTACTGTTATTAACATGGTTGCTGAATACTTCGATTAATCGTGCATCATTAGCGTAGTGTTATGCCGAAGCCCGGTTGTTTTATTCATTAATGTGGGTGGAGTAAATCGTCGCTGGTTTCGGCTGTAAAATGGCAGAAGATGAAATTCTTTTCGATGATGTTTATACATTGGGAGAGATAGTCGGAAAGTACGTATAATCATTAATAAACCGTCGACTTTAACGTTTCGCCTTGTATAAATTGCATGGTATCCAACGTACCCCTGTATATACCGTTCGTGATAGTTAAGAACAGTATCTTTATCACCTCACAGTGAAAACTTGAGCTAATATAGCTCAAAATGAAACTTTGATTTTGGAACTAAAAAAGTATCCTTATTGTAATCTTTGTTTTGTATTTATCACAGGGGACCACATAGTTTAGTGCGCAAATGTGTTCATAAACAAACCGAGCACCAGTTCGCTGTCAAGATCGTTGATGTAGCTAAATATTCCAGCAGCCCGGGACTCTCAACTGATGGTTATTTTTTCATCTTTATTAACTTAACTATGTTGTGAATATGTTATATTAACGATTTATCGATTTATTCGTAGATTTGAAACGTGAGGCAACGATATGTCATATGCTCAAACATCCCCATATCGTCGAACTGTTGGAAACCTACAGTTCCGAAGGTTTACTTTATATGGTTTTCGAATAGTACGTAATTCATGTATCATTTTATCGAAGTAGTAGCTCGTTCCTTATTTCGATCTTGTAAAACGAGTGTTTGTTTTAATAGCATGGAAGGATCCGATGTGTGTTTCGAAATAGTCGAACGTGTCAAGGCTGGTTTTGTATATAGCGAAGCTGTAGCCAGGTATGGAGTTTCGATATATTTTATCATTCCACTCTATATTCTTATTACTAATGTTAATTTAAATTCATAGTCATTACATGAGACAAATCATGGAAGCAATGAGATACTGCCATGAAAACGATATCATCCATAGAGATATAAAACCTCACTGCATATTACTAGCTTCCAAAGAAAACTGCTCTCCGGTCAAAGTTGGCGGTTTCGGAGTCGCCGTACAGTTACAAAATGGCAAAGTTATCAGTTCCGGTGAGTTTCCTGTCATACGTATTGTAATCATTTGACACTATGCGAAATCGAATTTGTCATGTATTTCGAGAGGTTCACGTTATATGGAAATTATTTACCACTTTGCCTGAGATGATTAACGGTTTCACGTATTTATGTATTTTAGTTTCTCGTTCTCTTTCGTATGAACATTTACCCGAGTTGGAGAAAATTGAAGTAGCTGAAAATCATGGTATTTTTCAATGTTCATTTCTCGCTTGTATTTTCGCGTTATTATTAGCTTTTCTATCGTAGTTGAGTAGAATTTTTTGATCAATTCTGGTTTGCAAGTGAGATAAAAATGCTGTATCGAAATTATATTTTTTTCTCAGAAATCGTTTGATTAGTAATTCGAACTAATCCATAGGTGCTAAATTGTTCGTAAATTTACCATGTAGGTGCATTTCGACTTATTTGCTGTAGGTGTGTCGAAAATTGAAGAAGTATGTTTTAATGTATAATTGCTGAAGATAATATAGCATCCAGCTTTATATATTTTCGCCCTTAGAGTTGTTTTTTTATGTATATTTCTAATTCTTGAATTTAAAAGAAATTATTTCTAGTTTTCTGAGCTGTACATTTTAACGTTTTTTCCTATAATTTTTGAAAATTAATGCTGATTTGCTTGTAGAACAATTCCGGTAATAGAACAGAATAATTCCTGTGAACTGAATTGGTGAATTACCATTTTTCAATATATATTTTGTACAAATTAAGAAAAAGGTCACAGTGGTATAATTATTTTCTTAGAAAAATGGAAAATATTACGTTTCATTTTTACGAATATTTTCAAATCAAATTTAACCTTCAAAATGAAGCAGTTGTAATATTTTATTTTGCAAAAATCTAGCCCACCAACGTAATTTGAATATTGCTAGATAGGAAATAATTCGGTGGTAAATGTACGTACTCTTAATAATTAACCTTGGAAGTTGCAAATGTTTCATCTTAAGTACTTTATATCAAACCTACTTGACTATGAAGTGATTTCGGTATTTCTTTGTAGATATAACATTCTGAATATTGAATCATTTTCGACCCAAATACTCGAATATCAATTTTTAGTTCAGTGTTCAATTCCAATGTTAGTGTTTTTTTTAAATCTTCGAAATACAAATTTGTTTCAATTTTCATTTCTAGCAAATTTCAATCTAAAAAATAATATTGACTTCTTCAGAGCTTTGAAGTTTAATTAACGAATTCATCAATCACATTTTTTAATAGAAATATTTTAATTAAATTTTTTCTACCATTTTTGATAATCCTATTCCTAAAAAAATCACATTCTACATCATTTTAAAGTTGATTAATGAAAAATAATTATTCGGATAACGAGTAAAAAAATTTAATATTCATTGCGTAAAATTTTTTCGATCAACTATATTAACTCAGAAAGGTAAATTACTCCCTAGAATGTATTCGTTGGTATTTAAATTTGAAAAAGTTTCCATACAACATTGTTACACCGTTACATGCGAAGCTCATTAACGGTGAATTCGCATAGAAGGGCATATATGTTTTTATTAATGTAATTTTAATCAAATATTTTCCACAGAGGCCAACGTAGGAACTGCTCATTACGTTGCTCCAGAAATAATTGAGAAGAAACTGTTTGGTAAACCAGGAGATATATGGTCTTGCGGGATTATATTACACTTGCTTTTGGCGGGTTCCGTACCGTTTGCAGGATCTGGGGAACGACTTCAACGAAATATTTGTCGTGGCAGACTGAAGGTAATTTGAATTTAATAGCTTTTGTAGTTTCGAAACTATACTTTGAATTTGTTTTGAGATTTATATATGAGTATTTTTAGATTAAAATTTTACCAAGATATTTCCTTTTACTGTAAACGAACAAAAAATAGTATTGTTAATGATGGACTTGATTTCTGCTGTTTTGGTTTTACATCCCTTTTGATCCTTTTTTCGCCCCTTTTTCTGTGAATATTATTCGAATCGAAACAGGCGATTATTTCGACTGTAAAAAATGTAATTTAAAAACAAAAAATAAATTATTTGTGTTTTCCTAATTTAATGTAACTTTAGAGCTGTTTAGATATTTTAAGGTCGTGGTTTTTCGTTTCAAAATCAATTTATTAAAGTTATCATCAATTCTGTTGACGTTAAGTTGTCACCAAGAATTGATGTTACCATCTTGAGTAGTTAGTTTAACGAAGCAGAATTTTTAGTTTGAAAAATCGTTAAAATAGGGCGTTCTTGCCAACTTAAAATAATAGAATATAGTTTCTCTTTTTCTAACAGAATTGACTTCTATGATGAGATTTTTTTCAAAAGATGATGACTTCTGTATGTTGATTTTCTATTTTAAAATAATTTTAACTTTTTTTCATTCAATTATTTATTTGAAGGGACGAATTATTAATTACTCGGTTTTGAATTCTTATTAATTTTATAATTATTTGCTGTAAAAACATTTTATTTTTTTGTTTACAATTTTCTAGTTTTTTCATTTCTTTTCAAATATCCTTTTTTTTTTTGAGAATTCCGTAGGTACCTATCAAATTCTGTTAATTATCGAAAATTTATTGAATTTTATATCGATTGACAAAGGAGGCAATCAATTTGAGAATCGACAGTTAAGTAGCAGTATTCGAAGTTCGAATTCAAAGCATTTCATTTAATATTTCATCCAGCGTTGGAATTCTCGAACGGTGACATTTTTACACCAAATCGACGAATGTTTTAATTTTATAATACGACAGCTGCATCGCAGCTTGTAAAACATTCATTAGATTAATACTGGTGACAGTGATAAAAATTTATTTCATTTTCTTTTATCTCGAAGCTCGGAGAAATTTTTCAATAATGTAAAGTAAAAGGACGCGCGTAAAATAGAATTTTTAATCTCGTGTAGAATTCAACGCTGTGTGACGATTGGGGGTAAACTAGGTATTGCGAGAAAGCTCGCCCAAAGAAAGTTCATTTAAGCTTGTTCGATTATCGTAAGATAAATGGTTCGACATCGACCAATAAAGAGTTTTTATGTAGCGTTGTGTAAACATATATTTCACTTTTAATCGTATATACGAATGTAGTAAAGCGTTTCCCTCCAATTAATACATTTTATAGTAGAGTGTTTTATAGAAAATTGTACGTTTGTATTTAATTTAGACGAGTACACCGTTCTGGGAGAATATAAGCGAGGCGGCCAAAGATCTATTGAAACGAATGCTAGTCGTTGATCCGAATAAAAGAATAACCGTTCAGGAAATATTGAATCATCGTTGGTTAAGGGTAAGTAAACTAAACGATGTTCTTTCGAACTCGTTAATTTTAATGATAATGTTGTTCTTGTTTCAGGATCGGGATAAATGCGCCAAAATGCATTTATCTACTACGGTCGAGGAGTTGAAAAAATTCAATACTCGTCGTAGGTTAATGGGTGCCATTTTGAATGCCGCGTCGTCGCCTAGATGGGCTCTATTGTGTAACGATACGTTAACCGATGTAGATCAATTTTCGGATTTCAATTCTGACGAAGGCACTTCAAAAGGTAGGTAGAAATTTTACATTGGTGTGTTCGATTTGAAAAGAAAAATGTACTGATTTTTTTATTTCGGGGGTTTCGTAGCTGTCAATACTATATTTGATAGTATAGATGATCTGAGATGTTTAGAAAATATCAGCAACGAAGAAGAGTTCACAGTTGCTACATTGTTCGAAGATAAACAGTTACACGCGTTATTGGAGGTGAGTTGAAGTATCTTCTTGAAGGATTAAATTAGTAAATTGAGGAATAAAAATAATCTTTGTTTGAACTAATACAATAAAATGTTACATCCGTAGGCGTGATGGGGAGTGGCATGGAGGGGGGCTTAAGTCTCCCCAAATGTTGAATTAGCATTAGCCCTACTCTCCCAAATCATTTTCGTATATGTGACCCGTGCAAGGAAAAGGTACCTAAAGTCGGATTTTTCAAAAATGAGTTTTTTGGCTTAAATGATAGGGGAGACTATGCGGAACATTTTAAGACCTGGATGAGCATCCTAAGTCAATTTTTCGGTGAGATAGAGACATTTGAAAATTAGAAAAAATCATGACTTTCAAAAAAAAAAATAATCGAAAAAACACGTTTAAAGCTGCGTAGAGGTCTGAACTACCTAAAAAAGTGAAAAAAAAAATTTGAAAAAAATTGCCCATTTTTCATATTTTTGTCTCTAACTCAAAATTATGTTTTCCGACTTTAGGTACCCTGTCCCTGCACGGGTCACATATATGTTTCACTCAACAAAATTCGCAAACCTAATTTTCAAGGGATAAACTAGACGAATTCTCTGCTCTTTTCAAGTTACTAAAATGGTCTTTTTGATGAAGAAAATAATTAGGTGCTTACTAATAATCAAAAACGATGCACAATTATCGATTGTTAAAACAATTTTTTTTTTCAAAAATTCTGTAAATCTTGTTTTACCATGTAGCAAAAAAATACGAAATTTCATTTAAAAAAAGCTTCAAAAATCGCCGAATTTCTACACCAAAGAAATGGAATTTTTTCAAACAACGAACTATCAAAAAAACGAATTAGTTTCTTTCTGAAAATCATCAATTTTTCAAATTTTAGCCCTCGCTTCGCTCGGGCATATGAATTTAAAATTGTATTTAAGAATGAAAGGTTGAAGAATTCGCCTCCGTTTTAATAGTAAAATTCGATTTAAGTAAAGAAAAAAATGAATAAATTCAGATTTTGGATTTCGTTTATTTCAAATAATTTCGCCTTCGCTTCGCTCGGCCTCGATAACTTTGATTTTACACAATTCATCCTTAAAATGATGGTATGAACCATCTTTCCTTCCTTTGATTCTTCATATTGAAAAAAGGTTAAGTAAACATTTCGTAATGATAAGGATGGAAATTTTTTTGAGAGGGTCGAAAATGAACTTTTTTTAAAACTGGGGCTCAAGCCTCTCCCCCCCAAGTTACGTATGATTACACCAGATTTATATGTAGAGTAATATTAAAATTAATGATCGAATTGAAAATTTTCCAAAAATGTAAAAGGAATAATTTTTTCGTGTCAGTTGATTAGGATTTTGGCCTCATGTATTTTGATTTTGCTCGATTTTCTTACTTACACCAATAATTGAGGAAATCACGATAATTTGTGCGCAAACTCTTAAAGAGGGGAGGAATTGTTTTTTTCATATATAATTGAAAGCACTGAATTGCATTCTCCATTCAATTTCCTGATTTTTAAATACCTCCCTCTAATTAAAAATCAGACACTTGGTATGCCATGAATTTTCTAGTGATGTGTACTTTCATAATTCGTGTTTTTTGAGTAGAAAAAAAATCAAAAATCAGAAAATGTTGCGGAAAATACAGTTCAATGACTTCAATACGAAAATCATGCATATTTAACGATATTTTATTTACTACTCAATTTGAAAAATAAGCATTTGAACTTTTCTGAGAAAACCTCAGAATTCGCCATCCTAGAAACATTCAAAAATATCGATAAAATAACTGAAACCCGAATTTTTCGATGCTAACAGAAGTTTAATCTGACCTTAATTTTGACAGTATGAAAATCTTTCTAGTAGTTTTGAACCATAAAAAGCTTTTTAGTAAGAATCGACGAGGCAGGTACGAGAAAGAGATGTATAAAACTTTACCAAAATAGAAAATCCGCCATTTCCCCCAAAAATACGATTTATTGGACGTCTATGTTGGTCATTAGCTCGAAATCGGCCGAAATAGGCACTCCTCCTTTGACGAGGAAGAGGCGAGAATAAATTTGTCAAAACTGGTGTTGATTTACAAAAATGATTTTTTTTTCAAAAGTGCCGTGCATACTTTCACCTTTTACTCCATTTTTGGAAGTAGGTAATTGTTTTAAAAACTCACTTTTTCATGTTTCTGAAATTTTTTGTAAAAAATCATATAGGTAAAATTATTTTTCAATCTTTTTAAAAAATGGCCTTAACATAAATACTTTTACTGAAAAAAAATCAGTTGGGTGAAGGTAATTTTCCACCATTATTTTGATTTTTTAAAAAAAAGTCTTATGTAAAGTATTTATGCTTTTTTTTATTATTGAAAAATTGCTAAAATCGACGTGTTTATTAAATGTTACAAAAGATGAAAGTGATAAAACGATTTTCCAATAGATGAAGTTGTACTAAAAATGAAGAAAAGTGCTAAAAAAAAGTCCTGGATTTTTATTTAAAACTCTTTCTGTTTTTATTTATTACCCAAAATAAAAAAAAGTAAAAAAAAATGAACTTCGCATTTTTGTATCGTTCATTTTATATGGGAAAATTTTCAAAAAGAATTTGAGCAGGTCAACAAAACTTCACAATAGACACCCCCTCCCGGTTCCGGTCAGAATGTAAAAAATTATGGTATTTGATTTTGTGGTATATTTTTGAAGGTGAAAACACAAATTCAGTCTTGGTTTCAAGATTTTACCCATTTTACCCCCCCCCCCCCCCACCACCACCATTGAAACATCTCGGATTAATGCCATGGGTGATATATTTGATGCGTAATGTTTTCAGGGATGGTTGAAACGAATTATGGTTTTTATTTTTGTCATATGATCGATTCCATGACATTTTTTGGGATTCGAATGGAAAAATTGTGCATGGGGAAAGTACATAGAGAGAGACGAATTGTTTCCTGAGGGGGGGTTGGAGACCAACTAATAATGATTTTCTTATGTTGTTGGATGGGTAAACTTGGTAAAAGAATTTTAGTATGGTGCCAAAACTTTTAAAATATGGGGTTGTAAAAAATTTTCATTAAAATGTCAGATGAGCAAAATATGTATCATTACGTCTGTAGATTTCTCCAAGGCTGATAAAATGTCCATTGTGTCTACTAGTAAGAAAAACAAAAAAAAACAGAAAATAGCATGGATTTCACCTTAGTAGCAAGAAAACAAGAAAATAATAAGAATTTCAGTGATTTTACTGTAAAGAGCAAAATTTTCAATATTTTCCTCTTTCCAGAATCCAATTCGAAAAGCTGCTCGCTGAGTAGATTCTCGAAATGGATTTTGGATTCTCAGAACGGAAATGTTTTCTTTCTTTAGAAAACTGATAACATAATCGGGAAAAAATTTAAATAGTGTTCAAAATCCAGATTATGCAAATTCCGTGTAAAAAAAACATAGCTATTGAATGATAAAAAGAGATTTTTTCTTGGCAGTTGGGCACATTTAAAGCAAGAAAAGTGGTAAAAAAATCCAGAAAGAATTTTCATTTTTCAAATCCAGTTGGACACTAGACACCATGATACCATTATTCAAAATTAATAAAATTTTTCAAGTTTTCAAATGTCTGACAAAATATCAAAAAGTAACAGACATGTCAAAATTTGGCAGGGGTGGCAACCTTCGTATAGCAGGTGTAGTACGATGCTACACCCAGAAAAAGATTGCTACACCCGAAAAATTGTCAATTTCTCATAGATTTCACGCAAATTTTTTCAAATACATAATACCATAAAAAAATTTCTACTTATAGTATTTTTCGCGCCGATCACGAGAAAAATTGTGAGAAATTTCCGTCACCCAAGGATTTTTCACAATTTGAATGTTTTGTTGAACAGTTTTTCTACTTTTTTTGATAAGTTTTGACACTTAAAGTCGATTTTCTGAGAAAAGGAAGGGTTCTAGGAAAAAAATGAATAGAACATAAATTGAAGAGCGTAAAATTTCCTTCCCGTAAAGTCCGATTCATTTTTTCTTAGGAGGCTTAGCTTTCGAAATATTCTAGTTCAAAGTTCAACTTTTTTTTAAAATTGAAAATATCTCAAAACCTAAGACTCCTAAGAAAACCCTGATTGGACGAAATTTTACGCTCTACAATTTATGCTCTTTTCATTTTTTTCGTAGGACTCTTTTTTTACCCAGAAAATTGCCTTTAAGGGTCAAAATTTACTTCAAAAGATGTGAATCAACTTTTTAACAATAAATTCCAATATTATGAAAGATCTTGACGTGCTGGAATTTTTTCATTATTTTTTTCGTGATCTGCGCGAAAAATATTATAACAATTAGTCGTTAAATTGCAAACAGCGTTTTCTTCTTTTCGTTTTGATCACACCGTTTTTAGTCTTAAATTTAGTGTGATGGAGAAAATGAATCAGCGCTAAATTTTGGACTGAAAACAGTTGAACACGTTTTTTCAAGAAGTTTTTTTCATATTGCTGACCTTTCTTTGTGGGATTACTAAATCTTGGAAATTTTTGCTACACCCGGAAAAATTCCAGGTTTTTCCCCTTCCAAAAATCTTGGTTTTGCTACACCCGGAAAAAATTAAGGATGCCACCACTGAAATTTGGCGTCGAAAATTTGGGCTTATCTTTCACTCAAGTTAGAAATGTTACCAAAGTCGAAAAACATGAAACCAGATCTCTTGTCAAATTGACACGGAGAATGACCTATAAATAATTAGTAATTAGATTCGTATTCAATTCATATATTTTTTTGAATGATTCTTCAATAATTCGTTTAAATTCGTATAAAATCTTGAACAAATTTTTGAAACTATGATCTCCTCCGCCCCTCCAAGAAAATAAGAAAGTTTAGCCTTTCGTTTGGAATACTTCTGTCTGAAATTCGAATAAACTCTAACCCATTGGAAAATTCGTCCAACAATTAGATTAAATAATACCAACTCGACCAAATATGTACTTATAACAGATGTTTTGTTCGCGCAGTTGTACGATTTCATATCTGGCAAATCACTGAGCACATTGACTCGACCACCGAAGGACGCGTATTTCCGATACAGAGAGGTTATAGACATACTGCGGGATATAGACGACAGTTATTCTTTTCCAAGCAACGATAATCATCTGAAAAGGATCGTTCGCGAGCTTTTGGAAATTTTAACGAAGCCTCATATGAAGGTAAGTCGCATGCACGAGTACAAATTACATACTATCGCAACAAAACGCCGGCATAAAAAATTCTAGCTTCTATGAATAGAGAATTATAAGTCGGGTCGGGATCATATTACACTAAACTTTTGTAACCTTTTTGAAGGAGAAAAAATTGCTCCTGCGGGTTACATTTACGTATATTAGGGGCCCTGAATAAAATTCGCATAATTAAGGTTGGGTATCAAAGAGTTATTACGAGAGCTTTTTCTCTACGGTGAAGATTAAACGAAAGTTAAATGAATTCATCTTGGTTGTGCAGTGATGCGACGAAGAAAAAGAAAGAGAAAATGCACGAGCACGAACACTCTTAACGCCGATATCGTTTGGAATTTTTTCCAAAGTTTGTTGCGTGTCGGTAATTTAACCAACTTCTTGGGCGAGTTTCAATTAATTCCAGAAGTCCTAAAGAAGTTTCTCAAATCAAACGGAACCTTGCGTTGTCGCTGTTGACGTCCGCCAACATGTAAATAAGACAATTTCCCAATAAAATCAAAAACTCCTGTTAAACTGCTATTTATATGGAAATGCCAGACATCTCTTATTTTTTCCGCCGTTTCGCACAATCGAGTACCTTTGAATGAAAAGTCGTGCTTATTCGCTTATTTTAAGTAAATGGTAGAAATTTAATAAAACGACTTTGAATTTCGACATTAATTGCACTTCGGTTACGAATACCAAAGGTACTCGGAACTTCATTATCGAAGAAAATAAAAAAATCCAAATGCCTGCGTATTTTTCAAAAGTTGAAAAAAAAGATTTCGAACTAAAAATAATGTAAACAAAACCCTCGGTATCAAGTTTTTTCCTCTTTTTTCGCCTCAAGTAAAAGCAATGCAGGATGTATACGTGTTAATAGTTTTTCTGCGATATATTTTTTTCCATACCTTTTATTTTGTCTACCATTTAAAAACCTTACTTGAGATTTTCAGACGTGGCGTATTTTATTTTATTTCTTCTAATTTCACCGTAGGCACTTCTACCTTTTTTTTTTCTTAGGGGAAAAAAAGAAGGAAAAGAAACAAGATTTAGTAAGCTTTTAAAAATGTTTTATTCACATTTTTGTGTTTTAGTAGCTTTTGAAAGATACTATTACTCTCGCGGGAATGAATGCAGTGTACCAACTATTATTGTTATAGTCTTCCTTTCTCGCATGTATAAAATTTAAAAAACAATCGAAATAGTTGAGTAATTTTTACGCAGCGGGGTTTATTCAATGCATTAAATATAAGACGCTTGCATGTTTTTGTGAAAAAAATTCCACTCGTAGTAACATTTGGAAAACTATTACAAAAAACCACGCGTTTTTTTACCTTTTTAGACGTTTTCCAAGATCCAACTGCCTTTTGGGTGTTTTGTTACTCGTACGTGTGGGTAAAATTGAATGATTTCTACTTTCGTGTACCTGAGATACCTACCTAAAAGTTAATTTATCGCTCAGGGGTTTTTTAAAAATTGAACAATTCGCTGAAAAAAATAATTCGTTTGCGATTCATTTTCAATTCAAACATATCGATCGCTATAACTCGAAGAAAAAATTATTTTGAATTTGGAAAAATTTTAACGTCGAATATAAAAGAAACTCGATCGTGTTGGGTCGTAGGTAATGGAAAAATGTAAAATAAAAAGAATTTCGAATTCTTTTTCTTCTTTTTCCGGGATGGGTTTTCTTCGGATATTCTGTGACAGGTTTAAAACGTTGATAGACATTGAATTATGGTTCACAATATCGTAAAGAATGTAATAACGTATTCGGCTTGGAAAAAATCAACGTATTTCGAAAGGCTACTGTGTTTATACTTGAGGAATTTTCCAACGTTTGTACAACTTATTCTTCGTCTTACGTACGACTATCTAAATTAGAAAAATTCACATCTTGGACCCGAGAAAAGGTACAAACCGAACGATTTAGTTCGAAACATGATTCGAATAAAAAGTATATTTGTGTATGGGGTTCAGTTTCGATTATCGTGTCACTTCGATCATCGTTTCTCTGGTGGCGAGATGAAATGACAAACAAGTTGAAAAAAGTAGCGTTTGTCTGAGATTGGTATGGAAGGCTTGGGAAGAAAAAATGTTTGAAAAATGTTGAATTTTTTCTAGATATATGAATTAGATATGAACCGATTCCGATTCTTATATCGATTCAATCTTCATAGAAATTATTTCATTTTTAAAATTTTGACTGTCGAGAAAACTCTATAACACGTGCAGAATGTCAAAATAGGTTGAATTTTTTTTTCTATAGGGGTTTCACCATTGTAATGGTCGCATCAGATTCCCTGCTTGAACGTTTGAAATGTTTATATCTATATAAGTACATGTTTTCATTTTTTTTTCATTGTTCAAGAAGGACTCGATTTTAAAAATTTCTCACGATGACTTCTTTAAAGGGGAATAAAATTAGTTTCAACTGGTAGGTATGATTTTTTTAAATTTCATGCGATTTTTTAATTTGTAATACGTGATTCTGCCAAAAAATGCAATGATTATAAAAGTTGACGAATCAAAGCCAGACCGAAAGGATGAGGGGATGAAGGGGACAACTAGTCCTCTTCTTCAAAAATTACAAAATCGAATTTTTAAGCAGAAAAACTGGGGTTGAGTTGGAAAATATTTGAAATGATGACTTTTTTAAGTAGAAATCTTCTCTTCGTGAGTTGAAAAAATGGAGAAAATTAGAAAAAATTATTTTTTTACTTGGAAATTTCTGATTCTTGCCTCCTCCTTTCTTCAATAACTCAACTCCGGTTCATTCTTCGTATAAATTTTGAAATAAAAAAATAATGGTATTTTTAAATTTACCTTATTTTGGTGTTTTTCAAAAAAAAAGTTTATAAAAATTTTAGAAAATCGAGTCCTTCGCAAGTTGGTGTCTATGCAAAGTAATACGTCAGATTTGAAAATATCAGATGAACATGTTGCCTACCTTCGAAATAAAGGAGAAGAAAATTTAGATTAAAATAGTCATGTTTTTAATCATGCAAATAAGGAGTTCCTCGAAAACAGAACTAATTTTTTTATAAAATTGAATGGGTCTTAAACGTATGTTGAAATGAAAACATATCCCAAAAAATAAATTGTGGAAATAAGAAGTAGATATTACCTACTTTGAAACCTGAATAAATTTGTTATAATTCATTTCAGTAGCGGATCCAGACGATGGGGGGGGGGGAGGGCATGCAAATTTCTATGCCAATTTTTTAAATTTTCTCTAGGAGGGGCCAAAATGACACTTGAGTGGGAACAATCCCATTAGCCCATTATCAAAAAATGGGGGAAAAAAATAGAATTGTGGGATAAAAAATAAAGGATGGCTTGGTTTTTAAAGAATTTTCAAAAATCAAGAAAAATATTATTTTATTTAAGTAAAGATAAAATATTACACAAATGAATGGAGGGTAAAATTTTTTGGAAAAATTATATTTCGAAAACGAAAAATACACATTTAAGTCTCTCCCTCCTCTTAATAAGATTCTCGCCTGTTTATTTTTTGCCCAATTTGAAAACTGAAGTAACGATGAAAATTCGTAATTTTTGAAAAATAATCATCACATTTGAAAGGTAATTTTATTCTTTTTAAATTAAATTATTGTGAAAATGTTCCAAAATTGAGTTAAAATCAACAAGAATTAAATTACTTTTTTCGTTGATTACACATTCAGGTACCTTCTATGTGAAGATAGCTACGTACCAATTTTGGCTCAATTTTCTTTACCTACGAAAATTGGAAGGTCCTTCTCTTAAATACTAGATTTTCTAAAAATGAATGGTTTCGGTTCAAAACCATAATTTTTTAGAAATTCGTCTACAATTTACTTCAAATTTATGAACGAAAAATTGTTTTATCATCATAAATAAGACATTGGAAAGTCAAAGTGGGGTGTTCTTATTCTGAAGAAATTTTTTCAATTAGAGATTTACCTTTAATTTCCTTAGTTTTATGAATGAGAATTTACTTTGCATGAATTTTTTTCAATCTCTGGATTAATGGCCTCTGAGGTCAGAGGCCCATGTTTAGAGGAACTTTTTAATTCCTAGAAAGAAAGATGTAGCTAAAAAGGTGTTTTTAGATCTGATAATTGAGCGAAAATCCCCCTTCCCCCCAATTATGAACATTTTAAAAATGAAAATTTTGAAATTCAATCTAAAATATTAAATTTTTCAAATTTTAAAATCTTTTTTATTATTTTCCAAGCTTAATTTTTTTTTATTTAAAATTTGAAAATTTTCAACTTAAACGTTGTCGATAATTTTTAAAAATTAAAAATTAATTACGTCATTTCCAAAATTTTGAAATTTCTAATGTTTTTTAAAATTTTAAAACGAGCGACGTGTCAGCAGGTCAACTGCCAAATAAATAAAATTTTTATTCCTACGCTTTAAAATTCTATCCAAATAATTTCGAGCCATTTGCTCGATGTAAAAATAAATACCGTATGGCAGTTTTACATCGACGAATAAGATTCACGAGGTATTTGTGCTTGGAAAATATGCACTACGATAAGATATAACGCAGTTTCTCATCGTTCATTTGATTGAAAATAATTTTTAAAACAGCTACCGCGACGGTTTGTTCGGTACCGCTTGAATTATTTTTCATTTTTTTTTCATACGACTTTACCCGTCTGATTCGGTTTTGAGTGCGAATTTGGTTTTCAAGTGGGCTGTTCTTTCTGTATCTGCACCGATGTTGTCGTTTTGGCGAAACAAAAAAGTGTTTGAAAATTTTACGCGGCGCGCATGAACGACTTGAGAAAATTACAAAAGCAGTGTTGCCTTTGTATTCGTACCTTGTATGGAACATTTTGGATAGAAAATCGTGTTGCGATAAATTATAGTCGGGTTGGTTCGTTAATTGCTTAATATTATTTATTATATTTGATTTCGAAACCAATTCTCAAAAGGGTTTCCTTCAATTTAATATTTATGACGAAAATGTACTCAGCTACTCATTTCTCATTCTGTCGCTCGACAATGTTTGCACGAGTATAAGTGATTCGAGGTTTTAAATAAAATTTTTATTTTCGTACTTTTGAGTTCGTATTGTACAATAAATGTTTAAAATCGTATTAAAAAGTTCAGAACATACGTTTCTGGAATTCTGATGAATTTTTCATAATTTTCTGTTGTTATAGTTTTGAAAATTTTGTGAAATTTGATACATTTCGATGTTGAAAAATGTCAGTTGAAATTACAAAAACCCAAGGTTTTCTTCATCCGTACTTTAAGTTTTAACCCAATTACTCAATTTATGGATTAGCTGTTGAAGAAAGGTTAGCAATTGCGGACACCTTTCATGTTCGTATTCAGTGTAACTTTTTTGATTTTAGAATTGAATTTTTTTCAAACGTGTAATTTCACTATTTTTACTTCAAAATTTCATTTCGTTACGATCTAAATTCATTTTTTGATTCAATTTTTATGTCGAGCTAAAAAATATAACAAAATATAAATTTTCCAATTTTTGAAAAAAAAATCAAATAAATAAATTACGTACAATACTCGACGCGTCGCCCACGACTGAAACACCTATTTCGAAGAAAATTTTCCATCGGCGTTAATTCGAATTCGCAAATTCGGAATTTCGAGCTTTGTAACAAAGGTAACACTGGGTATAGCTACAACGTTACACGTATCCGGAAATTCCTATTTTCAGTTTACCTTTACGATGGTTTTGCAACGATAGTTCGTACGAGGGCTATTTTTCGCGATCGGGTATTAAAATTTGAAATTTCGGTTTACGTTTCGCTGTGATTTTTTGGTGCGGTTTCTCCCGAGCTGCCAAAATATCTCTCGAAATCGTTGTGTACGTTATGGATGATCGCATGTGTAGCCCGACTGATGAATGGATGCCACCACCTCCTCCACCTCCTTTACCACTAAAAGCAACAATACGACTTGTACAAGCAGACGACATATCATATCCTCCTTCAGAAAATTGCCCCGTTCATAGTCCGCATCGTTTACGATTAGCCAACGGTACCCCATTCCGAATTTATAACTCGTCCCCCAGACCGAACGTCATATGTCATCATTATTGCCACCATCATCACCACCAGCCTCAACGTGCCAGAGTCTGTACGCTTTCGAATCAGGTACTCCTCAGATTCCGATGCTTTTACCGTTTTAAATTTTTATTAATCGCCCGGAGACGTTCGAATGGGAAATTTTCTACGTCTCTTTTTTTTCTTGTATTTTTGGCGCGCTAACGACGTCGATGCCTGTTCCCCGTATATGGTTTTTTTCTCTTTCGTCGAGTTGTCGCGAGTAAAAAAGATTAATGCGATTTGCGTTTCTCGGCGAGGTTCATGTTCCTCGAGTGTAGTTTGATTATTTTTTTCTTCGCCGAAAATACGGATTCATTATTGTCATCGGATCGCGTCGAAGGGTTCGGAAAACGCCAACGTGTTGAGTAATTGAAAAGAAAATAAAAAAGAGCAGCGTCGGTATCAAAAACCATGTGTGGTCGCGGTGCGGTACCGTTCGTGGAATTTCGTTTTAATAGATTCGTTATCTTCGAGAGTGGGCAAAATACGTTAACGTATCGTATTTCCAAAATCTAATTATACAAATATTACCTATTATAAGGTGATATTACCTTATTACCTGGTATCCCAACCTCTTCTTATTTTCACCGGTGTGAATACCCATTTCGAACACGTGGCTGTGTTTTTTTCGCCTTTCAAAATTAATCGAGCCAATGTGTTTATTCGGGATGGTCGTTTGCCAAGATATGGCTAATTTGATTTTTACCTAACAAGAGAGGTATCCCAGCTCGAAGTAGAATTTTGAGTCGAAACAAAAATTAATCGAAAGTACATAATAAAAGTTCTCCATATCCAAAATTTCAGGCGCTCAAGTTCATTTTTCGAATTTTGGCAAATTTTTGAAATTTCAAAATTACCTATCAACGAAAAAAACTGAAATTTGGTATTATACTCTATTTTCGACCTCCCGAATCTGTTGGAAGTGGTTTTGAGACGTTTCGGAGTCCTCAAAAAAATTTTGAATTTTTCAGCACCAAATAAATACCCATAAAAATGATCCATATGAACTTGAGCACCTATAATCGTGGTTTACCCACATTGGTGACTGAGGTTAAAAATAGAATATCTACCTAGTACCAACTTTCAGCTTTTTACCTCAATGCATTAGAGAAGGTGGGACAGGATGCACCAACGTAGGCCAAATGGTCTGCCAAATCTATTCAAATTGGTTAAATTGTCTGATTCTTGCAACAAATTAAAGTTCAAACATTTACCTTTCATTTCGCTGAAAAAATTCCATTTTGGTGCATACCTCAACCCTACAGAATTTTTTGAATTTTTTTCACTTTTTTGCATCCTGCAAAATGCCAAGGGGCAAGATACAAACAGTGAAGACATGATGAATAATCGCAAATTTTTTTTGTAAAATTTACTCAAGTACATTTGAGGTGGATACTGCAGATTTAAATAGAAGCGTAATATTTTTGAAAGGAGGAGTTCTAAAACCTTTGTATTCATAATTTATGTTGCCTTAGTTGATTTTCTGATTTTTTAGGCAAACTTTTGATATTTATGATATTCTATCTAAAAATTGAAGCAAAAATGTGATATCCTGGAAAAAATATCACAAAATATCAATTGGATCATTTTTAGTACTGTATGTGACTTTTTCTAAAAATTCGGATTTAAAAACAATGTTTGCATCGCTGCCCCATTTTCAATTTGCATCTTGTCCCACTGACACTATTTTTCTTTAACGCAATGTGCTGGGAAGAAAATACGGGGGAAAGTGCCAACCAAATACATCATTCGATAAGTAATTGGATGTAGATTACAAAAAAAATTACTTGATTTTTTTTTTTTCAAAACTTGAAAACATGATACCTATTTCACAAAAATCAAATTTCAAGAATTTTACGAAAATCACGTAAAATCACATTATTGATAATAAACTCATAGATGACAAGCAATCCATCAGGTCTATGATTTTTTTCTCTTTTGTATCGAATGGATACCCATCCACCAATTACCCAGAAAAAATTGTTCAGTCACATCACTGACGACAATTAGCCAATTTGCATCTTTCCGCCGGGTGCATCCTGCCCCACTTTCCCTTACGCTGTCGGCGTATTTTTAAATTTTTTCCTGGAAAAATTTTCATCCAAAAATATGGATTTGAACTGGAAGTTACGAATTTCCTAAAATCGTGCTTTAATCGATCAAACAGGTCTCCAATAAGGATAATAATTCGCGATTATATGTAGGGTCTGCCAGTGAAAGGTATCACTTTTTAAAATTCAATACCTCCTTGAAAAAGGAGTCAAATTTAATTTTTTTTCACAAAAATGTAGAACATTTAAGGTAGTTTTTCATACGTTAGGAACGAATTCACATAACAGGAAACGGTGGCGCTTCCTTGATCGTTTACCTATGGGAGTCAACTCCTAAGGTAAAAAAAATGCCCGATTTGTTCCACATTTTCGTGAAAAAATATCAATTTGGCTTATTTTTTAAGAAGCTATTGAATTTTGAAATGTGGAAACCGTAGTTGAATTGCCCTAAAAATACAAGACATTCTTCTTACCACGGAGGCATGGTTACGTTTAATTATCAGAAACGAAATTATTGTCAAAAAAAGCTTCCATCTTTGCCCTCGAATGTTGGGTGGCTGAGCTCTGTAGCTATAATTGTTGCCATTTTATTTAAAAAAAATGAACGATGCCTTTCGTTGACGCACCCTGTAGGGGCTGAAATTCATAGACCATTTTTATGGGCTTTTCTTCAGTACTGGAAAATTCAAAAATTTTCTGGAGGTTCCGAAACGTCTTGAAACCACTTCCAATTGATTCGGGAGGTCGAAAATAGGGTATATACCAAATTTTAGATTTTTTCGTTGATTAGATCAAATTTTCATATTTTGCAGGGCGTCGAGGTAATTTTGAAATTTTGAAAATTCGACAAATGAACTTTAGCACCTGAAATTCTGGATATAGAGTTCTTTCATGATGTATTTTCGATTTATTTTTGTTTCAGCTCAAAATTTTACCTCGAGTTAGGATACCTCCCTTGTAAAAATAATTTTCCATCCTACGTTCGGTATCCAATTATGCGATGCAGGGAATTTTTTGTCCGTAAGCTCGATTAGCACCGATATGACGGCTCGGTGTACTTATAGCTAAAGTTAATGAGGTTTTTCATTGCGGATTATTTTGATGGAAAGAGCATGTTTGGAGCGAATTTAAAAACGAAATCTATCCCAGGTGTCATTTCGTTGAAGAAATATTACTTTTCAGTCGTTTCAGACAGAAATTTTTTCCCTCTTTCGGTAGTTAAATCGGAACGATAAACTTGCCTGTGGAGGATGAGATTCACGTATGAAGTGCTAAAATTGGAGCCCAGCTTCGGTGGTGAAAGTTTTAAGCAAAAAGTACCTATATATTATTAAAGTTGAAACCTAAATATGGGGAACGTATCCGTTTATAGAAGAAGAAAGCTACAGATCTATTTTTATATGGTAAATTTAACAAAACAATCGTATATAATAAATTTTGATATTTTTCGCATTCCGTAGGGTGGGGGGTGGGGGTGTCATAAATCAGTCCCACAACACGTTGCTGGAGGGGTGTGAGAAAACTTTTTGTTTTTTCGTCGAAAACTATCTGCTCGTCTAGAAGTTTTATTGTCGCCGAGCGATAAAGGTTGCCAGCAGAGTTAAGGGTTTAATCAAAACCATTTGTAAAAAATCATCGCTCGCTGGGTCGATTATGAAGGGCGAACGGCAAGGCGTGAAGTTTTTGTAAAACGATGGCCGTGTTTATTTGGATGTAAATGCGTTGGTCGGGAATTACCGCGAGAAACGTAATTTCAGCCGACACCGAGCACGCCGCCGAGCTGTTAAATCAGTGTCAGATGCATGTATCAGGAGGGAGTGCAATTGAAATTTTCACCCGGTAATAAATACTTTATCGCGAGACGATGTATACATACGTAACGAGATTCGAAAATAGTAAAATTTTATTTCACATGCCCGCCGATTCGATATACTCGGTTTCATTTATTTATCGAATTAGGGGTTCTTTTTTTATGCCTCTTCATCTACGCGATACGTGTACCCGAATGTATGTGTAAAGATAACGCCACTTTGGTGGAGGTATTTTTTGAAATATGCCAGATACGAATACATAATATATAGGGTGTCCTGGGTTGACTCTAAAGGATTGTGTCAGGAGATGGCAGTCGTTGAGACAAACGAAAAATACGCATGTACATGTAGTTGGGTTTTGTGGTATACGATATGGGTTGTATACTCTAACTCTACATCGAAAGGTTAGGTGATTTTTTAATATTATTGTGTTTCGTTTTCGTTACTTTTATATCTATATCACTGCATTTTTAAAAGTAGATAGGATTAGTTTTCCAATGATATGGATACTTTTTGATTCTATACAGTTTTATAAATTGGAGAAACTTTTTCTGTCGTGCTAGAAAACAGAAATAAGATGAATTGTGCAAAATCGCAAAATAATCATGTCATTCAAAAGCTAATTTAATTCTTTTTAATACGTTTCGATATCAAAATTTTCTATCCATTTTCTGAAAAGCTTAGAAAAAGTCAGAAAATTTTGCCAATTTGAAAAAGTAAAGGGAGGAATTTTGGGGTTTCCAGTTCAAAGAGATGCCTTTTTTTTAAATCACAATTTTTTTTTCAAAAATCCAAATATTTTTCAGGGTGTCCATTCTCTGGAAAACCGGGAAAAGTCGGGGAATTTTTCGAAAATCCGAAAAAAGGATAAATCATTTAAAAAAGTGTTTCTTTGCTTATTTTAATCTAAATTTTTCAAAAAATTCTCGGGTCGAATTATTGCATCTTATATCTGATTTTTTTATTCATAATTTTTTGTTGATCATAATGTACTTCAGAATGCATGTCTTTGTCCATCACTCTTTCTTTGTACAGAATTTGTTCAAAAATTTAAATCTCAAGCTTTTTGGAAACTTTTTAATGAGCTGTGATGAGAAAATGTTGACAAAATGGGGAGGGAATGGAATAGAATTCGAATTTATTGATCATGTTTTGGAAAACATGATTGAGAACCTCCTCATTGACTTTTTTATTTATTGGTACAAACTAAAAAATTTTCAGAGATTGTGTAAATTTATAAATTTGAAGCATGTGTATCTCTTTTTTTTGAGGGGAGGAGGGGTGAAGAAATTTTTGAATTTTCAGCCCGGAAAAATCCGAATTTTCATTAGCTTGATTTGGTAGACACTCTGGCATAATTTATTTCATTTTCAAAACTTAATTTTGCGTTGGAATACTTAGTTTTTCCTTTTTATTTGAATTTTTTTCTGTAGGTAATGAATTCGAATTTTCAAATTTTTGTGGGGGGGGGGGGGGAAGTTGGATGGGTTCAAAATTTTTCAGAATTGAATTTGAATATTTTTTTTGGCCCAAAGAGGAGCATCTGAAAATTTCGTAAAAATTTCTTAGTGATTTTGAAAAAAAAATCGTTAGACCCAGTGTATTTTGTATCATTCGTATGCAAAATTCGGAATGTAAGTACATCACGTGGAAAATCCCCCCTCCCCCATGGTTCACGAATATCATATTTAAAAGGTCTGGAAAAATTCGAAAAATTAGTCTGGAAAACCTGAAAAAGTCAGGGAAAATGATTTCTGAGATATAGTGGACACCCTGTTTTTGAATTAATCGTGATTTTTGAAAAAAGTACATACTTTTTTATTCCTTTAAAATACCATTTTTTAAAATTTTCACCATCGCTTCCTTCGAACTAATTCATTGTAGTCTTTTGCACGTGAGTACATAACGTAAACAAGATGTTCAACAGTCTAGCAGAAGTCATTTTTTCAGCTGCTGCGATCTGTTTTTCCAAACAGTTTTGGTAAAGTCGTGCTTTTAACCAAAAAGTTTTTTGAAAATCCAATTTATCATAAAACCTATTAAAAATTTGAAAAAAATAACGATAAGAAATTTGAGGGTGAAGGTCTATACCAATGTTCTGCTTTTTGATCTTTACATTTTTGTTGAGACACTTAGATGAAGAGTTTGGAAAACTTGTCAAAATTGGTGTGGAAATTCTGGAAAATCCAAAGAAAATCATTTTTGAAAAAATGGGCTCTACGGCTGAGAGTACCTATTTTAAAATTTAATGAGACTACAGACAGATGAATTTTTACAAACGAAACACATGCATATTTTTTTTAACATGACAATTTTTGATGGGTAGGAGGAAGGAAGGGTCTATTTATATGAGTAATTTTTTTTTACTTTTAGTCAATAAATTATATTTTTACGCATAATCGTCTTTCCATACTTTTCTGGGTTTTTGATTTCTTTACTAAGATATCAGATTTTGAGTTTTCATCCCAAACAGCAACCCACGACTTTTCCGAGCTTTTGAGGCTAGGTTGATTTTTTCGATCTTTTGAGGCTGTCCTGATTTTTGGGATGAAAATAAATTTTATAAATCATTTCACGATTTTTCCGAGCTTTTGTGTTTTGTCCGGGAATAAGACGACTTTTGTTATAGGAAACCCATTTTTATAAATCTTTCCACGACTTTTCCAAGCTTTTAATTCTGGTATGATTTTGGGATGAATTTTCATCTCGAAAATTATCCCACGATTTTTCCGAGTCTTTCTAAAAATCATCCCACAACTTTTCCGAGGTTTAGAGGGTGGGATAATTTTTGGGATACATTTTCAACTGCAATATCATTCAACGTTTTTTCCGAGCTTTGAGACTGAGACGATTTTTGAAATGAAAATCATTTTTACAGATCATTCCACAACTTTTCCGAGTTTTTGTAGCTGAAATAATTTTTGACGCGAAAATCAATCTCCAAAATTTTCCCACGACTTTTCCGAGATTTTGAGACTGGAATGATTTGAGGATGAATTTTTCATCTTGAAAATCATCCCATCTTTTTGTTGAACTTTATAATTGAATATTGATTAAAACATGTCAAATGAGATGTTTTTGTGTAAATTTCACGTTTCAATATTTCAATCCTGAATAAGTATTTATTGAAACGTCGAAATGTAAAATTCGTTTTGGCAAATTATAATTTTTTATTTAACTACTCGTACACTTTTTGAAATATTTTCCAATATTTTCAAAATGCGTTTGAATTTGTTGATTTTTATAGTGTACTATGTAGGTATATGAGTCGAAACTCTGTCATATTAAATTTTAGCTCTCTCCAACTTTCAGAAGTGGAGCTGAAAGTCCCTAAAGTGAGGTCATTTTTGAAAAAAGTTTTTTCTTATCTTTACCCTTCACCCCCCCCCCCCCCCACCATCACGCAAAGTGTACCGCTACAAATGAAATAATATAAAATTCTACGCCTTCCTGTGCGATTGGTTTTTCAATTCGAGATACATGGAAATTTTAGCTCTCTACGTCTTCTGCATGTAATCGCCTAAGAGTTCCCAGAATCTATCTTTTTGAACAAATCGAATCCATTTTGGTAGTTTTTCCATGAAAATGATGTCAATTTTGAAAAAAAAATCCTAATAAATAAAGTTTTCTAGAAAAAAATTTGCTACCAAAATCAGTCATTACAGCTTACTTTCAATGTAACTGGAAAAATTCAGGAGTTGAAAATGGATAATTTTTCAATGTCTAACGATGTTTTTTCAAGTTGAAGGTAAAAAAAATTCAATAACTGATTCTGGTTGTAAGTTTTCTCCTCTAAAACATTAGTCATTATAAATTTCTTCTTAGTTGGTTTAATTTTCATGTAAAACTGCCAAAACCATTTTTATTTGTTGAAAAACGTTGAATTGTGAATTGTCCAGCAATTGATATCTCGAACTGAAAAACCAATCGCATCGACAATCGTGAATAATTTTCAATCCTAAACATAAGCGTATTTTGGCAAAGGAGTTGGAGGGGGGGGGGGTATAACACGAAAAATTGAATTTTTTCTAGTTCAACTTGAATAGCTCTAGAATTAAAATATTGGTAAATTTAATTTGCAAGTGACTAAACTCATAAAAAATCGTCTTTAAAAATTCAGTTTCAACATTTTTTTTAAAAATCATGATTTTTTTATTCATTTTTTGATTTTTTAAACATTTTAAAAAATTTTTTGGATTTTTTGGTGGGTTTATTTAATCGATTACCCGTTGAAAGTTGAACTAGATACGTCTATTTTTGAAGTCGTGAAGTAAATTCAAGAATGGGGAGGGAGGAAGCTTTAAATTTTTAATAGCGGTTCTTTTTTTAGATTTTTTAAGGGAGCAAAATCTTTAAGTAACGACCATAGCGAATAAAAAACTAAGTTTGTTAACAGAAAATTGATGATCGTGTCATTTTTTTCAATTGCGACAATACTTCAAAATAGGTGAGAGAAAAGTACACCTACATTTTTTGTAAGCCGTCTTGTAATTCTGCTCTGGGTAGTTGGGTCCCTTCAAGTTTTTCTTCGAGTGGAATTTTGTCAAAAGATTTCAAATGCACTGTTGGTAAACTTCTCTATCTCTAGACCCTATCATTTCTAAGATAGACCACATGTTCATAAAAGTTTTTGTCAATCTGGTCGACAAACTTTCCAACCAGACTGGGACACCCTGTATACCTACATCTAGCGATACCTCGAATAAGTACCCTAGCCTGTATTTTTCCGATCGAATTTCGCAAACATTTTGAAAAATAAACTTTTACAGCTTTTTTTTCCTCCCTCTCTTTCACACATTTTACGTGCATGTTTTTAAATTAGTTGTCAAAAGATGTCAACCAGCATACCCAATAAACTTTTCCGCGTTTTGCTGAGACCGGTGTATTCGTAATTTTTTCGTAGTGACCTATCGACCGCGTATTGGAAATATATAACCCAAGTGTACGAATTTTTGTTGAAATTTCGCTGCTATAAATTTTGCTCGACATCAGTTTTCGACTTACTTCTCTCGTATATTCATATTCGTTCTTATACGTATTCGATGTCACGTCAAATTATATGCGAAAATTTGCGTTATGGGAAATAAACTGTAAATAATGACAGCGTCACCCGGCCCATGTTCAATTTATTTAATGCTTTCGTCGCAGCGGTTTTAATAATATTTTCAAAATGGTATACGAGTTGATTGGTGTGCTTTGCCCCTCCGATCTTCGATAAATACCAGCGAAATGATGCGAAATAGAATTTTTAGTTTCTCATCTTTGAAGTTTCCATGTTGACTTTTTTTTTTCTTGCCCGGGTTGATTTTTATTTACGTAAAATGGTGGTTTCGATGTGCACGAGTGTGTGCTGTAGAATTTTTTTTTCTCTTTTTTACTTTATCGTGCGAGTATGTATACCTATTACCTATAGGACCTTGTATGCGAATATATTAACCATTTTCGTCTCGCCAGTACTCGTATGTGAGATGAATGTTTAAAACGGTATGTAATATTTGTCGTTAGTGCCTGCGAAATATGTTATTCAAATAAGTTTTATTGAGGTTTAATGTCGACGTATACGTTGCGCCGACTTCGATAAGAAATCCATCACGTTTATTTATCCTCGCGAATGTATTTCCTATTTTAAGTATAATATTTAACCGTATACCATGTATACGTATACGCGTATTCTGATATCTTAGCTTAATTCAAACATAATACCTACGCCGTTCATTTATCCAATTTACCAAATACGCCGTCTCGTTTCCATCGTCGCGTTTATATAATATCGTCTTTTAACAAAGAGATTCCAGAATATAAAGTAGAAAAAAAGAAAAAAATTCACCAAGTTGGCAACACAGAAGATTGATTTTTTGCGCCTTGCACCAGACGGTTTCTAATGTAACGTAATTAATTCGCGTTATTGTACACTAACTGGCATTTATTCGTTTAAAAGTTGTTCTTCTTACCTTTTTTTTCAGAGGAAAAATTGAAATATTCGTGAATGGGGTTTTTAAATGAAATTGTTTAGTTTTTTCATACCTATTACCGACCGTGCGGTGTAAGATTAATTAAATAGCGATACCTACGTTTATGAAAAGGTGTGCTCTCGTATACTTTATTATACCGAGGTAATTTTCAATTTCGTTACGAATGCTCGAATGAAATTCGTAGTGGGGAAATTCCGGAGTATTTTGCAAGTTTGCTTTTTTTTATATGATCGTCGCTGTATCAAATTAAATTAATGTTTTGCCACCAGAACCTTAATCGTCGAGCAGTATTGCTTGATTTATTTGGGTGAAATTTTATTTTTTGGTCCAAAATCTACAAAGTACGTGTAAAATTCCCCAAGGAAATGTACCCGAACGAAAATTTAGGAATAACGTTTATTTTGTGTTTGAAAAATTTAATCTCCAACATGCAGAGTGTTTCCTCTTTCAACACAGTAAGTAGGCAGCCCATCTTGAGTTTGAGAATGTGTGTTTCGTGATATTTCAAATCGCATAAGGCTCATTCCATGTCAACTCGACCAGGTTTTGACCTTGGGTCTTCCGATTTCGCTCAAAATTTTTTTACGAGTTCCCCTCGATGGTCTAATCAAGGAATCACCGTCATTTCGATCCTAATCCTTCAGGGGGGCGGGGGTGGCCCTTGTAATTTTCGTATAATTGGGATTTTTTGCGAAATGGCTCAACTTTGAAGGCGCATATCTCAAGTTCGATTATGTCCAAGATGAATCTGTTCATGCGGTTTTGTAGAGAATTGAAAGCAGATTCAAAATTGATAATCATATTTTGAAAAGTTTAAAGTTGAACTTTTAAGATGAAAGCTCAAATTTCATGATAAGTACAAAACATGAGGGCTCCCATTTAAAAATCTGAAAAAAATTACTATGGAGAGAACTTTTTATGTACTTTTCAACTAACAACTTTTCAAGATGGGATCTCAATACCCCTGGGGGGCACAGGGGTCCTCAATTTTGATCAAAATTCAAGAAAATGTAAAACGTGAAGTAATATATCGTTTTCTACTAATTCGAAGGCGCTGAGTTCGAATATGAGCTCAATTTTTTCATCCGACTCCTCTGAACCCCCCTATCAGCCCCCCTGATGGGGTTAAAATTCAAAAAAATGTAAAATCACGTGTGACGTGTCGTTTGTCAGGTTTTTGAGAGCGCTGAGTTCGAATATTTGCTTATTTTCCGGATTCGACCCTAGGGTGCACCCCTAGCACCCATTTTTGAAAAAAACATCGTTTTTTTAAATTTTTTAGCAGTTTGGGAGTCAAAATGGGGGGGATGGGGTTGGCCGATCAATAAAGTAAGTTGATAATCAAGCTCAGCACCCTCGAATTAGTAGAAATCGATATAGCACATGCTATTTCTTTTTTTTAACATGTGTTTTCTCAAAATTGGAGGCTAGGGGTGCACCCAAGGGTCGAATCCGGAAAATAAGCAAATATTCGAACTCAGCGCTCTCAAAAACCCGACAAACGACAAGTCACACGTGATTTTACATTTTTTTGAATTTTAACCCCATCAGGGGGGCTGATAGGGGGGTTCAGAGGAGTCGGATGAAAAAATTGAGCTCATATTCGAACTCAGCGCCTTCGAATTAGTAGAAAACGATATATTACTTCACGTTTTACATTTTCTTGAATTTTGATCAAAATTGAGGACCCCTGTACCCCCCGGGGGTATTGAGATCCCATCTTGAAAAGTTGTTAGTTGAAATATACATAAAAAGTTCTCTCCATAGTAATTTTTTCAGATTTTTAAATGGGGGCCCTCATGTTTTGTACTTATTATGAAATTTGAGCTTTCATCTTAAAAGTTCAACTTTAAACTTTTCAAAATATGATTATCAATTTTGAATCTGCTTTCAATTCTCTACAAAACCGCATGAACAGATTCATCTACCGAACTTGAGATATGCGCCTTCAAAGTTGAGCCATTTCGCAAAAAATCCCAATTATACGAAAATTACAAGGGCCACCCCCGCCCCCTGAAGGATTAGGATCGAAATGACGGTGATTCCTTGATTAGACCATCGAGGGGAACTCGTAAAAAAATTTTGAGCGAAATCGGAAGACCCAAGGTCAAAACCTGGTCGAGTTGACATGGAATGAGCCATAAACAAAAATTTGTTTCTTTGAAAATTTTTTTGTGATTTTTTTTACAACATGGTTATTCTGTGAAAGTGGTCGTTTTGAGAAAATACAGCAAGGTTTCTACTGGTCATAAAATTCATGAACAGTTCATGATTCGCAAAAAAGTCAAGAAAATTTGAAAGCCTGATCAGTAATCAAGTATAGACATTCTGACAGAAATTTGGGAAAGTGTCAGCTCGTTACGATCCGTTTTGGTCCCCTCATTCCGTTCAGGCCCTTTTTTGATCGGGGTTGAAAAATTGAATAGAGGAGTGTATGGGGGGATGAAAATTCAATGCAAATAATTTTTCGAACGATGCCATTTGTACAGATTTTATTAATTAAAATTATCTCAAAAAATGTTCCGCAAATCATTTTGTGAAAATGAAAAAAAGTCACAAAAAATTGGCATATTTCCCAATATCATATTCCAAAAAAAAGGTGTGTCCAATTGATAATTTTTTTGTGAATTGTTCACGTTTTCCTCCTTCAGTCACTTTAAGTCACTATTTTCACCAAAAAGTCACCAAAGGTCAATTTTTTTTAAGTTGTCGTTGTAACCAAGTAAAATGAAGTAAAATTACCAGAAAAATTAATTACTTACTTTCCAGAGAGCTGAAATATTGGAAAAGGGAAACGAAATTTCAGATTTTGATTCGATTTCTTGGCAGAATTTTTCGACCTCAATTCGTTCGGTGACAAATTCATTTTTGAAGAATACTAGTGGTTATGTTGAAATTCTTGAAATTCCGGAGAGTATTTCCGAGTTTGAAGTAACCCACTCTCTTAAATTCAACCAAAAACTATTGGGATAGTGTTGAGAGACTAGAACTTTTCAAATTTTATATATCTATTTTTGAAACAAAATTGTCCAAGTTCTGAAAAATTGTCCAGTTCTTGAAAATTTGACCATTTTTTTTAAAAAAGTTGGCCAATTCTTCAAAAATTAGCTGGTTGTTGGAAAACTGCACATTTTTCAGAAAAATTTGTCCAATTTTTGGAAAATTGGCCAGGGTTTCGAATCAATTAAAAAACTACCAAAATTTCAGTAATTTTCACTGATTCAATAATAATTTTTTTTCATTTAACGTAACTGGTGTTTTCCCCCACTGTAAATGTTCTTCAGTCAATTTTTACTGATTTGTAGTTAAAACTGACTGATTAAAGTATACAAAATTGAGTTACTGCCGAATCAGTAGAACTTCACTGATTCATTCACAGTCAGTAAAAAGAATTCATCTTTAAATCAAACTACCAAAACTTCGTTAATTTTTCACTGATTCGTCCAGTAAAAAAAACCTACCAAAAACTTCAGTAAATTTTACTGATTTATTAGTAAATTTTGTAATGTACGAAATGAATCCGTGATATTTTACTGAATTATTTAATTAAAATTGAAATTTTACTGATTAAGTACCTTTACAGTATTACGTATATGTTGCAAAACATCACTGATTAATCCGTTGTCTAAGCAGTCAGAATTGCAGCACAGGAAAAATCAGGGAAATTCACTGATTCTCTGTGATTTTTCACTGCTTATTCAAAGAATTTCACAGATTTTTCAGTAAAATTCATAAATATCACTAAGTTTTTAGTTAATTTTCACTGATTTCCAGTGATTTTCTTTCACTGACTTGCTTTCATTGAAAAAATTTTCACTGATTTATTTCTGTGCTGCAAAATCACTGTTTTTCAGTGATTTTTGATAAATTTCACTGATTCAAAAATGAGAGAGTAAGAAATAATTTTCTTTTACAAATTGAACCAGTGATATTTTGACTGATTCAGATTTAGAGAGTTATAGTTCTAGTTTTGAAAGACTCTCATTTTCAGAAGATCATCTAACGTTTGGGAGATTCTTCAATTTTTGAAAAATCTAATTTTTTGAAAATTGAATAATTGTTGAAAAATTATCCATTTTTTAGACCATAGTTTACTCCCTTAATTTGAATAAGTCAAAAAGTGTAATTGACTGATTGAAATAGACAGAATTAAGTCACTGATTCAATTAGTGAATTTTCATTTTTGAATCAGTAATTTTTTCCTTAAATACTGAAATGAATCAGTAAAAATTTGAATTTATGATTGAATCAGTTAAAAGTTCAATTTACTGATTCAATCTGTAATTAATTACTGATTCAATCAGTAAATTAAACTTTTTACTGACTCATCTCAGTAGTAGTATGTATTTGAGGAAAAAATTACTGATTCAAAAATTAAAATTCACAAATTGAATCAGTAAATTATTCACTGATTTCTGCATTGACTCAATTTTGTCTATTTTATCAGCAGTCACTTTTGACTGATCCAAATTGAGAGAGTAGGTTTTAGATAGGTACGTTTCTATTCTTTTACAAAAAATTGACCATCGTGAAAAATTTACTTTATGTCTACAATTTTTCAATGAATAAGCTTCATTACTCCAAGTACTTACTTGACTAAAATTGTCATGTAATTAATTCATTACGTTTCAAAGGGCATACTCCCTTAATTTGAATCAGTCAAAATTGACTGATGAAGTAGAAAAAATTGAGTCACTGTAGAAATCGGTGAAAAATTTACTGATTTAATTTGTGAATTTTCATTTTTGAATCAGTAATTTTTTCCTTAACTACTGAAATGAATCAGTAATTAATTACTGGATTCAATCAGTAAATAAAACTTTTTACTGATTCACTTCAGTAGCTGAGGAAAAAATTACTGATTTAAAAATGAAAATTCATTAATTGAATCAGTGTCTCAATTCTCTTCATTTCAATCAGTCAATCTTCAGTTTTTGACTAATTCAAATTAAGAGAGTACTGTTATAAAGTACATACATTGGAACATGAGTAAAAATCTTTCATCATCAGAAAATGTACATGATCATTTTTGAATTCATTATGTGTTTGCCTAATATTTACATTGCGTTGTGTAACGAGAAAAATTGCGTTTAGGTTCTGAAAGAATTTTAGCGACAAGAAGGGGGCGAAATACTCAATTTATTTAACGTTTGTTTGATACCTATTTAAACAGGCAAATATTTAATTTGAAATGGAATTTTTTTCATTTCTGCCATTTCTCATTCTGCTGAAATCTGATATACTTTGATGGTATTTGTCACCGGGAACCTCATTGAAATATACCTCTTCATCGACTCATCTGTACCTGCATCGTGTTAAAATAAATTAAAAATAAATTGCGGTAAATTATTTGAGTACGTATAGGCTCGTTTCCGTGTAAACTGAAAAAAAAATAACATACAAAAAAGCAAATTATTATTTATCTTGTATTTTAATATTACATTTTCAACATACTTGTCGTGTGTCATTTTCAGGACGTATTTATCTTTTTTTATGGCATCGTTCTGTAACATTGTTCACAATTTGTAGGTTTTTTCCTCGATGTCGAATTATACGCGAGTATTAATGAAAAAAAAGAAGTTTCCGTCGTGTTTGTAACTATACGATAAAATTTTTATCTAAAATTCTATCATACTATCCGTGAAATTGGAATCGCACAGCGTTATATAAACCGCATACGTAGTACGTACGTAAAAAAAAATCCACCTCGGTTTATTCGATAGCGGTATTCGGCTATTAAAACGTAAAACGTGCTACATGCGGGGAATTTACTTGGACAATTATTAACCGCAAATGTTTCAAAGATCGTACAACTTTTCGGACAAAGTGTACAGTGACAAAAACACCCAAATTTATCAAATTTTCTCTCTGGGTACTCGACAACTATTTACAAACAAAATGAACTTTTTATTTTTCCGTCTTAGTGGAGGAAGGAAAAAAGGACCAGCAATTCATCACTTTGATGAACAATGAGTTTCTTGAATTTTTCAGCTTATCGAACCCAAAAGGAATTTTCTGTTTTATTTTCCTACATTGCAAAAAACCCCCATCGGCTGAAACTTTCTTTTCAATAAAATATTATTAATTCTCATTGTAGAATTTCCCACCACGTAAAATAATAAAAAAATTCCCTTCGATTTTAAACCGTTAGGTATTAGAATTAAAAAAAAAGAAGAAAAACTGCCAAGAATTAGTTCGTTTAATACCTTATTAAATTATGCGTATAATATTGAACGTAATTAATTTTTATTGTTACTTCTGTTTCTTTTCTATGTTTTACTCCTTTTTTTTTTGGCGGTGGTGTTCGTGTAAATTAAATAAAATCCCAGTTTATTAATGGTGTATTATAATATCCAGTTTAGAACCATTTTTTATAGCACGTGGTGTTACGATAAAGCTGCTTTTTTTCATTTTTGTTGCGGGAATTGAATTTATCCTATTGGTGTTAGTATTTAAATTATATTTCGGGGCGATACATTAATTGAGAGAATTTTATCAAATTATATTTCGCGTTGGAATTTCTATAGTGTCGGAGAACGATGTTACTACGTTCGTACTTGAAAGTTAAAATGAGGCAGCATGTAATGTAATAATTTTTGTTTTCAGTTTTATTATGTTACACTATGTACACGTAACGTAATTCTACAATCTGCGCGTTTATTAAATTTTACTAACGAATCCTTGTTAAGTCGTTGCTCAAAATTTCGATTTTTTCCCCGAATAAAAAATACAACTGAATTTTACACACAGGACTGATTAAAGGTGAAAATTTTTCGCCCACTGTTACATTTCGTGAATTGATTTCTTTTGTTTGTTTTATGAGCAATTTTATTTGAAGGGACGCGCCTCTTTATGTACAGTACACGAAGAAATTGCATACAAATTAAGAGAAGTAATGAAAATTTAATTTTCGAGATTGTTTTTACATTCATATGATTAGGGCTAAATGTACCAGAGGTTTTGAGCCAGTTGAAAAATCATTCGAAAAAATTGGAGAATTGCCAGAAAAAACTTTACAGTGTTTGTTTTTTCTAAATAGAATTTTTTGAATGAACGTATTTCTGCCTCATCTTTCCAGCATTGTTTGGAAGTTGGACAAACGATCATAAATCTAATCTCGAACTAGGTTGAATGTATTACTCGTAAATAGGGGGAGCTTTGTGACAAAATACCCTGTAGAAGTGAGACGATTATTTAAAGTGATAACAACGCATACCGAATAAACATAAAATTCTGTCACCTTACCAGGGAATCATTCGAGATGTACTCCACTGGCTAGAATTACAGTAAGATTGAAAAAAAAAAAAATCAAAACATTAAAACCATCATTTCAGCAGCTCGAGATTATTTGTGACGTGTTTTGCGATAACATACCATATGTCGGAAAAATCGATTTTGATTTTTTTGACTCATTGGATAGAGTCATCTTTTAGCTTTCGAATGAAAAGAAAATCTCCGAGAAAGGTTGAAATCTCTTACCACAATTGAATTTTGAAGTTTGTGTTTTTGCATCGCAGAAAATACCAAAATTTGGAGAAAATGAGCTTTAAAGCTTATGTACCACTTCTTCACTTTTACGAATATGTCGATTATCAAGGTAATGGCGTCTTTTTTTCTTATTTTTTGGGTCTATTTACACCACTACAACCACATTTTCTTTTTCTAGTTTTTTTTTTGTTCGAAAGGTAAAAAGAACACTATCCAATGAGTCAAAAAAGTCAAAATCGATCTTATGAATGGGAGTTTTTGGACAAGAAAACGATGTCTCTGAGACTGCAATGCAATGTCATCTGATAGATTATGGTTTAGGTTTATAGTATACGATATCGCAAAAAAATCGATTTTTTTCGACCCAATTCGATGTTTTGCCTCTCCTGCAAAAAATGCTTTCCCGACATGGCATGTTACCGCAAAACACGTCACATTTTCCGATGTTGGGGAAATGAAAGAAAATTAAGAAATCATAATTTCTTTGCGATCTTTTTTTTTTTTTTTTGAAAAACAGAACTTTTATATAAAATTGATTTGAAACAGGCCGCCATAGGCCAGTCGATAGGGGACAGGACCCGACCAAAAATACTACTAAAGGTTTTTTTGCTGGAAATGGTCAAGAACCATGCCCTGAGCAACATATAAGAACCCGGCCGTGTCAGACCTGGTGCTCCCCCCCCCACGGTGGATCAAAGCCCCCCTCCCTCCCCCAAAATATGTTTTTTGCTTCTCCCTCCTCAGATTTGATTGAACTTCGTGAACCAAATTTAGTAATTATGAAGGTTCTTGAGCAATTTTGCTTCTTTTTTAATCTACCAAAAGGCCTAAAAATTCAACTTACATTAGGCAGCTAAAACGGTGTATTTTTGTCCAAAAATGAAACCCCAGTCCTCTTTCAAAATGATTAAAAACATAAAAACTTGAAAAATATTTTAATTTTAACCTTTAAAAATTACAACTATTCTAGTTTACCCTTTTTAAACAGGAAATAATGTCGAAAAAATTCCGGCATTTTTAATGAGATTTAAAATATTTTAAGTAGACTCAAATTTTGAAAAAATTAAAAAGTCTTTGAAAATTGAATAAAACCTAAAAATTTTCAATTTTACAAATAAGAAGATGGCTGTGGTAAAATTCCAGGTTTCCCTTAAGTAATACGAGGAACTCTCTAAGTTTGAATCAGTCAAAAATGCCAAAATTGACTGATGAAATAGAAAAAATTAGGTCACTGATAATCTGTCAAATTCCACTGATTCCCCTGTTAATCAGTGACATTTTACTGCCAATCAGTGAAAAAATTCCGATTTAATTCGTGAATTTTCATTATTGAATCAGTAAAAATTAATTGACTGATTTCAATCAGTCAAAATTTACTGATTCAATCAGTGAATTTTCATTCTTGAAACAGTAAAAATTTAATTGATTGATTGAATCAGTAATTAATTACAGATTCAATAATGAAATTCACTGATATTGAATCAGTGAATTTTTTCACTGATTTCAACAGTGAATTTTTTCACTGATTTCAACAGTGAATTTTTTCACTGATTTCAACAGTGACTCAATTCTGTCTATTTAAATCAGTCAATTTTGACTGATTCAAATTTAGAGAGAAAGTCAACTTTTTAATTCACGATACTCTCTTATTTATAAATCAGTATTTGTATTTGGAAGTGAAGGAAAACAGTCAGAATTGCAGAAAATAATAAATCATTGAAAAAATCTCACTGAAAGCAAACAGTGAAAAAATTGCTGAAAAATCAATGAAAACTGGAAAGTCAGTAAAATCTCTAGAAATCTTTGAAACCCCAGTGATATTCTTTAAAAAATCAGCGATAATCCGCAGAAAGTGCTGTACTTCTGACTATTCATCACCATCAGTGACTTTTCACTGATTCAAAATGAGAGTAGATATAACAAAATTCGTATTTCTCATCGAAAGCTGCTGATTTTTTTTTGAAATCTTAAAAGAGACTACATACAATGAAAAATTATTTTTAAAATTTCCAAAATTTTGAAAAACTTCAATTTTGAATAATTGTTTTCAACTTTTTGAAAGAGTTAGCCCGTGTCAAGTCCTCTTACTTTTCAGACAGAAAGTTTTAATTTTTTAGGGTAGTTTCCTGTAAAAATTGGATCTAGAAGTGTGTTGTGGCACTTCTGTTCATTCTCTAAATGAAAAAAATTCTTGAAAATTCAAGTTTTCTTTTCATAAATTAAAAATAACTAAATGAACTAGAAAAATCATCACTTAGGAGTCGAAGGGTTAAAAACTGAAGGAGATATTGCTCCTCTCCCTTATCCTAAGAAATTGTCGAATGTTCAAAAGACAACCCATTTTTGCTTTTTTAATGGCATGATCTTTCGAAAAAATGTTGCTCTGAAAAAACAAAAATAATAAAATTCCATGAAATCTAATTATCTGTATCAACTAATGAATTATTTTCTTTTTTTCTGTTTCAGGTGAGTTACAATAGAATTTTTATTCTTAGAATAAGGAGTATAAATGAGTAAGTATTTTTTTATTTCATGATAATTTTCAATTTTACATTCACTTTTTTGATCATTAAGTTGCTGGAAGTAAAATGATGAGGGAAAGTCGGGAGAGGGGTTTTAAAAAATACAAAGAAACAAACGGCCTGAAGTATGAAAAAAATTCGTACAGTTGTTCAAAATCATCTAGTAGATCAACTGATGTGAAACTTTGAAATTTAAACTATCGAGACTAAAAATTTCCATCATCGGTTACATTGTTTTTGATGAACCTTCGAGTGGATATACAAAATGAAAACAACTTATTTCTCGAAAGCTAAACACGTAGCAGCACCATCGCTCATATATTTTCCTTCCAGAAAACACCCTATCTACGTATTCAAATTTAAAATCAGTCTTGTTTGAAATTTTCGAGAATTTTTAATATAAAAACGAGAGCCTACTTTTTTATTATAACCGCGCATGTTTATTTACTTTACCAAACGGTACACCCTGCTCTCTTTCGAACACGGCAAGAAAAAATAATATTCGCGACCTTACTTCGTTCTGTTTAAACATTCTTAGGTACCTACTAGAGATGAGCACGATGCCGCTTCTAGGGTCGGCGCAGTAGCGACGATACTGGTTTTAATTCGGCATCGCTAGTAGCGGCATCGTACGATGCCGATTTCAAGCATCGCTGGCATCGCAAGAATCGCCAGAATCGCCATAATGAGAAAATGCTAGGGTACTATATTATAGTACCCTGGTATTGCAATTGACTTCACCTACAATGACTCATGCAAATGACTGGCTGTCTGCGATGCGTCAACGTTAGTATCGCAAGTATCGGCAATATCGGCATCGTAGGCATCGCCGATAAAAGTAGCGTAGTAGCGGCATCGCTTGGGAAGTAGTCATGATTACAAAAAAGTAGTTGTAATCACGATGCCTGCTACCGCTACGCGCGTTTTATTGACTACTAGCGGCATCGTGCTCATCTCTAGTACCTACTACCTACAATCAATTAACCAAATTTTATTATAATATATAAACTTGGATGAGAAAAACGCTTTTTGCCACCATTGCTACGCCTCGTCGTCGAGTCTCAGCGGCGAAAAGTTTTTATAAAACATTAGCCACGCTGCGAAAATTTACGTAATATTTATACTAACTGTCGTTCAGTTTACCTACACTTCTTTAGCTTATACTACACAATTGGAAGCAAACGTGTAGACCTACAAAAGGACGCGACGCGGTGGTAGTTTGGGAATTCTATCTTGACATGTTGAAATGCTAAAACTTTGCAGGCAATTTAAAACGTAATACTTAATTATCGTCCATTTAGGTTCTTTTTTAACCTTGACTTGAGTAGATATAATCGATTTTTTTTTTTTTTAGTATAAATAATGATGAAAAACGGACGGGAGGGGGAGGGGGAGGATATCGCTTCGAAGAAGACGAACTTAGGTAAGGGTATGACATCTTAAGATCAAACAAAACACAAAACAAGGATCTAATTTATGTAAATTTGATTGTTAAAGCCGATATTTTCACACGGCAGTCGTAAACGTGCAAATGTTAAATTTTATACGGTAGACTTGAAAATACGTGTGGCATTTTCCCACGAAAACTTTGTGAAATTTCTAAAACGATATAGGCGGCGCGCGTACGTTTTACTCATCCGAACACGGTTTCCGCATCGTAGCATATCCTCTCTTCTTTTCCTCGATTTTTTTTTGCCACCAGTTTTTATACTTCGTCTTTTTTAAAGAATCACCTACGTTTTTTCGTAATTTTCGTTCGGTTTAGTTACGTTTAACTGTGGAGAAATTGAAGGCATCTCACAACGGCCGAGTCGCTTTAGCGCCGAAGCTCTTTACTCGTATAATAATCAGCTCGCATACGCCGATTTTCACGAGCTAAATTTTTCATCGTTTACTAAGCATCAATTAAAACTTTTGAATAGAACAATTCCCTTCACATTCATAAGTTTAAAGCATTCTTAATTTACTCGAAAGGTAATGAGAAACTTGTCAAGATGTCATTCACATTGCCTAGCGTCGTCGCCGGCGACGAGATGCGATGCTCTATGAAAAACGTCGACGTAAAAAATCCTTTTTTAAATACATCCTCCAAGTATGTCGACGTTTTTCAAGATTAATTCAAATGGAATAATATATCACCAGCGGAATTACACTTATACTCGGTGTAATAAAAACGATGAAATTTAACCGTATCATACTCGTACTTAGGCGTAATAATGAAAACCTTTTGTAAAATATCGCGTCAAAATTCAAATACTGAAATTATGTAGGTATAAAGACGTACCCAACTACCTACCTACCTAGATTATATGTAGGTACAATATACCGGGTGTTTCATTGAAGGATACGAGCTTTGCCTGATAAATCAGCAACCTAAATTGAGCTCATGTATGAAGGTTTTACGACTTTTGAGATCGAAGGGACAAATTCATGAACTTGGAATTTGGAGGTGAAGGGTTTTCAACGTTTTTTAGATGCTACTCATCACGAAATATGAAAGGCAGAACTTGGATCATTTTGAAAATTTTCTTTTCTGCCAAGTTTTGAAACTGAATTTTCAACACCTTTAAAGTTCTGAAAATAAATGATGTGTACTAGGTTGGATTTTTAAAAAAAACCTCAGATTTTAATGAAGATTGGTGTAGGAGTTTGCTTTGATAAGGAGGGGGAGGGAGGCACCCAGAAAAAAGTGTAACCTTCTATTCCAAAGGAGTATACAGAGTATAGAGGTAGAGGCCTTCAAAGTGATTCCAATATTGAGAAAAACGCAGTTTTTTTCATTTTTGGGTAGTGGTACCTGTGTGATTGGTCATCTCTTTGAAAAAACGTGTTTGAGTTTTTACACCACCTTTCCTCATTGACCCTGAAGTTAATCGCCCCAAAAAATTCTAGTTGCCAGGAATAAATTTTAATGAATTTTAAGAAAAAAATCGTGACAATACTGCAAACTGTATTATGATTAACATACAATTTTTTATAAAGTTTAGTTGGTAGTAATGTTATAAAATTTTTAAAAAAAAGTTAGTATTCATTTTTATAACCGAGAAAATTTTCGGCACACTTTTCAGACTTGAATTAAATCTTTCAAAACAATTTCGTCCTCGCTACGCTTGGGCATAATTTCCGTTCTTTTTCAGTTCTAAGAAAATTCTTTCAAAACTCGTTTTCTTTTCGAAAAAAAAGAGTATTTTTAAAGGAGTTGTGGAGGAGAAAATATGCCACAATGTTTTTGATCATGATGTTGAGACAATGGGAGGGAGAAGGAAAGAAAGTGAAGAAAAATTGTTAATGAAGTTTTAATTTCAAGATGAAAAAAAGTGATGAAAAAATCGTCAAAAGGTCAAAAAATTTTGGTCGATCCATTAGACACCTTGCATTTTATTAAGTCTGAAGGAGAAAGGGGAAATTTCAGAACCACGATTCTGATAAAGGGGAAATACATAGTAATACATACAATAAATAGTTGTCGCTTTCATGAAAACCTAGAGAAATCAAGAATTTTGTAAACCTAGAAAAGTCATGGAAAAGTCGGGGGGGGGTTGAAATTTTCACTCTAAAATTGCAGAATTTTTTCTAACGACAAATTATTTTTCTTTCTGAAAATGATCAATTTTACAAATTTGATCACAAAAATATCTGTAAGAGACAGGACGGGACAGGATTTCAGAAAAAATTATACAATTTTAGCTTTTGAACACATTTTTCTACAAAAATTTTCGCTGTCACTCTACTCGAGTTTAATAAATTTGAATCATTCGATGTATAAATTTAAAAATTGTTAAACAAAAAAATTGTATGTCATAAACCTCCGTCTAATAATCCCATAAATATCTATATCATCGACTGTTTGATTGATTTTGATAGAAAATTTTGCACTGAACATGTAATAGTCTTCCAGATTTTCAGTGTTTGGGTCGAAATTTGGTGCTATTTCATTTTGGATTTCTTCTAGATGGGGACAGAAAAATAGGAGATGAAAAGAATTTTGTTTGACATGTCTGCAAGAGCAATATTTGTCTTTAGCTTTTCCAATTTTGAATAAATAATTTTGAAAATTTCTGTGATTTTGAGAAGATTTGAGTTGTTTTATAATTTCGAAACAATCAGAATAGTAAAAGTTTTTTATTTTTGGGATCAAAATGTGTGTTAAGGGCGCTTTTAGAGATATATTCCAATGTAGTTGCCATCTTTCGATCGACCAGTCATAAAGAATAGCTTTTAGTTTTTTGTATGTAGTTTAAATTTTAAGCTGTGATGGTTTCAATTTCATAGTCAGGAGCTTCATGAAGGAGGGTTTTAATTTTGTGAACATTAAGTATTTTTTGATAGGTAATTTCAAATAATTTTGATGTGGGCTATTTTACAATTGGAATGGAAAAATTGTGTGCAGCGTTTAGAATGTCAGAAACAGGGTAATTTTTTTGGCCGAATAGATTAAATTTCTGGCGAAAATTTGGAGGTCTAAAGGGATTTCTCTGGCGAGTACTAACGAGGATTCATAAGAGAAAGTGCAATTAAAAGACGATCTGAAAATTTTCTGAAGGTAGCTACAATTATAAAGAAGATGCCAAAAAATAGAGGAACAATAGACGAATCAGAGTTTGCTGTGGGTAGTATTTCTGCCTTGAACCAAATTACTGTGCATAGGTTAAATATACGTTGGAAAGGTTTTGTGTAGACCTTGGAAATCCAAGGTCTGCGCCAATACCTTTACAATATACATTACAACCTATGCACAATAATTTAGTTTAAGGCAGAGGATAGATTACAAGCAGCAAACTCTGATTCGTCTATATTTGGAGAGAGTACCGATTACTGAAGAGGGAGGTCACAGAACTGTCCCCTCGAAATATGAATGAAAGGTGGTCTATTTTGCGAGTTAAACATAACTTTGCGTACCCAGACAGACTGGCCCCAAGTGTTGCAAGAAATTTTTGAAATTTTGTAAAATACTTTTATGGATTTTTCATAAAGATAGTGAGATGTGCAGTGAACAGCACTGCCTTGTACAATTTTTTTTTTAAATTCATTAAAATATTTATTTTTTGTTGTCAAAAAAATTTTGGTTCGATTTTAAGGTATTCAAGTAAGCAGTTGGAATTTAGTATAAATTTTAGTATAAATCAAAAAAACTTGGTATTTCTTGATCTGGAACTTTCAATCTATCTAAAGGAAGATAAGTGCGTAGCTTCATCCTCTTTGGTCTCGGGGACTTTAAAAATGAACACGTTTTTTGCTTTAAAGCAAAAATCTTAGAACATGGATATGTCAGTAAGATATACCATACTCTCAAATTTAATATAATTCTTCAGGATGTTCATCAACTTATATTCAACATGGGATGTACTTCTTTTAATGCCGTTAAGGTATGGCAGCTTCATTTAGTTACTGTGTTACCGCTATTACACAGGTCTAAAGACACTTTTGATTACCATCAAGGAGAGGGATGCACCATACACTTTGCTTCTAGTGTTGTGTCTCTACCAAACTAGCTCATACCTTCCCAACTACTATCTCTCAGACAATCATTTTCCGGAAACCTTTCCCAACTTTCTGTCTAACTTTCCATCTAATGCTCCATCTAACTTCTTTGAGTCTAACATAATGTCATTATGTCTTTATTTAAAAATGTTACTGTCTAATGCTCCATATAATGCTCCATCTAACTTTCCATCTAATGTTCTGTCTAACTTTCCATCTAACGTTCCATCTAACTTCTTCCAGTCTAACATAATGTCATTATGTCATAATCTAAAAACGTAACTGTCTAAAACTCCATATAACGCTCAGGCTAATGTCTGACTGATGTTCCGACCGACGTTCCGACCGACGTTCCGACCGACGTTCCGACCGACGTTCCGACCGACGTTCCGACCGACGTTCCGACCGACGTTCCGACCGACGTTCCGATCGACGTTCCGATCGACTTTCCGATCGACTTTCCGATCGACTTTCCGATCGACTTTCCGATCGACTTTCCGATCGCTTTCCGATCGACTTTCCGATCGACTTTCCGATCGACTTTCCGATCGACTTTCCGATCGACTTTCCGATCGACTTTCCGATCGACTTTCCGATCGACTTTCCGATCGACTTTCCGATCGACTTTCCGATCGACTTTCCGATCGACTTTCCGATCGACTTTCCGATCGACTTTCCGATCGACTTTCCGATCGACTTTCCGATCGACTTTCCGATCGACTTTCCGATCGACTTTCCGATCGACTTTCCGATCGACTTTCCGATCGACTTTCCGATCGACTTTCCGATCGACTTTCCGATCGACTTTCCGATCGACTTTCCGATCGACTTTCCGATCGACTTTCCGATCGACTTTCCGATCGACTTTCCGATCGACTTTCCGATCGACTTTCCGATCGACTTTCCGATCGACTTTCCGATCGACTTTCCGATCGACTTTCCGATCGACTTTCCGATCGACTTGCCGATCGACTTGCCGATCGACTTGCCGATCGACTTGCCGATCGACTTGCCGATCGACTTGCCGATCGACTTGCCGATCGACTTGCCGATCGACTTGCCGATCGACTTGCCGATCGACTTGCCGATCGACTTGCCGATCGACTTGCCGATCGACTTGCCAATCAAATTTTCAACTATCTTTCTGATTTTTGACCGACTTTCAGATTGACTTTTTGATCAACTTTTCAACCGACTTTTCAACAGCTTTCCGACTATCTTTCTGATTTCCAACTATCTTTCCGACCGACTTTCTGGTGGAATTTCCGATCGAATTTCCAACTACCTTTCTAATTTTTTGACTGACTTTCAGATTGACTTTTTGATTAACTTTTTGACCGACTTTTCTACCAACTTTTCAACTGGCTTTTTGACAGCTTTCCGACTATCTTTCTGATTTCCAACTATCTTTTCAACCGACTTTTAGCCCGACTTGATTCAAAAATGTTACACAAAAATATTACTTGAACTACTTAATATAACATATCATCATTTCCTCATCTGAAATAGATTTTTTCCAAGTTTTTGAAGTCTAACATAATATCATTATGTCTGGACCTAAAATTGTTACGTTATGTTACGTAACCATCCCAGCATTACGTAACACTTTTCAAATTTTACCCCCCAGCCCTAAGACATATTCATGTCAAAACGGATAAATTGAAAAAATGATTTTAAAATGTTGGAAAAATAATTTAAAAAAATTGAAATTGAATACATCGTGCATTAAGTTATAAAATGCCTCTCTTCTGTCTTTTAGTATCTTTTTGTCTTCAAATTAATATCACTATGTCTTTATTAGAAATAAAATTTTCCAAGTTTTTTCATGTCATATATAATGTCTTCATTAAAAATGATGTTTTTCAAATTTTTTGGTGTCCACCATAATGTCATTATGTCTTGACCTAATCTCTCCAAGTCTAACATGTTATCAGCAAATTATCATGTTCAAATATAATATTTAATTTTTTATTTATAAATTTTTTCAAGCCTAACAGAATGTCATTATGTTTTGATCCACTGTGATCATTACACATAACCCGTAACTCGTCCAAGTCTAACAGGATATCAGCAAATTATTATGTTCAAATATAATATTTAATTTTATTTATAAGTTTTTTTAAGTCTAACATAATGTCATAATGTCTTGATCCACCGTAACAACATAATGTCATTATGTCTTGATCCACCGTAACAACATAATGTCATTATGTCTTGATCCACCGTAACAACATAATGTCATTATGTCTTGATCCACTGTGATCATTACACATAACCCGTAACCCGTCCAAGTCTAACATAATATCAGCAAATTATTATGTTCAAATATAATATTTAATTTTATTTATAAGTTTTTTTTAAGTCTAACATAATGCCATAATGTCTTGATCCACCGTAACCGTAAGAATTTTCAAGCGTAACCATTTTCAAGCGTAAGAATTTTCTAGCGTAACAATTTCAAAATTTTACCCCCCTGGCCTAAAGACATATTCATGTCAAAAAGCAGACGTTGCAGATTTTCAAAGATTTCAAACTCCTTAAATTATAAAATTAGGCAAAATTAAATTGTCATAATATCGAATCATGTAGTAGGAAATTATTTTCCCTGCAAAGTAAATTAAAAGAATTTCATTTTCCTATCCATCATATTTACCAATCACAACACATTAAAATTTGATCCTTTAATTCTGAAAATGAGCAAATCTTCATACTTGTTCGTTTTGGATGCTTACTTTACTGAACAGAATATTTCTGCGAGGATTTCGTATGTAGATATGTACTTAGAGGTGACTCGCAGTCGATAAAAAAAATTGGTAACCCTTTGACAGTGAAAATTTTCAACGTAGATAGAACTTGGAAGGTTAATTACTGTGTGCTTTGCGGTAAATTTTCTTACGTTGCATCCTTCAGATAAAAGCGCTTAACTAATCGAATTATACAACCACAATAAAACATGTTACGTTACCAATAACGCAGATTGCTTTGCCTTCATAACATTCCCTCGTATCTTCCAATATAGTCTCGCTGTTTTCTCCAACAAAGCTCTCGGTTGTATTTTTTTCCCCTCCTTCGTCAGTATTACGTTTTACATGAGAGAATATGCGCATAAAGGTATGTCGTTTAAGAGTAATTTATGTACGTGTGTAGCCGTATACAGGATAGAGAACTGAAAGAGAGAAAAAAGTTGTGAAAAAAGTGGTTACTTGAACGTAAACGTAGATAGATACTTGGTGTTTGGTGTAAAGTTGTAGATCTTAATACAGAATGTTAGACCGTAGATTCGATTTTCCACATGGATACGTCGTTACAGGCTTACCGGGGGTCAAACTATGTCTGGTGTGCTGTGTCCGATGTCCAATCAAGGTCAATTTCGTCACATTATCGGTAGTCGATCGACTGAGATATTTGCGAGTATAAAATTTATAAGTATTTGCGCCCTGTTTAAGTTAAGGTTGTAGGTCTCCTTGAGAACATTTGATTGGATTTTATGCGTGAAAACAAACCGCAAGTGGATTGATCGGTATAGCGAGAGAACCTTTCGCGTCGGTTTGCTAATTTAGGTGTAAAATTTTGTCGACCTAAAGTTATTATTTTACGTTGTAAGCTTTTTAATGCGTATATTGGGATGACGATTTTTTCCCACAATTATTACACTATCCGGGGTAGTTTGGAAATCGAGTTTTGAATGAAATTTTATATAAGCTTGTACGCGTCTATATAGGACCATGAAATCCAAACAGGTCGTATTCACGAGGGAACGTTTTCGAACGTGCCGTCATCGATTTAACTCGAATTTTTTCCCCCTTTCAATTGGAAAGGTACTCGGAATCAGAATTTCAGATGTCCAAACGCCCAATTTCTCGATCGATGTGTTTTCAAGGTTTTTGTACCTAGTGGAATTTTTCTCGATAGTGAAGAATTGATGAACGAGGTTTGCTATTTTCTGGGAAGTTATGATTTGAAATCTTCAGACGAGTTTGATGCATTTTTTTTTCAAGAAGGATGTTCTTTTTTTTCTACACAAACCGCAATCGGAAGTGTGAGGGTTTTATATTTTTGGTTTCGGAACAGATTTTATCTTCTGAAATTGTTGCAAAAGTTCGACGTATTACTTTTTTTCTCCTAAAACCCAAAATATCACAATTAAATGGATTTTAAAAACCTGCTCTTTTGATACAACACATTCTTAGGGTACCAGGGAAAGCTTTTTAAATCAGTAATACTAATTTTTCATTGACACGTGTAGGAAGTTGTATTTTTCTTAGAAAAAATTACTACGCTTTAATAATTCTTTGAATCTTTTTGCACTATAAAAATCGCAATGAGAAGTATCCATAAATGTTTTAATCATTTCCGAGTTTTAAAACGAGTCTTTACACTTTGAAAATTTCATACATATCATCAACGCTTTTCGTTTTTACGTTTTTTACTGCGCACCCAAAACTATCGATAAATGGGTGTTAAAATTTGGGTATTTGATATACTTACCTAAAATTTCAATAGGGTGTCAGAAGAAATCTTTCAACCCTATATTATTTTGTTATTTTTATTTCTTTCGGAAACTGCAGAGACGAGCTGAATTTATTTTATTCGAAGGGCAAAAAAACAAAATTTTTTCAATTGATATGAAATTATAGTGTAGTAGAATTATATAAAAGAGAGGTAGCTTGCAAATTGAAATGGCTAGATCATTTTTTGGTGTGCACCTATATTTTGAGGTCCTTATAAACGTAGTAAAGCATGAACCTGATCCGGCCCTTGCGTCTCCCCCAGTTCTGGACTTTAGCCCCCAAAATGGGTTTTTCGTTATTACAGACCAAAGTTTAAATTCTTTCGCAAAAGTAGCTCTCACATTTTTTGATCTACGTAAAATTTGGCACTCATTGCGCTGAAAAAATTTCTATACCACCAAACCAAGAGGAACGATGCAACCGGTTCCTGTAAAAATTAATGAATGAGAGGAAGTATGTTTTTAGTGGGTGTAAGGTACTTAGTTATTATCAAAGCTTTTATAATATATTAAAAAAATTAAAATCGGTTTCAAGGCTTACAACCGGTTTCCAAAAATTCCTTGAAAAACAAAATAGGAAAAAAAATTGAATAAACGTTATAAAACTCAAAGAGTGCAAATTTTTTTATCGTAATTTTCTATTTACCACACTAGATGACTATGGTTTTGAAAAGTTTACCTAGTTCCCAAAAAATTCTCTAAAGAACCCACCCCCCTGTTTTTCATTCAAATTTGAACTCACTTTGGAAAGTCGAAGTGTACGAAATATCTCTCCTGCGAAGTGGGAATGATAAGAAAATGCATTAGTATCAATCAGTGGCGTAGCCAGGATTTTGTCAAGGGGGGGGGGGGCAAGAACGAGTTTTTTTGTCAAATTTTCTGTGGTCGTTTTGAAACATATCGAGTATTTTTTTCTGTAGTGTACGTATAACTGAGTCTGAGGTAGCGGGTGTGTAATGAAAAGACTGTAACAGTAACACAAAGATTTATAGGATTTTTGGAACAAACACTTTATACTGTCTAAATATGAATTAGCCAATTTTTGTAAAATTCCAACTTTTTGATTCTGTGAAATAAATTTATTTGAAAATCAGTGATTTTTAACTGATTTTTATTTAGCTAAAATTACTGAATTTTTTGACGAATTGGAAATTGATTAAGAAATCAGTAAGTTTTAACTAAAATACCAGTGAAAATAACCAAATTTCGATGAAAATTATTTCACTAATCCGAAGAAGGAAAATCTCATCAAATTTGATTGATTCAAATCGAAAGGATGATACTGTGTTCAAAAAATAAAGATAGTGAAATACAGCCCGAGTGAAGCGAGGGTGAATTTTTTTGGAAAAATCATGTTTGAAAAAAAAGGCCATGGGGGGGCGATCGCCTCAGTCGCCCCCTGGCTACGCCACTGGTATCAATAAAAAGAAATCGTCCACCCCCTTTTCCGGTTGTAAAATAATTTTTGAAAAAAAAAAATCCAATGAAAAAAATTTGCAAATTAAAGGGCAAGTTCTCTTCTATTTTCTATTTATTCTCCTAAAAATTGTATTTTTTAGTAAAAGGGAAAGAAAGCGCGTCTTTTCAATTTTCAAGTTTTTTCAGGGGATATTCGAAATCTCTAAATCCATTTTTGAGGTAATTTTGACCCATGAAATTTGGTACCTTACCCTATGACCCTGAAAAATTTTCCATTTTGACTCCTTTCCTCATCTCCTTTGAAGCCCATTTGAGTTTTTTGATAAAATAGTATCGGGAATAGGCTCACAAGGTAAAAAATATAAATTTCGATATTACACTTCATAATTATTGTCTGGATATTTTTTATTTCGACTCCCTTATCCTGTGGGCCTTGTTTTGAGTTTGGGGTCAAAACGAGCTAAAACGTGGATTCCGAGGCTTCGAATACCCTTTGTAAATGACGCAACTGAAATCGCCGTATCACAATGGCCACAATGGCTCTTCCCCTCCCGTATTTTCTATAAAAAAACACTTTCCAAAACTCTCCACATCCCAACCCGATAATCGTAGGAAAATACTGTGAGAAATTCAATGTAAAAAACTATGTTCTAAATTATTTTAGCGTAAAACCAAACCCCCAGGAAGATAGAGTCAAAAACCACATTGGGAGGAGGGGTCAAATCCTGTAAAAAAATTAGCATGAAATCTGAGGGACGGTATTTTCCAGGTGATGCTCACGGGATCACCTTGACAAGTTCTAGCTATAAAATTGGCTCGACGATTGAGAATATTTTTAGGGTCTAATTTTTTAAGAAATTAAAAAATATGATTGAGGTGTTTCAAGTTTACAAAAATTACCAGCGTAACTTTTGAATAAAATTGGAACGGATAAGAAAATCTTTAAAATATCTAGAATTGTTAGAAGTTTAAATATTACGAGGGGCATCTCATAAACAAGGTTCCATATTTTTTTTCTCAGCCTGTAATGGAGGGAATTTTGTGAAATTTTAGGGACATGTTATTTTTGAGTTTCTGGTAACGCTGAATTTTTCTGGAGTCGTTTCCGTTGTTACCATCGAAGATATATAATTGTAAACATGACGTGGCGAATTGACATGTGAGATGCAATCTGCTATTCAGTTTTTTGCTTTAAAAAGTGTAAATCATACTAAAATTCATTGAAAAATATACGGGAGATATGGCAAAGATGTATATGGACACAAATGATAAAAAATTGGCGTAAATATTTTCGTGGAGAGGGAAGAATAGTGATTCATAATCAACCGCGTTCCGGCAGACCAGCCGATTCAACCAGACGTTTTCAGTGTGCAAAAGCTCTGCGACCTCTTGGAAGCAGATAGATGAATTATGGTTCTGTTTGCCATCACTAGATTGTAGAAGGGACTATGTTGGTCGAATAATTTGCATAGTTTTTTGGCATTCATGAAATGTTTAGCCACTAGGCATCTCGATTACTCACAGATGATTATGAGCATAATCATATGGGAAATCTCCGGAGTTTTACGCTACCGGCGTTGAAAAACTTGTCTCACAATAAAATCAGGGCTTGAATTTTGGATTTGAATATGTCTAAAAATAGAAAAACTCAAATAATATCGAATGTATATAACAGTTTTTCATTTTTTTTTATTTTTCCCTTTGAAAAAAAATAGGGAACCTTGCTTTTGAGATGCCCCTCGTACGTAACTCGTTTAAAATCATTACCAAACTCATACAAAGAACACTGTTCAATGATGAAAAAACCCTGTAAGATCGCAATAATTCATTCAAAAATGAAATTAAAATTCTTTCTAAAACAATTTCGCTTGAAATAAAATCATACCCAAGTATTTCAATTTTAAACGCAATTTAAAATTTAAAGCCGACGCGTATTCGTATAATATTATAAAAGAGGTATTCTCTTATTGAAATATTCTGCACATATCATCGTAAGAATGGTTACACTTTCATCCAATTGTGAAATTTTTATTGGCATTCAGTTATGTTATTATGATATTATATCTTGGTGGCGAAGTTATATCACACAAGATGGAATAGTTTCTTACACCGTACTGCGATGATGTTCTATTCGAAGAACTTGCGAAAACTCATTGTAAAAATTGAATTGAGCTTTGTTATTGATTTAATGGAGAAGCAGTGAAACTGTCGAAGTGAAATAGAATGTCTCAAGTTCTTTGTGTTTACGAAAAGACAATCTGTCGATGGTTTATGCAACCATTAAAACATTGATGACCTTTTTTGATAATTTTTTAATGGCTGCGACCTTTTCGAGGGGGAAAAATGGTAAAAAAATATTCTCGAAAACACCGTAACTTGTAAGTTTTTTTTAATCTCTTTATTCTTGGCTCGATTATAATATTTAGAAAGATTTATTTTCGCGTTTATCATCGACGAATACGTTCATTAACTAAATTAAAATTTTCATTACTTGGAAGAATTTTGAGCGCTGAGGAATTTGTTATATAGCGTACCTAGTCTACGTACTTTCTGACGTTATTTCATACAATATTGCTTTTTAGAATTTTAACGTTGGTTCAAGATAAGTGGTCATTACAATTACCTACTCTCTTTAGTCCCCTCGTCTTAAATGGCTTGTTATTTGGAAGCTTAAACCATCTTCAATTTACTTGCCTTTAATCCAGCGGCCTACCTAAATGTTTTAGATCCCGCATAACCAACGTAAGAATTTTCCTCTGTACCACTGAAAAGATATTTCGTTTAAATTACTATAGAAAATTCAGCTTTCAACTCGAGTGTAGTTTAGTGCAGTTTGTTATCAGAGTTAATTTTTTATTGACTCGAGAATTACATACGAACAAAGTACAACCCTTTTGCTTCTTACCCACATTCTGAAATACATTTTGATGAATTATTATGTATTTAGTTGGTAACACGAGCAGCATTGTATTCTATTTTTCTATCAACGTCCTGGAATTAGGACTGTTATCTTGTTTCACAAATTGGCTTATTTTGTTACGGGCATTTTTCCTTAATCAAATTAGGTAATTTTAAAAGTTGGACAATCACGTCGGTTTTACTCTCATCTGGTTTCAAATTACTTGATCTAGGCTCGAAAAATTCTCATTCAATTTTTTCAATTCACTTATCAACGATGAAAAGTTTATTTGATATTCGTATATAAAATTAAGTACCAGCGTATTTGGTAATTGCGTTGTGTTTGGAAATTACATTCGTACGATCCGAAACTTATTTCGGAAGTATCCATGAATAAGTTGGTAGAAAAGTAACTTACACTTATTTTGTTTTTTCCTTTTTCGATAGAGGAAACTTTCACGTGTAATTTTCGCCCAATGTTACCTAAAAGTCGAACTTATTCCTTCCAAAACGTGAAAATTATTCGCAACATCATCGAAATTTTATTTTTCTAATTAAATGTGCCCGATAAAACACCTTTTCTTCGAACTTACGTATAAGTACGTTTGTTGAATTCGAAACAATCTGCGTGTGTAGGTCTAGGTATCTAGGCATCTGTATCTAGTTTCTGTAAGTATTTATAAACCTAGTATATACAGGGTGATTTGGAAAATACTCGTAATTTATTACTTCGTTATTTTTCAAATTTTTTCAAAATGGCCATAAAGGGGAATTTTGAAGCCCTTGAATTCATTTCTGGAATTATTTTGACCACAGATCCAAAAACCGATCCTCTAGGGGGACCAAAATTGAAAAATTTTCAACTTTATCGAGTAAGATATAAAAATCAATGTTTTTTGACTCCCTGAATCCATTTTCGGAGTCATTTTCACTCCAAACCCATAATTTTACTTGTTGGAATGAAAGAGAGAGTTCAAACTTGAAAACTACTGGGTGACAATTTTCCAGTTTTGGTCCCACTGGGGTCAAATTTTATGTTTGGGTGAAAATGACCCAGAAAATGGTGTTCACATTTTTGTAACATAAAAAAATCATCATTTTGAAATACATAATTACAAATGGTTTGATTGGTATAGGGGTCAGACTTTCAGTGTAGATTAGTCTAGATAAATATTAGACGTTCCATGACACATTTTTATTTTCTTCCCTCAACATTTTTTACTATCTAATGAATTTACGTCTTGAGGGAAATTCTGACTTCTAATACCAAGGAATAGGAGTCGACTCCGGATTCGGAGTCAAACTGACTCCAAATTGACTCCGGAGTCGAGCCGGAGTCAGGAGTCAAGATCTGAAATTGACTCCGGAGTCAAGCAGGAGTCAAAAGTCATGGTCTGAAATTGACTCCGGAGTCAAGGTGGAGTTAGGAGTCTGGGGTTGAGTTTGACTCCGGAGTCAAGGTGAAGTGAGGAGTCAGAGTGTGAGTTTGACTCCAGAGTGAAGAAGGACGTCAGTAGTCGAGGTGTGAAAGTGACTCCGGTTGACTCCGGCTGCGGCTTGACTCTGGAATCAAGCCGGAGTCAGAGAGTCGAGGCAAAGATTAACTCCGAAGTCAAGTCGGAGTCAGGAGTCAAGGTCATGGATTGACTCCGGAGTCATAGTGGAGTCATGGAGTCAAGGTGTGAGTTCGACTCCGGAGTCAAGGTGGAGTCAGGAATCAACTTTTTGGCTGACTCCTGGTCCCTGTCTAATACTGATCAAATTATTTGAAATCATGTTTTAATCCTATTATACTAAAATCCACTTTCCGAACTTTTCGAATTTTATTTTCCATGGAGGCGATCACAGTTAGCGGGCGTAAAATTTTGCCAGCGTCGAAATAAACATTGCTGGTTGCCAAATTCCATGGAAAAATTTCAAAATTTCATCTAGGAAGGTAATTTAGTAGGTAAGAAAATTATCTCAGAACCAATCAGAAGTCAGAAAAAATGAACAACTGTTGGTTAACAATGCAATTAATTTTTTTTTTCAAATTAAAATTGTTTCCTTTTCGAATTACTTTGCCATCAATATTCGGCTATTTATTTTTAGAAAATTTAGTCAGTTTTATGAAATAGGTAGGATTTTTAGTAGGATTTGTTGTAAGTACCGTTTTTTGTTTTTTTTTCTTAGTACCACGTACCAATTCAAAATTTAGTTTTATTGTCATGAAAAATCAATGAAAAAAAGCGAATTTCGACATTTAAAGTAAAATGATCGTGAAAAGGGTGTTTATCGGGGTATTTTGACCTGTTTAACACGAATCCGATGTTAGTTTTTTCATTTGTTCATTTTTTTTTTCGTATAAAATGCTCAAAATTTGAAAAATCTGCCAAAATAACAACATTTCTGTAACTTTTTCCAGAATTTTTTATATCAAGGGACACGTTTTGAGGGGTTAGAATAAAAATCGGAGCTGGAGGTAATTTCATCTTACTTTCAACGGAAGTGAAGGAAATTTTCTGTTCTTTGGCACAATGTTACATCTTGTAGAGGGGTTTTGGCTGTCTCTTTGAACAAAAGAAACCCTTCCAGAAATGTTATTTTGGATAATTTTTCAAATTTTGAGCGTTTTGTACAGAAAGAAATGGCCAAACTGAATTTCGAGGATTTAATCCTGAATAATCCCTAATACTGTACCAAAAAAAAAAGTTTATGAGGTAGCGACTGCTACCTCTGCTACCTTCTGCGGGCGCGCCTTATAGGAAACCAAATTATAAATTGGTAGTTTTGGGATATTTAAAATGGAAAAGGACAAACCAGTTTTTCGAACTTTTCACAGCTGCGATACTTTTGGAAGAAAATTCGACTTTTCCTACAGATGATTCACCCCTTTGAGATCTTAGTCTCGAGAAGTTTCAGAGTTTCCAGAAAATTTTAGAATTAGTACGCTATCACTGTATTCCTAAATTTTTTCCAGGAAAATTTTTTACCAAAAAATATGGATTTTGATTCGAAGTTACAAATTTTGGAAAATGATGTAGAAGCTGAATAATTTGGGGAAAGAGTTTCCTCGAAAGAAGTAGGATATTTAGTAGGTCGGAAAAAATAGATAACAATTTCGAAGAGTTGAATATTTCTGGGGTTTTCATAAGTTTCTACTGTTACCTTTTTTTTTTTAGTTCACGTCTGGCATGCCAAATGAACATTTTTTACAGGCTTGTACAGAATCGCAATAAACTTCCACAACCAAAATTTCAGACCCAAATTGGCATGGGAGGGACCGGGAGTTATAGGGTTTGAATTTCAAAAAATCATCTAATATGCACCGAAAAATTCCTCCATATGGCATTTAGGAGATGAATTTTATACCATGAACTACCCTCGGTATAGGCCATCTGGAGATGGGGTACCTGCCTGGATCACACAGTGGGATGAGAAATTTTCTAGGTGGCCAAAAATCATAAATCGGGTATTCGGGGGTTTTCGGGTACGCTGAATCCATTTTTCACATTTTTTTGACCCCAAAGTTCAAAAGGGGGTGAGGGGAGGGGTTGGAAAATCAGATTTTTGGAATTTTTCGAGTGGGGTATCAAAATATAGGTTTTCGTGCCTCCTGAACTCGATTCCGACAATATTTTTTCAAAAAAGTTCAAAGGGGAGTGGGGGGAGGGGGTGAAATCTCGGGGTTTCGGTATTTTTCGAGTGGGGTATCAAAATATAGGTTTTTACCTTGTGAATTCAATTCTGACATTATTTTTTCAAAAATTTTCAAAGGGGTGTAGGGGGAGGGGTAAAATCTTGAATTTTTGGTATTTTTCAAGTGGGGTATCAAAATATCGGTTTTTCCCCATTGAATTCGATTCCCATATTATTTTTTCAAAAAAGCTGAAAGGGGGGTGGAAGAGGCGGTTACAAATGAAATGATTGGAATTTTTCAAGTGAGGTATCGAAATATTCATTTTTTTAGCCTCCGGAATTTGATCCTGCAGTTATTCTTTCTACAGATACGAAAGGAGAAGTCTCAAGGGGAATTGAATAAAAAAAACTAAGTTATTGTGTCATTTAGACTATATTCTAATTATGTAAATGTTTTTGAAAACCAATATGGTTACTCAAGAAAAATTAATTAATTATTTTTGAGTTTTGATGATTACCAACGAAGTTATTGCATTTATGAAGTAAGTACTTTTATGCCATCATAACTATACATAATTCAACTTCAACTAGTTGTATAAAAAGTGCTCCGAATTGCTCCGAAAAATACTTTATGCAGTTTTGTTTCTTGAAAGGTGTACTATCACTGGTTCTTATCAGTTTTTGCCGAAACTTGAAAAAAAATGTAAAAGTTTGCCAAAGGAATTATACAAAGGAATCGACTTGTAAACATGAATAGAAAAATTTTGTAATTGTGTGAGGGAGGTCAATTGAAGAGCGCGGGAGGAGTCAAGTCGAAAAATCAAGTTTATATTCGAAATCGGTGACTCCGAACTGATGAGAATTCATGCGACATACACTACTTGCATTTTTTGCACTCTAGTTTTCAAAATGGTGGAGGGGCTAGGGGAAACTGAAGGTCAAATCCAAAAAATAGGCAAAATATTTCAGCTCAAAGCCTTTGAAAACCTGACAAACGACACGTAACACGTTATTTTTCAATTTTTTGAATTTTGACCTCATCGAGGAGGCGGGGGGTAGAAGGGTCAAATGAAAAAACTAAGCGCATATTCGAACTCAGCGTCTTTAGAAACCTGACAAACGACACTTAACACATTATTTTTCATTTTTTAAAATTCTGACCTCATTGAGGGGGCTGGTGGGGAGGGCAGAGGGGTCAGATGAAAAAACTAAGCACATATTCGAACTCTGCGTCTTTAGAAACCTGACAAACGACATGTAACATGTCATTTTCTTTTTTTTTGAATTTTGACTTCATCGAGGGGGATGATAGGGGGGAGGTCAGAGGGGTTGGAGGAAAAAATCAAGCATATATTCGAACTCAGCGCCTTCAAATTAGTACGTATCCCAACTCAGCGTCTTCAAATGAATAGAAATCGATATGTCATTTCACTTTTTATATTTTTTCCAATTTTTGTTAGAATGTTTGAATCACACAAATGCCGATATATCTAAAAACGGCAAGTTTCGGCAAAAACTGATAAGAACCAGTGATAGTACACCTTTCAAGGAACAAAACTGCATAAAGTATTTTTCGGAGCAATTCGGAGCATTTTTTATACAACTAGTTGAAGTTGAATTATGTATAGTTATGATGGCATAAAAGTACTTACTTCATAAATGCAATAACTTCGTTGGTAATCATCAAAACTCAAAAATAATTAAACCACTGAATTCGCAAGGAAAAATACTACATAAAAACATATTGCACACTTCCACACATCGAATTCTTCTCATAACAGGAGGTAGTTGAAAGATATGTGCCTTTTCTGCAAACCAGTCCTCATTCAAACCGCGAAGTTTCGCGGGTTACCATGGCAAGGAGACCACTCCGCAACGGATGAAAAATATGAAACTAGATGTCCTGAATGTAGTAGAACACCATACGCTTGGTTTCGCATCATTTCATGAATGTTGATTTTTTAAGTTTTTTTGATTTTTGGCCACCTAGAAAATTTCTCATCCCACTGTGGATCAGCGAGTACTGACAAAAAACATTAAAAATCAAATCTTGGAACTTTGAATCAAAAAATCAAAATTCGTGCTAAAAATTTGATCTGATGAGGAAATGATTTCTACAAAATATTACACCAAGACTGTCACAAAAAAACCTTCAGATGGCCTATGGCAAAATTAATTAGTGGTAAAAAAATTACATCTTAAACGCCATAAATTGCAGAGTGATTTCAATTTTTCTATTTCTCACAAAAACTCAAAATCACTATACCCCCATCCCATCCGAAGGATGGGCTATCCCCTAGTTTAATAATAAAATTGGGCAATTTTGTAATTATGGGTAAAAGATGCCTCTTTTTTTTTGTGAAAAAATCGAAATTTTTTGTAAAAAAAAAATCAATAATGCATTATTTTGTAATCGCAAATAATTAATAATTTTTTGTAAAAGAATTGCATTATTTAGTAAAAATTTCGTATTACCTCGTTTAAAAATGCTTCATTTCTCCGTTAAAAAATGCGTATTTTTAAAAAAATTTTCAAAATAATTTTACGATTTTTTTAAATTTGTGAAATTTTGTCAAGAATTTTTGTAAATTTTGGTAATAGTTTTAACCCGAAAAGTAAACAGTTTTTAAGTAATAATTATAACGGGTAAATTTTTTTGTTAAGTATCGATCGTGCCACCCTGCAAATTTTTTCCTCTATGGGTAGATCTAGGTATTACACAGAAATAATTTCAGCCCGTTCGGGAAGGAGGAACCGGTACCTCTTCCCCTCCTAAATCTCGACTTTTCATCAAAAATCGCACAATTCATTAGATAGGTTTAACTATGCAAAAAATTAAAATCTTTCTAGAATATTTCCAAAAAAATGAAAAAATTGCAAATTTTTGGTCAAATTGCATATGGCGAAAGCCTTCAAAAATCCAAAATTTTCACAAGTTCTTTCACTATAAAAGGTACTTAGTTTCTTCGATTTCACGTTTTCGTAACTTCTTCAATTTCTAAATAAAGCGAAAAATAATCAGGAGAGGAATTCTTATAGATTTCAAGGTGAATACTGAGCACTATTCATTTTTGTGATTGAAAGTAAATCTAACGAATCGACAAAATAATCCAAACCGCACATTCACGAATCAAAACGTGATTTTTCCAACATCGAGAAACAAGCTGCGATGTCTTCTCCGCCTCTCCTTCCAATCAGTCCATCACCGATTCAATCAAAATAATGCATAATTTATACCAATGTGAAAACTTAGTGATACCGAAGAAGAAACATTGAAAATCAAAACAACATACAGAGCCAAAAAGTTTCCATTACCGACCACTTTCTGCGAATAAAACACATAAAAATCTTATTCGAGAAGGGAAAAAAGTTGAGGCCGTTGAGGGTTAAGCAGGTGTCGGCTATTGGCAATTTACCTTATCAGACGGTAAAGCATTTTGTACATTTTCTACAACGACGAACACGCCTATAATATAAAACCGCTTCCAGCAATGAAAAGAATTACATGCTTTTAGATTAGAAAAAGAAAAATGGCCGTTGCCATTTCGCGCCTTTTTTTCATCATTGAATTTTTAATTCTACTTGCATTAGTTCGGGGTACCATGAGAGTCATACAAATCTGAAAAATTACACGTGACCTCCTTGGCTCGTACACATATAGAACTAACCTTTATCGAAAATGAAATCGTTCTTTTCCCCATAAGTATATAGTAAAAAAGCTTGTTGAAAATAGTATTGGCAAAGAGATCGTAAATTTTCAATGCAAGAATTTTCAACAAATTTCTCGCTAAAGAGGAAAAAACATTTATACGCAGACCGAAGTACGTAACGTATAACGTTTGGTATAATGCGGAAGGTTAAAGCTTTAATCGACGGCCTACATTTTAGTGTTGTAATTTGTAACGTGTATAAATAATTAATGTTCTTTGCGAAATTCGTACATTTTTTCCCATTTCCAAAGATATACCATATTCATTTCTAAAAAGAAGAAAATGGAAAGTATTTTCAAAAGCTGCGAGATATTCGCTCGTATATTGCCGAAGAAAAACCAGCGCGTGTAACATTTTGAACGGTGTACTTTTTTTAAATAGGTAAATTTTATGAAAAATAAAGTGTCTTTTTAGATGGTAATTTTTGCTTTTGTTTTCGTACGCTTTTTATACGAAAAGAACACAATACGTGTGGGTGAAAATGACGTAGCACATTTTTATCGCGTATGGCATGGTTAGTACGTGGAAAACATGGATTGCGCTGCGGGATTTGTGCGGAAATTATTTCATCTTATACGGAGCCCTCCGTCGTATATATTTTTCTCGAATTTGACGAATGTGTGCGTTTTGAATTTAAAATCAGCAATTTCGTTTCCCGCGCGAAATTAATAATGAATTTTCGCTCATCTTTCGTTTTGTATTATTTTTCGTAACGTTTAACGTTATTCGCTCGTATTCGCGATCGATATAATTTATAAACGTAGCTTCCATTTTACTTTTTTTTTTTGCCACCAACGATTTATGACGTTATCGCAAAATGACTGAAATTAATTCCAATTTCGGATTAGAGCTGGTAAATTTCGTACACTTACTTACCTTATTTCTACAGATTCTGACGTACGCGTGTTTTAGAACGAATACAATATGAAGAGCGAGGGCGAAGCGCGATATCGCGACGAATTTTGTTAATTCTCGTTTTAAAAACACGTGCTTAAATAATGCAAATTAAATGTAAACGTATCTGTTGCGTTGTTTTCGTTTTGTTGTTCTTGTCGTCTCGAATCTGAGAATTAATTTGAATATTTCCAGTTTTTCTTTCATAAAATCTTTACACCGTTCTTTTGGTATAATGAAAAGAAACCTTCGTAAATCTCTTAATTTTGCCACCTACGTACTCAAAGAAATATATTCAGCACATAAAAATACTGCTTTGCTGATACAAGGTGTTTTAAAAATGAAACTATTCCTTCAAGTTGAGAATCCGGCAACTTAAATTGAGTACCAGTACTTATATTGGTCGATCAAACAAGATTTAAAGTTGCAGTTCGCGAAATTGGAAAGAACATTTGTTTGAAATTTCTCAAATGCCAACCTTTTATAAAGTCACGTTTCCTAAAAAACCGTAATCATCTACACAATATGCAAAAAAAAATAATAGACGGGTAAAACAAAACAAATCTCAATATTCATATTAATTCTACTTTAAAACTCGAAAATTTTTCATTATATAAGCTTATCTTACGTAAAAAGTGTACATCTTTTCAATGGTACAATACTCACGATTTATTATGTATTTCACTTTGATCAAAAATTAAAATGATTTCTATGTATTTCACATTGATTCAAAATGAAAAGCACCATCAGCAAAGTTTTCAAGCAATTATCAAATGAATAATAAATTTTGCCCCTAAAATTCAAAGAGAGTCCAGGCAATACAGCACATCGTCTAGGACATTTTTGTGGAGGGTTGGAAGGGGTATTGGAAAAAAGATTGCAAGGCGACATCAAAAAGACGTTTGACCCTTTCAGTTAACGGCTTCAAAATTTCATAATAATTTTTAAAAAATTGAAAATTGATTTAATTATGTTCAAAGGAATTGAACGTGTCACAGCGAAAAGGACATATAAAAAAATGACGTTTTTGGGAAATCGCGATTGAAGTTTGAGTATACTTTTTTTAATACTAAATTAAGGAATTGAGCTGGGGAAAAAAAATTTTCTTAAAATTTCATCTTTTTGCTACAGGAAAACAGCTCGCCCATCACTTGATATCTTTATCATTTTTTGCTATATTGAAAACAAAAGGTTGAGTTATATGTCCTTTTTGTTGTGACAAAATTTCATTTCGACTCTTCTACGTTTGATGAGGTATAATTTTTCCGAAAGTGAAAATTAAAAAAATCTTCATACAAAAGTTGAAGAGAGAGAATGAAAAAGAAACATTTTCGTGAAAAAAATTTCAAATTATCTCTTCAGGGAGCGGATATATTGCACTTTGAAAAATGACAACTTTTTTTTCATTTTCTTGGTTACAAAAAAATGGTAAAAATACATTTTGGGCGAATTTTATTACTTTTTCAAAATGACAAAAAATTAACTAAAAAAACACTTCATTAAAATTTTACAATTTTACAATCATCTGCACAGAGAAGAAATCAATCATTACGCAAATTCTCGAAAATCAAACATGTAATGTAGGTATCGAAATTGCGAACTTCGCATTTTAAAAACGCCATAACTCTTCGAGGAGAACATATTGGAAGGTGGGAGGGGGATCATTGGATAGAGGAAACTTCAGAGAATACAAATCGCTTGTCGCATCAAAAATGACATTGCTGAGTTATGCCTTTTTTGTTGTGACACATTCAAATGTAAACAACCCTAGTGGACAACTCATTTTCGTGTTTTGGACTCAGGGCTGGTGGAACAGAACGTCGTTTTGTTCTGTTCTGTTCAGGAACGAATCCTTAAACAAATTGTTTTGTTCTGTTCTGGTTTTGTTCCAGTTGTTTTTTTCTGTTTTGTTCTGTTCTGTTCTGGTCTTTTTTGTTATGTTCTGTTCTGTTCTGTTCAATTTTTTAAAAATTGATAAATTGATGTCCAAGTGAGAAAATGTGGTTTTCTGGGATGTTAGACTTGGACTCATGGGGAGGAGGGAAAGGGGGAATTTCCAAATCCTCAAAAAAGCTTGAAAATTCTGAAAAATTATAAATTCACGAACAGAAAAAAGTTATATTGTTCTGTTCTGAACAGAACAAAACAATATTTTTCATACGTTCTGTTCTGTTCTGTTCTCGTTTATATGTTCAGAACCATCGACGTTACATTAATATGGACTGCTACTTCAAATGGGAGAATTTGAGACATGAATACGGGATGAATTTTGCAAGAATCATTCTGCCCATACACATAATACATGGAATGTTATTGTTTTTTGTGGTTTTCGTCTTTATCATGTTGTTTTGAGAAAAATGATACTGAATATTACATGGTGAAATTTCGTTTGAAAAATGATTTTAAATATTTTTTAATGAATTGAGCGACAATCCCAGTTTAATATTTGACATTTGTCTTTGAAATTAACCGTCAACCGTATGCACAGTTTGTGGAAATTTCCATAATGAAAGTACTGTGTATGAAAAGTGATCTCGAATGGAATGTGGTTTCCTCTCATCATACGTATGAGGTAAGAATGTGCAGTATTTCACAAACCTTTGACATCATTTACCATTACTATTCATGAAATTTACTATTACAGGATGGCAATATTAAAGCAGCAACTCAAACTAGCGTAGATTCGTTTGTTACAAGAAGGTCGTACAAAGACTTCCATTATTGCTACTATTTCTCCAGCCATATCGAATTTAGAGGAATCCCTGAGCACGTTGGATTACGCTCATAGAGCTAAAAACATAACGAATAAACCTGAGATAAATCAACCGTCACTACAGCTGCTCTCCTCAAAGTAAATATGTTCTTCATATTGAATCACTTTTCAGTTTTTTTTCCTTTATCTACTTGATTTTTTCCTAAAGGAATATACCACAGAAATAGAACGTCTTCGATGTGATATAGTAGCTCTTCACGAAAAACAAATGGTATCATTTTAGATCCTGAAAATTACGCTCAAATGATGACGGATATGGAACAAAAAGATGACGAAAAACTCGAGGTGTGTATTCTCATCTAAGATGCAATATATGTATTGTTCAAATTCCAAATACTTTTTATATTTTTTCAGGAATTGACATACGTGCTCGATTGAAACTTGAACGAAACAAAAGATCAAGTTGAGGAAGACCTTCGCTGAAAAAGAAGAAACAAATTTCAAAGTTCAAAGAGCAAAATCATAAGTTGAGAGCCACCGTCCAAAAATCCACTAGGGATGTGGAAAAAATTAACCAGAAATTGGAAATTAAAAAGTAAGGCTTTGAAATGAAAATTAATGAATCTAAATTGTTTGAATTTCCCTTATGTTTGATATTTAAAAAAAATTATTTCATTGTACAATTTCCTGTATTCTTTTATTTTCAGTATCTAGACGAATCGCACAGACTCTATTCGTAATTCTGCTTCTGAGCTGGACCAACTCATCATTCAAGACAAGAAATTCAGTAACGAGCAACATTCATCTATTCGACTAAATTATCAATTACATAAAAATTTTTTTCGTTTTAAAAACAAACAAAATGGTAAATTAACAAAATCACTAACTTATTCATTTGAAAACAATATAAGTTTAGACATCGTTCGGCGTATGTACTTCTTTTTAATGCTTCTGCATTCCAATTCATGGTGGACTCTGATATTATAATATAAATTTGTAACAGATTGAATTAATCCGTTTTTATGATTGGATTGACACTCCATCGTGTTGAAAACTAGCGTAGATACTTCGTTCATCGTGCATTTTCGAATTTCATTTTTCACAGCTTCAGTGAAATTTGGAGGAAGCATTTCGCGAAAGATTTGCTCGACGGCTAGGCAAATTATAATAACATCTTCAGAGGGTACCGTCAGTCTTCCCCGATCTTTGACGTTCAGAAGCAGGCCTCCTACTTTTCGGTCACTTGAAACTATGGCTTCTTGGCACGTCGGACATTTTTTTAATTTCTTTCGTAAACTTCGCGCTACAAACCCGGATATATATTTTACGACCTCTCGATTATAAATACTTAACGTCGAAGATGGATCTTTTTGTTTATTTTTTTTGGCATTTTCAATTGTTCCGTTGGATAAACCATCTATCATTTCGGTATTAATAGCTTCGACATCATCAACGATAGCCTCGTCATTTTCTTCTTCGGCGATAATACAACTTCCTTCCTTTGCTGTAGATTTCTTGGCAGAAGGGCAAGAGATATGTAACACTTTTAGGTCATCATTTGTCGAAATGTTTCCATTTTGGCTTCCTCTAACTTCATTGTGAATTATTAAGCTTCTATACGCTACTTCAAATTGGTAACAATTTGGATTGTTATTATGGCCTCCTCTGGACCGGACAGCCCCGAAGAACGATTCCAAATGATCCTGGCTGAGCTTGTAAGTTAGTAGGTAGCCTTGACCTTTCAGCCGGAGTGCTTCAAAAATTTTGAAAACGTTCGTTAAAGCGCAGATGAAGCCTATAAATCCAGTTTTCCTTTTTGAGTGTAACAAGTCGATTATCTCGTATTTCAGCGTGGTAACTCCCTCCACAGTAGATTTCCTTTCCACACAAATTTTCAATTTTTTGATATAATCGATGATGTCTTTGGCATTCTTTGTTAAATAGTGCATCGTTGGTTCCATTATTGGTGCCTTGAATTCGGTTTCAGCACAATTACTTCGACAATTTAATATATCAAAAGCGTTATTAATCATCAAACAAAATTTAGCTGTACCATCGCAATCTTGAAATTCTGGCAACTTTAGACCTTTAGCAAATGCGAAACCATCGGACACTGACTTGCTTAGGGTTTGTGCAGCCAATCTTACAGACATGACATCTTGGTCGTAATTTATATGCTTCTTGTTGAGCTTGGTTCCAACTTTCAAGCCTTCCTTTTCTTGCAAAACCTGCAATAAGCATACGTCATTCCACGAGATCCGCTTATTTTCACCATCTATAAGATATACTGATTCGCCGAGAGTATTTCTGGCGAGTTTCAACATATGCGATGGGTCTGGAATTGCGTACACATTTTCATTTGTTTCTGGGTGGTTGAACCAAGGTTTAAAATTAGCAGTTCCGTATTCGAAATTTGCACCCAAAATTTCAGCCATTGCAATATTCACTGACGTGCCATCATAGGTGATATTTTTAACATCTGCGTTTGATTCGTGTAGTTTGGAAATGCAAATTTTCATTAAGTTGGCTCGTTCGGCTGCAGTCATACCATCGATTAGAAAATAACCGACAGGCATCTTCCATCCCTTTTTCAATGAAACGGCCATGAAAACTAGCGCGTTTTTCGCTTCCGGTGCATTATCGCTTTCTTCTGTCATCATGGAGGTACCCAGGTTTACCTGCCCATATTGCTTACCATTCTTGTAAAGCAATTGCTGGCGAATGGACATCTCGTCGGCTACCAAACTTACTGGTAAATGGCCAGCTTCTTTTGCAAATAAAGCGATAGCTAAGAAACTTTCCTCTGAAAAACCAGGGGCTCCGTTAACCACACTGTACCACTTCCGAATTGTCGAAGGTGCTGGTAGCACACCTGGTCCATACACTTCCCTGACGTAATCGTATGCTCTCGCTGAATAAAATCGTAAAGTAAGGGCAAAAGTTCGTAGTTCTGGTGAGTATTTCGCTTGCACTGGTTCTTGAATTCTTTGAATTATTTCCATCAACGACTCTGGCATACATTCCTACAGTGCAATTTACAAAATATTATATTGGATTGTAATAAACGTACCTATAATCTCTTCATGAGAAAAAAAAAATCAGGTAAATTATAGGAATCATTTATTTTTTGCATCAAACAATTGATACATTGAATCAGAAACTGCTCCTCAAGAAATGGACTTATGTTATCACATAACACGATGAATCAAAAGTATAAAATACATGATGAATTTGAGAACCAGTCTCTTAAATATATCAACGTAATAAACGAGGTAAATTGAAGATGAATTTCCAAAACAAAAAACGAAATAGGTACATGATTATATTGAGAACCAGTCTCTTAAATATATCAACGTAATAAACGAGGTAAATTGAAGATGAATTTCCAAAACAAAAAACGAAATAGGTACATGATTATATTGAGAACCAGTCTCTTAAATATATTAACGTTATAAATGAGGTAATTTGAGAATGAATTTCAAAAAAAAATACACGATTATATAGGAACCAGTTTCTGAAGAATACATTAACATAACAAAATTGAGAACCAGTCTCTTAAATATATTAACGTTATGAATGAGGTAATTTGAGGACGATTTTCCAAAAAAAAAAATACACGATTATATACGGAACCAGTTTCTGAAGAATTCAGTAATGTAACATCGATATGCAAATTACTGAATTAAAAACCACATATTTTACAATATCCTTTTCCACTCACCGCTAATTTCGCCTGAGCATTTTCTGATATCAAATTTTTTTCTTTCAAATGAGCTACTATTTCTTTATACGTCGTAATTTGGTCCTGCAGACGTTTGATAGTTTGCCGTTGAGCTCTAATCACTTTGTTTTTCTCTGCAATCTCCTCCCTCGCCATAGATACTACTTTTTTCGCTCGGTTGGGAGTTGCTACATGAGGAGTACAGACATCTCCGAGACGCTTCGGTTTACAAGGAGGGGTATTTGGTAGTACTTGATCTACAGATGCTTGATTCGTAGTACATTGTGATGTTGTTGGAGTAATGGGCTGTGTAACAGTTTCCGACTCAATTTCCATTTCAATGGCACCATTGTTCAAAATTTCTCCGTCTCTAAAACCCAAAAGATTTATTAATTATTGTTAATTTTCATACTTAGAAATAGACATGCGCGCCGATTTCAAATTACTCGGCGGCGGCGTCGCCCTATTTTTCTTCAATGTGGCGGCGTTGATTAATTTTGTAAAGGATCTGGCCGGAGGTCGAAAATCGCAAATCCGTATACAACACTCAAAATTTGTAGAATCTACTAAAAAAAAGGGCTTCAATTTAAATAGAAGTCAACAATACGCCGGAAATACGTCGATGAGATTTTCAGAGACGTTTCAGCGGTGTTGAAATGGCGCGCCGAATGTACATTGATTTTTCATTCGGCGTGGAAAATGAAAATATAGGCAGCGGCGCACATGTCTACGTTGAAAAAAAATTGATAGGTGTAATGAAATACCTAATTATAGGGACTGTAATATCTTCAACGTGTAAACTCTCACGATTCGGAGTACATTGCAGTGTTGTTGGAGTAATGGGCTGTGTAACAGTTTCCGAATCCATTTCGACACCAGTATCAATAATTTGTCCGTCTCTAAAACCCAAAATATTTGTTAATTGACAATTTTCTTACTTTTGATAAAAATAACAATGTTTAAGGAAATACCTTATCCTTGGGACTGCATCATCGTTAAGGCGACGTCTTTGGCCAAAAGCAGTATTCCCATTGATATCCTGCGGCCTGAAATGATCACTGCATAGGCAGTATGAACGTAGAACTTTGTTTAGAGGTATGTCGCAAAAACTTGCCCACTGCCGGCAGATAGCTTCATTACGTACGGGAAAACTATGTTAAAAGTAGCATTTAGACATTTCGCTTCAAGAAAATAACTGATAATGTGTAGTGGAATAGATTATCTTACTTGAAATAGCACCGACCTCCTTCACCATCATTTTTTCCACATAGAAAACATCTGTGATATCTTGATTTTCGGTTTCTATTTCAAAACAGTGTAAAATACAAAAAATGAACAATATTGAATTTATGAAATATAACAATTATGTATTTGTGTACACTTACAACACTACTTTGGTTGGACGAAGTGTAGGGCTTGGATTTTTCTTTTTTTTCAAAAATCTTGTGATACGGCCATTTGCCTTCTCATGGCTTACATAATCATCTTCGGTGAAGTGGTGGCTACAGACTCTGGAATATGGATTCACTTCGTTCGCATTAAATTCAAAAAAGGACAGCCATTTTTGCCGGGTGCTATTTTTTTTTGGAAATCTGTAGAGATAAATGAAAATGTAACCGAAGAACAAATATAGTTCGTTATCTTGAAAATGAATACTTACTTAAAATAAGAGTCCAATGGGGAATTATTTGTGCAAACGCAGCAGCGAAACGCCGAATTCTTCATCTTGCAACTTCGTTCAGACATTTTTTTATTTCTTTAAAGGTTAATTCAGATAATACGAAAAAAAACCGGCAAAAATACATCAAAAATAATGCTATCACATTCACATTATCATATTATCACTAAATGGCGCATGCGCAGAACGTCCTTCTTGTAAAATTCATCCCGTATTGATGTTTCAAATGAATCACCAAAATCCCCATTGAAGTAGCAGTCCATATTAATGTAACGTCGATGTTCAGAACATTATTTTGTTCTGTTCTGGTTATTGTTCCGCAAAAATAGAAATTTTAGTGTTTTTATTTGTTCATACTGTTCTGTTCTGTTCTGTTCCACCAGCCCTGGTTTGGACACTTCTCCCGCCCGTATTGGGCCCCCTAATATGTCTAGGAGAATGACTATGGTGTCATTCGATTCCTTACACTCCAGTGAACAATTTTTGTTTTTACCATGACTCCGTTTTTCCCCTTACAAAAAAAGTTATGTGGTGAATTGTGTGATTTTTAATGAAAAGTCGAAATTTGAGGGGGGAGAGGAGATGTGCGCCGAGGCAAAATCGGCGGCGGCGGCGAGCTTCCAAAATCTTATGGCGGCGGCGGCGTTCTCGGCGCGCCGCCGAGTGAGTTTGGCGGCGGCGATTTCGGCGGCGTCATTGTTTTTTGCCTTTAAAATCAGTTTTTGAAAAAAATTGGAAAATTATATCATTTTTAAAAGGAGGCTAAAATGTTGCCCGAGCGAAGCGAGGGCGAAAATTTTCAGAAAAATTACGTTTCGAAAAATGATAATTGAAAAGCGGCCATTTTTCGCCTTTTTTGAGGGGGAAACTTTCCTTACGCCGATACGCCGCCGAGACAGAAATCGGCGGCGGCGGCGTCGGCGGCGCTGGTATATTTACTCGGCGGCGGCGGCAGCCAAAAACCAAGAAAAATTGGCGGCGGCGGCGTATTTTTTCGGCGGCGCACATCTCTAGGAGAGGCTCGTGTTAACCCCGCTCCGATCGGGCTGAAACCTACCTATAAAGGAAAAAATTTAGGGGTGGCTACTTAAAATTTAAAAAATTTTCTAATATGGACCACCCTAGTACTTATAGTCATGTAAATCATCTATGTAAATTATTTAGTTTACAGTCAATCATAGTTTTAATCTTTTAGACCGTTTGAAGCACCTTCTAGAATGAAAAATCGAAAAAACTCTTAATTTATATTTTTTCTCGTCATAAAATCAAGTCAACAAGCTTTCAGTCCATACCGATGAGATTGGTGGCCAAAATATTGTATAATATCGAGTTGGTAAAGGTCACTGAGGTGCCTTCTGCCATTTTTTGGCTTCTGATCTCAAAAATTGGACGTGATCCCTACTATTTGACGGAAGTCCTAAAACTGGTCTAGAAAGATAAAAAAAACTAAAATTTTTACCACTGATAAAATTAGGATATGTTATAAACATATCCTAATTTCAGCTTTCCAGTTCATCCTCAATCCTTTTGAGGTTCCAAAACATAAATTTTCCCTTCATTTCATAGTCTTCGAATATCCTCCATTGGCAAATTTCAATAACACTTGACACAGCTTTAAAGTCACGATCTTACTATATCACACCCTGTATTTTCTATATAAAACTCCTCTTCAAGATTCTGTTCTTCCTACTCAATGATCATTCGGAAAAACTAAATTATTTTTGCTTAAAACTATACCCTGGCGAGACGATGGCAAAATTCTCATTTTATTGGTGGGGTTTAACCCCCTCCACATTAAAAAATTAAGATGAGGTCTGGGGGTGGTATTGTATTTTTCAGCAGATGTTTAAGGGTCATCCTCGACAAGTTCCAGTCAAAAAATCCCTACTAGCTCAAAATGCTTCTTTACTCTACAGAATAATGCTCATTTAACTTCACTTTGGGATACTCTTCAAACCAACTCATATCTACTGTATTATATAGAAAAAAAAAAACGATAAAAGGAATCCTTTTTTTGAGCTTTATAACGTTTATTTAGCCTCTTTTCCTGTCTTTTTTTCCAATTAATTTTTGGAAACCAATTGTAAACTTTAGAACCGGTTTTAAAAATTATTTTTTGATATTAAAAACGTTGATAACAAGAACAACTAGGTACGTAATTTACCTACATCAACCAAAAAATATACGATTTTTTGTTAATTTATTTGTACAGAAACCGGTTGCATCGTTTCTCCTAGTGCAAGGTACAGAAATTTTTTTACGGTTGGCTATAAAATTTTATGTACTTAGATCAAAAAATAATAATACCCATTTTCACAAAAAAATTAAAACTTTGGGCTATACTTAATACAAAAACCTATTTTTGGGGGCTAAAATCAAAAATTGGGAGACTCAAGTGTCGGATTAGGTTAGTAGGTCAGGTACTTCACTACGTTAACCGTTACCAAAAATAAGCTTATCGACTCAATTTGCAAGCTAAAAACATAATTCTACTGGGCTATATAGTGAATATGGTTTATAATCATATTTTGAGCTTAGGAAATCACCATTTTTAAATTGAACTAGGATTCTAAAGATGTCATTTGTATAAAAAATCTCAAATTATAAGTATATTTTTGGGTAATATACTGCATTATTTGAAATGAAATCCATTTGTTCTTAATTTCTGGGTCTGATCAAAGTTTTGGAGAATCACGTGGAATTTTGTTGTAAATTTAAATTATAAATCGATTATAGTGAAAAAATATCAATCAATCTGAGGCTCTAATTGAAACTTTGGATCTCGGGGGAAGGGGGGAGATTCGTCTCCCTAGAGGGTTATGGAATTGAAAAAAGAGTTGTAAAAATGAAGCTTTGGTGTTGAAATTTGTGAAAGTGATGAGATTTTGAAAAATAGAACATTTGCAAAGAAGGAAAAATTCTAATTCGAGTTGGAAAATTATAAAAAAAATTCTGCATTTTTTATTCATGTCCAACTAATTCTATGTTGTTTCGCGGCAAATCAAATAGAATTACTTTGGGATTATACGTTTTATAATATTAAGTACTTTGACAATTTTTGATTTTTGGTTTTGAGCAATTCAGTGTTTGAATTTGGTAAATTTTTCGTGTAGATGTTATGTTGTTGACGAAAAAAAAAAACTATCACTATAAATTTCTTTTCTCTGAGGAAATGGCAACTTCAGGCTGCCCTGGAGGAATGTTTTCACTTTTTTCAGTGACTTTGATATATCAGTGGATGCTAAAATTATTTTCAAAAAATCGAATTCCCAATTTTAGAGTCAAAATTGATTTTTGCCTTCTTGAATTTTTTTTTGAAAATTGAACGAAGCCTCGTTGCCACAAAATGCTAAACTTTAAGATGTGAGTTCTTTTAATTTCTAAAAAATCAAAGAAAGAACTCAATCTGGAAAGTTTTTCCCCCATCATGCTTCTTTCCTGCATCTATCGAAGTGCCGTCCGAATCCGAGACAACAGTAAGTAAAAAGGTTCTTTTGTTCGAAACTTATTGTCCAAATCTACGCTCATTTCGTTAATTTCTAATTTTCTACTCGAGCGCAATCACGCTGTAAAACGCAGAAAACACAAAACAAAACAGAAACTTGTGCGAACTAAGTAGTCAACGGTTAAAAACTAAAATTCGAACTATTTTCTATTAATCACCGAAGAATGACGTACCTCTACCCACCTGCACGCATATTTAAAAAGCAGTCGATTAACAAAATAATGGAAAAGTAACGCGGTGGTAAAACCCGATACGAATAATCTCGAAGTTGCGGTTATTCGGAGGAGCGAACGCGAAATCAACCGCGAGCTAGAAATCTCGCCTCGTAGTCATTTTTCTATGCATATACGGTACGGTGCGATGTAAAAGCTCGCGTTGGCGAAAAAGTCTCGTTTGCGCGCTCTCTCTTTCTGTCTCTGGATGTCATTCGTTATTCGTAACTTTTCGAATTATACGAACGTTAATCTATTTGCGTTCCTTGGCATACTGATGCGTCGACTCAGGCGACTCTCTCGAAAGTAATTAAAATAAGGTTTTTTGTATTTTTACGACATTTCTTGGCAAATTGTTAAAACGCCGGGAAGAAAGAAGAAAAAAAACATTTTGCGAGTCGTTAGCAACGATTGTTAATTCTGATGGAGAACGATGAAAGGTTGTCTATTAGAAAAACGTCACGTTTAGAGAACGAATACGATTTTTTCAACAGCCATCGCTCGTCCACCAGCCTGTCGCTGCTTGGAACCAGAAAAACGCCGACTGAGCTTCGCGGAATAAACAACGTGTACGATCGCGTGCAGATCTTCAGCTCGATCTCGATTTCGCAGCACCTCCGATTACACCACCACCGCTTCCGGTCTCAGTGAACTAGCAAAAGTCCACTGGTTTCAAGGCTGGATCTCGTCCTTAGTCATGATGTCTAATACTGGCAAGAAAAGAAAAACTAGAAAACAGCAAGAGTTTTATTTTAGTAGCAAAAAAAAAAAAACAACAGAAAATAGGAAGAATTTTAATGATTTTGCTGCAAAAACTAGAATTTTCAACTTTTTTCTCTTTCCTTAAAATTTTTAATTGAAGGATAAAAAAAGGATTCTTTTTTGAGCAAGTTTAAAGCAAAAGAAATGACATGAAAATGGCGAAACAAATTCAGAAAATAGCAAGAATTTCCATTTTCCAGATCCAGACACAATGCCAAGTACTTACCCCTGAAAATGCTTTTCCCTTTTTTCAATTTTTTTTCCACCAAGTCCTTTCTGGTGAAGAATTTTACCAGAAATTAAAAGAAGTTTGTTGAAGGGAGTCATCTTGTCTCCAAACGACCCAAAAAAGTCCCAAACCCAAATAATTTGGAAATTTAGATTTTGATACTGAAATTATACGGAGAATCTGGAACGCCACGGAATTCAATTTTTTAGAATTCCTGGTGAAATTTTCTATCCGAGTGTTCAAAATTCTAGAACAAAAGGTCTGCAGGTCACATATTTTCTTTGATTTCTGCTGGGGACTGTGTCTAAGTTTATGCATATCGCATATCACTTGTTGAGTCTCCATTTTGGAGTGGTACAAAATTTGCTTTTATTGTTCTTTTGCTATCATTCTTTTCACCCACCAGTGGATTTGTTCATGTGCATAATTTATGGTTTGGGCAGAACATTTTCAACATTTTTCAAAAGTTATAGTGAGGAATTACCGCCTACCCACGCGCTCCCAATGTTTCATTTTTGCCTGTATATTTCAAAATTTAGAAAAACGCGATGTTTAGTAAATTTTAATACCTGAAATAGTGCCATATTGCTAATAATAGATTTCGATATTTTGGAAAAGTGTGAAAAAAAGGTTTACCCCGTATGAATGGCTTAAACATCACTTGATTAAGTTTTGGTGCAAAAGTGAGCTCCAGAATCAGAAAAAAAACAAAATAACCATTGGTCAAAAAAAATGGTCATTTTGCCTTTTCTCCAGTTCTAGTGGTAATTTTTACACCAAAATTTAATCAGCTCATGTATATTAGATCATCAGAAATGCATGGTAAAAATTTTAATTCGATTGATTTACGTATGGTCAAGTTATCACTTTACATAAATCTAAACGGATTTAAAATGACTTATAGTCATGATTGTAAAGTCAGGTTTTTTAATAACGTAATAACTTGACCATGTTGCAGATCAAGAATTCGAAAATATCTTTATTTTTGTCGAATGTGAATCGCTTATTCATGCAGTTATCTCAAAATCGAGCTAAAATGTTCTTCAGTCTCCGAGATGAAATTTCGATAGAAGTTTTTTTGAAAAAATTTAAAACTTCATGGCAGTAATATCACCTGTTTTATGACTTGGGTACTTGATTTCTTATCAAATACAGTTCTTAAAAAGTAAACCTAACATTTTGTTAGCAAAAAAAAAGAATTTTGATTAATTTTTTCAAAATTTTGGTAACAGTGTTGCCAACTTGAATTTTTATAAAAATCAAGTCAATCATAATGCAATTGGCAGCACTGTCTTGAAGCTTTTTTCCGAAAACTTTCGTCAAAGTTTATTCCTAAAGATCAAATTTCAAGGCGTTTGAGTGAGATAATTAAATTCAGGGAGTAGGAGTCGACTCCAGAGTCGGAGTCAAGCAGGAGTCAGGAGTCAAGGTCTGAAATTGACTCCAGAGTCAACATAGAGTCAGGACTCAGGGCGTAAGTTTGACTCCGGAGTCAAGGTGGAGTCAGGAGTCAACTTTTTCCAAGCAGGAATCAGGAGTCAACTTTTTGGCTGACTCCTATTTCCTGATTAAATATTATAAAAATCAAAAATCTTCAAATTCATGATCTGAAACTTTTCTATCCTGCAAATAACTGTCTGTGTTGTTTTTAGATGTGATATTATTTTGAGGATCCCTTGCCCGTCTATTATGACTAGGGGGCTCAGATTTTTTCTGGGAGGTTCCTCTTTTTAAGAAGACATCTTGCCAATTTTTTCAAAATTTGAAGTGTTTTTTCTTCACATTACCGTGATACCTTTTGGCTTTTCAATTTTGATTTTGAGCGAAACATCATCGGATGGAAATAACGCGCTTTAGTTTTCGAGGCACCATTTATTCCCATACCTAATTAAAAGTATGTCCAAATCCAAAAAAAAATCAAGTTTGTTTACTCCTTCGATTTTAAATATAGACAACATATTCATCTAATGTTTCTTTTTGGCAATATAAGTTGAAAATAATGTACAGGGTGGGGCATTAACAACGCAACCGTGTTATCACAAAATTCAAACTATGAATGAAAATTGATATTTTTTTTCAAAAAATATTAGAATACCTATAGGTTAGAAAGTAAAAAAAAGTCAGAATAAGTGTTGAAAATGGCATCTATGAACATTAATACAATAATTATGTCACAAAAAACGAAAAACTTATCTTCAAGTTATTACACTAATATTGTTGATTTTTTCCGAAATTCTGGCACGTAATTCATCCAAATTTTGTGGAGCAGTTGAGGAAACTCTATCTTTTAGGTAGCCCCATGAAAAAAAGTGCGACGGAGTCAGAATATGTGTTTGAAATTGAAATTCTTTGCTTTTCTGATACACTTAACATGTTTATGTTCAAATGTAAAGCACGTTCTCTTCCTACTCTTTGCTCTCTCATGACAAAAATTCTCTTCAGATTTCGATGGCAATGGTTTTATACGTATTTGAAAAGATCAAATTCACCATTTTCGGTGGAATCGAATGTTTTGGGTCATTTGGGTTGCGTTGATGGCGATTTAAACTTTCGGTTGCGTTGTTAATGCCCCACCCTGTACTACGCAGGTGATAACCTACGCTACTTTAGAAAAATAGGGGATAAGAGGTAGGTCAGTTGATGAAAATTTAAATTCGTCATAACCGCAGTTATGTAGTTTATCTAGTGGCTGGAAGGCTGCACAACGAGTATATACATCCAACATGAAAACTACCCAACTGGGAATTTTTTCAGCTTCGTATCAAATATTACGGGAAAATTTTTATCGCTAGAAATGTTCAAATTTAATTCTAACCGTTATACAAGCCGTAAATTAAATTATACATGAAATTAATTAATTAATCGAATTAAAATTCAGTGGTACTCAAACTATAGATAGCGCGGTTGTAATTTTGACCTACAAACCCGAACGAATTATCGGCGTGTCTATGCTTTTGTGTGTATTATACATATTTAACATTTTGTAAAGTATTTTAGTCGCAATGAAATATGAATTATTAAGCTTTCGGCGCCCTAATTTGAAAATTATGCTATTTCAAACACTCCGATTCTTCACAAGGAACCATTGAAAGTTTGAGTTTTTCAACGAAAACATTACTTTTATGTACACCTTATTTCCCTGAAATTAAACGGAAACTTTACAAAACTTCTGTCGAACTTTTGTTTAATTTTAAATTCTACAAGTTTTTACTTTTACCTTCTTCGAAGCGGAAGAGAGGTAAAACGAGGTTGAGCGTGGATTTTGATTTTTTGAAGGCCGTTACGAAGACAGCGCGTATGAAATATTTGAGCTTTATTTTTTCTCCTTCTCAAAACATCAAACAAATGTGACCTTAAAACAACGCGAAAATTTTATTTTAGCCTCGGGTGATATTAACCGGGGTAGGGTTTTTTTTTGTACAAAAAATTGAAACTTAATAACGTTCGTTGTGTATTGATGATAGCGAGGTCAAAATTAACGTTACGGGAAAATTTCTTAACAAACATTCGCGTGCTAAATTGGGAAGAGAGCTGAAAAGTTCAAAATCTAGGTCTGCTTAAAATTTTCACTCAATAACCCAATTCTTTTTGCTGGCTTGATTTTGTATGTGATTTGAAAATTTTGACATTCTCAAGAACCGCAATAAGCAGACTCAATTATATGGCTAGATTCTTCAGATTCAACGAATAATTTATGACCCAAAAAGAACACATTTCCAATTGTATTATTCAAAAAATTTAGAATTTTTTAGAAAAATCGCATAAAATGGGTGATCATCTGTAGGGTGTCTACTGGTCGCGAAAAAGTCGCGAAATTGGCCCAAAATTCATCAAAAGTCGCGAATTTTTCCGAAATGACTTGAATTTTTTTCGCGTTGTACAAAACAGAAAAAGTAAAGAAATTTCACCTTTTTGAACATTTTTTCCAAAAAATTTCACCCTCGCATCGCTTGGGCTCATAAATTTTCAAAACCCGTTCTTAAATTAAGAATCTTCTTCCTTTCTATTTCAGACAATTTAATATTTTGAAGCGGAAAAAATATGTTTTTGTGGGAGACTTAATAGCGATCACGATTGGGATTTTCAAAGGAAGTATCGCGTCCATTCTCGGGAAAATTTAAAAAAATCAAAGAATTTTGGAATTTTCAGTGGGATGTTTTAAAAATTCAGAAGGAGAAATCATTTGGAAATATGTCTCTTTTTTGCTGTTTTTTAAATAAATTCTTCAAAAAAAAATTCGCTCGGGACAAATAATCACATCATTATATTGGTAATCTTCTAATGTTTCAGACTTCTCATGAATTTATTTCTCAATTTCAGGGTGAAAATCCGCGAAATCTATATCAGCCCGTGTCATGCCCGCTTCCCATTGTGTTAAAAATACCTTATTAGGTTGCTTGATAAACATCTAACAATTTTATCCATTCTAACATGATTTTTCGTAAAAATTTTCACCCTCGGTTTGCTCGGACAGCAACTATGTATTTGCCTTCTTTAACATAAAATAACTCATTTTAAGAAATTCTTTGCGAAAAATTGTCTTTTTTTAAAATTAAAGACGTATTTCCTTCCCTGTATGAAATTTTTCTACCATAAATTTGATCTCGTTAATTTTTTTGTGAGGGGGGTCGAATTGAGAAGTAGATTCTAGATACCTTAGAAAAAAGTCGCATAAAAGGTTGCAAAAAAGTCGCGAAATTTGATTTAGAAAAATCGGTGGACACCCTGATCTGGGAAATTTATAATTCCATCTCTTGTTTTTGAGAGGAGGAAAGAAATTTTGAAAGATTTGAAATCGCAATCCCAACATACTGTTCAACAATCTTTGGAACCCCTGCCTCATCAAAATTCGAATTTTCCCAAAACATGTTTTTTTTTTTTATTAAACGCCATATGCAGCAACTAAGGCTAGAGGTGTGAAAATGTTTTTTTTTTTTAAATTAAAATTAGTAGTTTTTCAGGGTGTCCACTTTCTGGAAAAGTTAGGGAATTTTGGAAGTCTGAAAAAGTCAGGAAAAACTCGAGGAATTTTGAATTTTCGCTGGAATTTTGTAAAAATCCAGAAGAAGGATAAATCATCTAAAAAGTGTTTCTCTGCTCATTTTATCACAAATTTTTTGCCCTTGCTCCGTTTGGGCCTAATTCTTCCATTCCTTATTAAATGTGACCTTTTTTTTTTATTTGGCACTTGTTAACTATATTGAACAAAAAAACAGATATTTGAATGCATATCTTCGTCCGTTAAATTATGCATTTTTCAAAAAAAGATTTCCCTTGTCACGTGTGGAGGCGTAATAGTCATACAAAAGTCACTTTTGACTAAAAATTGGTAACTATAAAAAGGGTTACTGTTTGTTTTTTAACGTGATTTTTCGAAACAATTTTCGTCCTCACTGGGCAATAAATACTAAATTCCTGATTTTCTACAATAAAATCATAAAAAATTCATTCAAAAATTTTGGAAAATATTTAATTGTATACGCTTCATCATTACGATTTTCAATTTCTATACTTGATATGAATCTTGATTTTAGAAAATTGAAAATTGTTTCAAAAAAACACATTATTTTCGATTCTTTATCGCTTAAACCACTGAGAAAATCAAAAAAATTGACATGAATAATTTCATTTTCTCTTTAAAATCTTTACCCATTTCAATAGAAGGTTATACCTACTTACTAAAATAGAAATTCAGTCATGCAAAAGTGATGCTTCTCAGTTTTACAATTCTGTGTGTCATCTTGAAAATTGATTTAAAACCTTTTTTTTTGTTTTTTTTGAAAACAACGTAAGTACATATTCTCTCGACCCTTTATCACGTGACAGAAATTTGAAATCTCCCCTCCCCATGTTTCCTAAATGTTATGTGTAAGACGTCTGGAAAGCTTGAAAAAATTATACTGGAAAACCTGGAAAAGTCAAGGAAAATCATTTCTGAAATATTGTGGACATCCTTTTTTTGCAAAATTGGGCTGGAAAAACAGGGCTGAAATGTCGATTGCGTTGTTCTGAAATCTAGATACCTACAATTTTTAATTCACCCCTTCACCCCATCCATTTATTTACTTGAATAAACAAAGAAAGAATTCCGCATTCGTTTCGACATTATTTGTACAAAAAATTGTGAACTTTAACGCCGCATAAAAGGTGCATTATTTATACGTCATTTGTTTTTTTGGTTCGTAGCCATCGAAATGGGCGAATTTTATAATTTAAATTCTGAAAGGCGAGTCGTGAAAACGAGGAAAAAATCTTACGGTTCAAGTATCAATTATGCAAAACTGTATAAATTCGACGCGTCGAATCGTCGAATGTGGCTCGTGGCTCGTCTTCGGTGTTAAACGATCGTGTATAAGAAAAACACCATCTAGCTCGGCGATGTATACGAGATAGTACAACATTGGTATTCATTTTGATGAATACAATACACTAGGCTATGTAATGTAGAAAACAGATATATTCGGATTTATTCGCGTTTTGATACATTCGTCATTATATGCGTTGTTAATCCGCTGGTAAATCATTTTTCATCTGGTAATATTTTAGTAGCTGCTGAGCAGCAAAGCAAAGCGGTTAAATTTCAAACGAAGCAATAGTATGTCATTAATTCTCTTTCATCTCCGACGAAATAATGAAAAATGTGAGTTATTATGGCTCATTCGGCTCACAAAAGGTTATACGTGACGTTTTTTTCTTCACCTGTTCTTCTACTTCTTAATACGTACACGAGAAAAGTTTTTAAGTTAATTGGAAATTGATAATTTACGACGCGGTAGCCGCAAAGGAAAAAAAAAGGGTAAAAGTAGGGCTAATTAATTTTCGGAAAATCAAACAAACACGGTGTGTGGAATTTTTTTCTCGCCCGCCCGAGACCGTGTTTCGCGTATAAAATGTCTGAATATGAATGACTATATAAATTCCCTTACCGGCGCGCCTGGGTCAAGTAACGTTTACGATGATCCCATAAAAATGAAATATTACTTCAAAGCTGTGGCGTGACGTTTGAACACGAATTTGGAACTCTGAAATATTCCAATAGAGTAAAAAGCGCCGTATGTAATCCAATAATCCGCTTATCACATTTCTTATCGTATCACGAATTATAAACGATATCTCGCCGGGGAATACGTGTTTTTCCAGTGCGGAAAACTAAAACATTTATTTTTCCTTAGCTCGAGTATTCCGCACGCGAAAACCATACCGCATCATATTTTGATAATTTCAAAGTAATGCGAGAAATATTTTTTTGAATTATGAGGTCGTACATCAACCATCGAACTATTGTAATAGGTCTACGCCTAGACCTACATAAATGTGACGGCCAATTTCGGAATTTTTTTCCGCATTGTTCTTCGTCGCGAGTGTACCTACCCATATGTGATATATTCGGGCGAAGTATTGTTTTCTGATTTATGAGTAAAATATTCTCGCAGGTTTTCTATATTATGATTTTTATTCTTCTTAAAAACTTGCCTTTCACGTCAAACTATACGAGTATGAAAAGGTTCCACTTCGAATACTTTTATAACATTGTTTCGAAAATAATGTCAAAAAATGTCGATTTGGATTCATTATTTTAAAAAATCTTTTATTCGCGCCGAATAAAAAAATTGATTCTTTCACAGCCTGCTGTATTCAGAAATGCGTCTTGCAAGTTTTCTTACGGCGAGGCTTTTCTTAAAGTATGCTTCAACTACAGGTATTGATTTTCTAGTTGAGATAGTTACTAAACTAACTACAAGAGTCTTTTTCTTTTATATTTTTTTTTCTTCTCTAAATTGTTACTTAAGGATAGGCCGACTTTTTGTGATACTTAACGTGGCAAACGCCAAATTCCCTTACAAGGGTAAAAACTTTGTATAAAATATGGCTCGTGTTGTGGTACGTACTTTTGCGCGTAGGTCGTAGGTGATAAAATTAACCCATAAAAATTATTTTTTGCTTGAATAATTCGGCGATGTGAATCGTTCAAGAACGATGCTGCGGCAAACAGATTTGCATTTCTGATAGGTGTGTTTGTCTGCTTTTTGTTAGCGAGACGAGTGAAATGGGTAACTCGCGAAATTAGTCCAAGGTCAGAGATCTGCCTAAAAGCACAATTTCGTGGATTTTCGTGTTTTTGAAGTTTACCCCGAGTTTTACTCCGAATCTATCGCTTTGAAATTTCCAGTTTTCGATTTTTGTGATAATGCATTCCAAAAAATGTCTAAATTGAAATTTTTTGGGTACGAAGTTGGAAACTTTAGTCTTCTGGAGTGAAAAAATTGGCAGATTTGTTACTCACTTCTGGTACTCGTGGTTCCTCAAAAAAGGAATCTTAATTTCAGCTTGAGTCATTACAAATTCGGTTACCTAATTTTTTGTGTGATTTATGAAAAATCAATTCATTTGAAACGTGTACTTAGATTAGAAGGGGTATTTGTACTTTTGATGAACTTTTTTTTCAATTTTTTGGCTTCCATCTCTAAAATTTTCCAAGTGTGAGAAAATAAGTTCGTAATTCCTAGCACGTTGGATGACCGAAAGCCCTAAATACCAAAAATATGATGATTCAACGATTTCAGAACTTTTTACTGGGGCTTCCGTGAAATTCGTTTTTGAGGTTTAGGAATTTCACGAGGTAAAAATTAGCATTTTCCAAAAATATAGCTGAATATGGGAAAACTGTCAATGGCCTTTACTTCGTTGACCAATTTTCCACCAATTTTTTGATTTGAATTTCTGAAAACTAGCACATGATACGTACCTATTTCTAAAAACTGTGAAATTCGTTTGTGAAGTTGATGAATTTATTGTGCTTTTTGATATACTTACTAGTTTTCGGATTAAAGAGAAAATGATGCTAAAATGTTTTGACTCTTCAAGATTGAAAGTACCTAATAAGGTTTCGGGGTTATTTAAATTCCCAGAAATAGGTAGAGATTTGAAAAAATGAAATCTTTTCATATAAATTTTTGTGTATAGTCTTTTTCTCTTTTTCAATAAGAAATTATTTGAAAGAAATTTCAACATTCCTACCCTATCCTCAAATCAGACATACAAGAAAAATCAAAATGATCTCGTTTCATACAATAGCAATAATCTTCTATTTCTTGCAAGAGAGAAATAAAAAAAATGGGGTCATTTCTTTTTTAAAAAAACACTTAAAGTCATGACAAAAAATTTACATAGATGAGATTTAGAAAATTTTAAATTTAAAAAAATTAAGATTCAATTAAATATTATTTCAAAATAATTTTTTGTAATAATATATAAAAATGTATTTATTTAATATTAGGATGCTTTATCTATAATTATTTCATAAATTCCCCTTTATTTTTATCTCATCTGAGGTGGCTGGAATTTTTCTATTCGTATTTTCTGTTAAAAGAGGCTATATCTTGAGAAGATACAAAAAAAAGGGTAAAATTTCAACATATTTTTCATTTCATTTTTGAAATGGTAGAAGAGAAAAAATATGACAATTGATTTTTTCAAAAAACAAATATTTTGAAAGGCAGCAACTGTTCATAACTTTAAAAGACGTCTTTGTAGTTTTTATATTAAAGTGATATTGAATTTATATATTTTAAAAGTCATGAATGTATTTCATATTTTTTCTTTAACTGACCCTCCACTGTCCTCCAGTTATCAAGGGAGTAGAAGATGGGCCATTTTTTCTAATAATATAGCAATACACTTAATTTTTAAGATCGAAGTGTTTGGTCTACAGAGTCGAGAAAGTCTAGAAGAAGGTCTGGTAAAAAATTGAGAATTTCGTCAAAAAAATTGTGAAAAGTCGAGACATTTATTGCAACGGAAAAAAAGAAAAAAGGCGGATATTCGTGTAAAATTGAGTAAAGAACGAAAGAAAAAAATTTCGAAGACAATGTTAATAAGTGTTAAAAAGAGGTAGCTTAACATATTCATTAGGGTGGATCGAAAAAAAAAAAACATATCTTGGATTTTGACCAAATTTTGTGGGGTGGTTTACTTTGAGTGGGAGACTTCACAAAATTTTTTTTGAGCCCCCCGAGGGACAAGGGGAGGGGAGCAGGAGGTGCTCAAAGTCCACTTCCTTTTGAAAAAACGTTGTATTTTGCGTTTTTTAGCCAATCAAAATTGTGTGAGAAGCCTTCGTAGGACTTAAAAGATGCGATTTGAGTTTCTACATCTCCCTAAACCATCGCCATCCTTCTCCGATCAAAACTCTGACTGCTACCAGGGGGTTGAAAAGTTGCAGATTGCAATATTTCAATAATATGAAATTATCACTAAGCTGGAATGACTTTTTTTTTCATCGAGTAAGTGAACAAAATTTTTTTCAACCAGTGAAAGTGAATTTTGAAGAAAAAAAATTGAAAATTTTGTACACCAGTGCAGCCAACAGCAAATCATAAAATTCCAAAATACGGAATTTATATAGACTTTGAATTGATTATTTTTTCGCCTGAAAATATAATGTATGTTTTTTAAATCACTGAAAGTACATATATTTCTAAAATTTTGTATTTTAGTGCAGCCAGTTACAAATCTTGACATGCTACATTATGGAGTTTACGTTGACCTCGAATTAATTTTTTTATCGTTTGAAAAATACACAATAATTTTGTTTTCAATCATCAGAAATAAAAAATTTAAAATTTTAGTGCAGCAAGTTAGTCTGGGAGGGATATGTAAAAAAATGTGGTTTATTCCAACTAACTCCTATAAGAAATTTTTTTGCGGGATTCTGTAGTGAAAGAGGTCCTTATCAACATACGAAAGAGTCTACCTCCAAATCACGCTTGCGTTGCGCGTGCGGGCGTGAAATATGTACCGCCGAGGCGTTTTTTGCTATTATCTCACGAAATTTTGTGTTTTTCGACAAAGTAGTTATTACAAAACATATTCTTCATCAAATTTTCAATCGAAATGATCATTATGATTTTTTTCATAAAACTCGTTTTAACCCCATAAAACTATGATTTTTGTGAGGTAATATTTCACGCGCCGCCACAATCGATCATTTAGGCGGCTGCAACTGTATCGTATAGTCGGGGAGCCAAATCTACTGAAAATGGGCCGAAATAATTGAAAAAGCTGAGACCTCTCCCAACAGTTGTTGTATGAACCCCTATTTCAAAAACTACCAGTCTGCCGATCCGCAGCTGCTGCTTTTAAGCACAGCAAAAACTCGAAAGTTCACAATTTTTATGTACTTTGGCTGAAAACATTTATGATCGAAATAGGTGTCAAATTACAGGATATTTTACTCTGAATCCGAATATGTAGGTCTGCCGATTCCTAAGTGCTGCCGAAGGGTTGGCAGACAGTTAAAAGGGGAGAAAACTGGAAAAATTCACCGATTTTTGGTAAAATTGGAATAAAAGTCGTATACTTGGTTTGAAAGAGGTTTATAAATTGTTCTAAGCATTACTCAAAAATAAGGATGACTTTTCAACTTCAAAATTTCACGAAATTTTTGTATTTTAGAGGGGCGAGGCGTAGAGGAGTATCAACAAACTCATGCATATAAACATGTGATATGGGTGCATCATCAAAATATACGTTTTTTGGGCCGTAGAACTCGATGTTGACAATATTTTTTCGCGAAATTTTGAATCTTAAATGAGGATTTGTGATTATATCCCTGATTTATTTGTCAGAGTCGAGTTCTACAACCCAGAAAACGTAATTTTGATGATGCATCCATATCACATGTTCATTAGGGTGGAGCGCGAAAAAAAAACATATCTCAGATTTTGACCAAACTCGGTAGGGTTGTTGGATCACCATCGGAGACTACCCAAAAAAAATTTGAGCCCCCTAGGTGGTAGTGGAGGGGAGCTGGTGGTTCCCAAAGGGCACCTCCTTTTGAAAAAAACTTGGTTTTTTGTGTTTTTTAGCTACTTAAAGTGGCTTGAGAATTATGGAACACCACTGAAAAGGTGCGATTTGAGTTTCTACATCTCCCTGAACCATTGCCATCCTTCTCGGATCAAAACTCAGACTGCTACCAGGGGGTCGAAAAGTTGTAGATCGCGAAATTTCAATAGTTTTCTCCCCTTTTAACCCAGTCTACCAACCCTTCGGCAGCACTTAGGAATCGGCAGATCTACACATTCGGATTCAGAGTAAAATATCCTGTAATTTGACACCTATTTCGATCATAAATGTTTTCAGCCAAAGTACATAAAAATTGTGAACTTTCGAGTTTTTGCTGTGCTTAAAAGCAGCAGCTGCGGATCGGCAGACTGGTAGTTTTCGAAATAGGGGTTCATACAACAACTGTTGGGAGAGGTCTCAGCTTTTTCAATTATTTTGGCCCATTTTCGGTAGATTTGGCTCCCCGACTATACAATACAGTTGCAGCCGCCTAAATGATCGATTGTGGCGGCGCGTGAAATATTACCTCACAAAAATCATAGTTTTAAGGGGTTAAAACGAGTTTTATGAAAAAAATCATTATGATCATTTCGATTGAAAATTTGATGAGGAATATTTTTTGTAATAACTACTTTGTCGAAAAACACAAAATTTCGTGAGATAATAGCAAAAAACGCCTCGGCGGTACATATTTCACGCTCGCACGCGCAACGCAAGCGTGATTTGGAGGTAGACTCTTTTGTATGTTGATAAGGACCTCTTTCACTACAGAATCCCGCAAAAAAATTTCTTATAGGAGTTAGTTGGAATAAAAAACATATCCCTCCCAGGCTAAGTTGCTAATTGTGATATTCTGAAATTATGAATTCTAATCCATTATTTTTTCGTCAAGTGATTGGACCAATTTTTTCTCCCAATCAATAGAAGTACCTTTCAAATTTGAAGACATCAGAACATCACAATTTTTCAAGGAAAGTCACTATTAGTTACTTTTTGTACTCAAAAGTTACTATTGGTTATTTTTCATTCAAAAAAGTTATTTTTTTCAAAAATTTGAGCAAAAAATCAATTTTTTGGGTTTTTGTTTTTTTTTAAGAAAAATGAAAAATTGTTTAAAAAAATTTTGCTTTAAAAAAATTGCTTTGAAAAAAGTATACCATGGCTTATTAATATTACGAACCCTCCAAGTAAAATTTCGAATGACTTTTTTTACATTTTCTAGGTAAAATCACGGATTAAAATTTTAAAAAAGGTTACTTTTTTGGTTACTTTTCCGACTGTCAGAGCCGTCAGAGGTTCCTAAAGTTACTTTTTTTCAAATTTTGGCTGGGATGCCTGAGTAAAAGGTCTAGATTTGAATAAAATGGTCTGAAAATTGTGAAAACATTTTTTACTTTTTTTGTGGAGGTGGGGGAACAGGCAAGTAGGATAATAAAATGTAAATTTTCAATCAAAAAGAATTGAAATAAAAATCTAGGAAGTGTCGAAAAACTCAATTTATCAATTTTGGCGAACATCATATGTGATCCTGGATGCTAAAACTAACCATAGGGGTCGAAAATTTGTTTTTGATTTGAGCTTCCCCCTTGATTCCGCTCCCTCTGAAAACCCCAAAATCAAAGTCAACTCAAGAACCAATTTTTAACCCCTAGGGGTAGTTTCAGCATCCAGACTCACACATTTTATAACATTTTCTAGAGAAAACGAAAAATTTTCCTCTTCGTCTCGATTTGGTCAACTTTTTCATGCAAAAAAAAGAAAAAAAGAATGAATCCAGTTTTATCACTTGCCATATTTAAACGATGGCGACCTTTTCCCTCAATCTGACGTGGTTTGTTTTGCCCCACTATGAAAAAGTTTTTTTGAAATATTATTGATAGGTAAGTATTTATTTCATAGTTACTTGAAATGGCGGTCAAAAGGGTAAATTTATTACGTTAATGTCGACCGAATGGACTTCGGACGTACATAAGAATGTACACAGCGCAGTGTGGCGCTAATTTCGCCTAAATTGAAAATTAATCGTCGAAAATGACGAGTTGCGGACAGTAACAAGTTTTTCGGTACGTTTAAAATCGGAACATTTTAACGCTAATTGCAAATGCAATTAAAAGAGAGTGCCCACGCACAATATTAATGGAAATGGTCTTTGTTAAAATTCATCGTTTGCTATATCGATTCAAGTAGCTGTGACCGGAATTTACAAATTAATGACAAAATATCGTAGTATGTATAGCATAAAACCTTTGTCGAAGCAAGTCTGTCGAAATGCTTTCGTAACAGCTGTTCTATAATAGACAAACCATTTGGTATTCGTCGCTGCGGAGCAGAAATAAATTTTTTTGTTTCTCGCAAATACAGTAAAAAAATAATATAAAAAAACGGTTGTACTATTAAACGAGTAGTATAAGTACTTTACGTGTTCTTGGATATATATAGCATTTTTTTTCTTTCGTTTTAAATTATGTTGAATTAATTACGAAAATAATACAAGTTTCAACTTTTTTTTCGTCTTATCAAAGGCGATAATGCGAGAGTAAATTTTTATACTCGTGTTTTAGATTAATAATTACTTTTTTCTGTGGAAAAAAAGAGCTTCGGGATGAAAATGAAAGTTCTTTTTTTTACCGCTTTATTTTACGTAGATCGGTGGTAGGTACGTGGATGTACCTTTAGGCGTTGAAATTTCCCATTTTTTGTGGGCAAAAAAATATCGAAAAATGAATTAATTTTTTTATATTTTGGTAGGTAAATTCTATAATTTTGGCAATAAGCCAGCATTACGAAAGGTTCGAGTGAAGAGGATCGTTTACCATGCACTTATAACATACATGCTTAGGTATTTATTACCCACCGTAGGCAGTATTCGGAGGGTAACTGTTTATAATGCTACGAAATTGGAAACGTTGAATTTTCAATCGAGTTTTGGAATATTCGCGATAGCTGCATCGCCATCATCTCGCCCATTTTGATCTATATGTTTGTTGACGCTATAGTTAAGGAAATTAGTGAACGTTGAAATATGTGTAAACGTTTCTAGGTGAATAAAGAGATAACAAATGGGTTATGCCGTCGTTGTTTAGCTCATTTATCCGGTTGTCGATGTAATTTCGTTGTATTGAAATACATCCCGAATGTAGAATAATTTCCGATGTTATGCGTTCGTTAAATAGTCTCAATGCTATAATAGTTTTCAAGAAAATGGTACATGGAAATGAATCTTGCCTGTGGCAAGAACCGCGTTTTTCAGTATCTTATGAAGTTTTTTTTTATATTTGGAGTTTTTGCTCGTCTTTTTACCTTCATCTATGTATATTACAACTTGCAGTTGCGGTTTTGTGCATAGATGTGTAATCATGCAACGTACGTACGTGTACCGATGGTACACTTTATTGCAATTCGTTCGTAATAACGTGAAAATCGAATCTTATATATTTTTTTCTATAAGTAACGTATAAATTTACATTCATATTAGTTTCATAAGACGGTATAAAATTTCCTCGCAAGTGATACTATAAACGAACGCGAGTATGTGGCCATATGAAAAAAATTTCATTATTTACATAAGCGCTGCGCGTAATGAAATCCCGCTTCATTTTCACGTTGTGGGAACTTCAAATAGGCTTAGTACGTGAAATTCATACTCCTTCAAGTTTTTTTCTCTCGCCAAGTACCTAAGGAATTGAAAATGTGGCTGGTGTGTTACGTCGTTGCCGTTATGTACTTTTATCAAATATTATAGCTTCGTTTTGTTGTATCAGGTGGATGTTAACATGCTTAAATTATCGTTATTACTCGAAAGAAAGAATATGTACGATGTGGTTTTTTTTTGCCTCGGCGATATAAAAATACCGCGGAAGTATGATTATTTTGAAAAATCGTAAAGTATTAGAGGCAGAAAGAAGGAAATTTGTTGACGGGTTGAAATGTGTTTTTTTGTGATGCTATTAGTTTTGAAAGTTATTGAAAAGATTGTAAAAATCGATCCCAAACGGCTGAAAGTTTACTGGAACATTGAATGGGCTGTTTAATATGTCATGTCGTCGAGATTGTTCTAACCAAAGTGTTGTAATAATGGTTCACAATGATGTAAAAATATATGAAATTTGCATAAATGTTAATAATAGCGTGAATGGCGTTTTATAAATCGCGAAAAATCACAGCTCGTAAAATTCCGTTGAAAATTTAAACGAAAATTGTATTTTTTTATATAATGTGTTTTTTTTCGAAAGCATTGAAAAAATTGCAACTGACAAGGGAGGTATTCAAACTCGGGCTACAATTCTGAGCCGAAACAAAAATAAATCGAATGTGCAGTGTAAAAACATCCAATATCCAAAATTTCAGGTGCTGAAGTTCATTTTTCGAATTTTGATGAATTTTTAATACTTCAAAATTACCTCATCATCTCTCAGCAAAATATGAAAATTTTATATTATCAACGAAAAGTGCTGAAATGTGGTACCTATATACCCTATTTTCGACTCCCCGAATTGATTGGAAGTGCGGTTTCGAGACGTTTCGGAGCCTCCAGATAATTTCGGAATTTTCCAGCTCTGGAGAAAATCCCATAAAAATGGTCCATATGAACTTCAGCACCTCTGATCTCAAATTACTTGTATTGGTGACCTATTTGATCGATTAACGCACAATTTTCCGAAATTCGTAACTTCGAGTTTGATCCATATTTTTGGCAGGAAAAATTTTCCTGGAAAAAATTTAAAAATAAGCCGACAGCGTATACATCAAGGTAAATAGCTGAAAAGTTGGTAGATACCTTATTTTCGATCAAACAGGTCACCAATGTGAGTGATCTGCGATTATAGGTGCTGAAGTTCATGTGAACCATTTTCATGGGGTTTTCTCCCGTGCTTGGAAATTCCAAAAAATTTTAGAGGCTTCGTAACGTCTCGAAATTACTTCCAATCGATTCGAGAGGTCGAAATTGGGGTATATACAAAATTTCAGCTTTTTTCGTTGGTTAGATAAAATTTTTATATTTTGCAGGGCGTTGAAGTAATTTTGAAATTTAAAAAATTTGCTAAAATTCGAGAAATGAACTTCAGCATCTGAAATTTTGGATGTAGGATTCTTTTACGATGTTTTTTCCATTAATTTTTGTTTCGGCTCAAAAATTTACTTCGGATTGGGAAACCTCCCTTTTAAGTACTTTCTTTCTAAATATTAGAGAAATTGTTTCAATTTAGGTACCTACATACATATTTCAGCGAAAAAATCTGAAAGAAGAGGAAAAGAATAATCCTTAAATGTGACGCGTCATGAGAAATCATACGTTGCGATGAAGGGGGGGGGGGTCAAAAATAAGATTTCTACATTTTCTGATATAAAAATGTACAAGAAATCGAATGACACTTTAAAGTTGAGATTAAGATGAAAAATTGGTGGTCCTGAAGTAAAATTTCACAAGAAATTCAATGGTGCAAGTTTCAAGTCCATATCTCGTCACCCAGTGTAACCAACCTTGCGAAAACGCTGAAAAAAATTATGAAACTGTTTACACTTAATTATTCAGAAAAATGATGAAAACGCTGGTACGAAGCAGTAAAACGACGAAAACAAGTAGGTGGGGTGCTTAAAATGTTCTTCAAACATCAAAAAATACATTTCCGGCAAAAAATCATTTTTGATAAAAATAAACTTTTCGATCTATTTTGGCGTTTTTCTCGAAAACATTTTTTTACCCCAAGATATGGTTTCTCATGACGCGTCACAAATTTATTATTGCACTTTTTACTTTTTGGTTTATTTTTCAACGTAGGAATTCTCAAATTTAAAACCAATTTTTCTGATTAAAAAAAATTAAACAATACTTCCTCCGCAGACATAGTTTTATTAACATTAGGTACACTTTTTTAACTTTGAAAAAGGATCTGTTGAACCTTTTCTACGGGTACCATCGAATCCAGTGATTACTTAAAGTATGAGGGATAGGTAATGGTATATAAGTGCGAGAAATGTGTCTAGACCTTATAAAAAGATTTGTTAAAAATTTCATCCCCTGTTTCTTTCCTTGGCTTAATCCTTACATTTCCCTACTGGGTCTTAAATATTATACGTAGGTATAGAAACATTGGAACTTTCTTCCTGAAATGATGTAAATTTTAATGAGTACTTTTTCTCATAAAAATTATCGATTATGGTGGTTTTTTACTGCCTACACTTCCCTGTGCAGGCCATTTTTCCAAAATTTAATATGATTTTTATGGGTAAAACAGATAAAAGTATTTACCTACCTGCTTGTATATTTACATATTCAGGAAAAAAATTTCAATAATAAAAAAGTGATATTTTCAAGGATCCCTAAAAAAATGGGGTCAAGGGTGAACCTATATAGCAATGCTATTTTTACAATTTTTTTTTTCAAAATGGTTTTGAGCATTGTTTGATTTTTAAACCACTTATGTATATTGTATATGGAGGTGTAAGGGTAGAGTCAAGAGGTGAAATTTTTTCAGGTAGTTTCTATTTGTTTTTTTGTTCACTTCAGTTATTTTAATTATTTGATATTACGTGCAAAATGGAGATAAATAGATTCGTCGGTTCTGCGCCAGGAAGACTAATCAAAAACAGTTTTATGCTTTATGTATTTAAATCTCGTTAGTAAATTAAGCCATACGATGGTTTGAAATATTCAAGAGAAAGTAGTAGCCCCTATTCAACTTTTGAAAAGAATAAAGGGCAAAACGATCATCTCTATTGGCTTACCTCTTCATTATCCAAGAAAATCATGGGAATAAATGTTTTGAAATTTGAAAATTCAAATGTTTCTTTCAGTAAATTCGGTGACATTGCAAGTTCAGATTAAGCAGAAAAAAAAACAAAGAAAATTATTCGTGGACAGTGCGGGGTGCCCTTGGATCAAATAGTCAATATCCGTCCCCAATGAATATTTGCCAAATGTATGAAAATATCCAGTTCCTGCTTTTCCAACATAATTTTAAAAAAATGTTTATCCTAGTTTAATAAAAATATATAATTTTATTGATTTTATTAAATAAACTAATGGAAATTTATTTTATTTGTTTGTTTCAGGTGAGTCACGAATTTTCATCCTTAGAGTAAAAAAACATTTAAAAATGAGTAAGTCATTTTACACGATTTTTGAGGAAAATATTATTTCAATAGGTAATTTTAGATGGTTAAGGGTATTAATTTAAGGGATGCTTTATGTCACATTTTTCGACATTTTTTTTTCAATTCAAATTCTTTTTTTTGGATTTTTTTATTTCGTCACTGATGCAGTTACCCAAAATTATAGGAAGACTGAGACTTGAAATGAAGAGTAATTGTAAAAAATTGAAACGATAAGGTTCAGATACCTAGTATTATACATACAGGGTGGCCCAGTTAAGGTGTGAAATATTAAAACCACGTATTCTAATTATCATTTGGAGTAAAAAATGTTATATACATGATGGGTCATAAACGCTTCATTACTGAGTTATTCGCCTTTAAACGGGGCCCAGATTTCACCCGAAATTGACAATTTTTGCAGTGAAAATTTTCGGGGGGTAGGTGGTGGAAAAAGTGAAAGGAGGTCCATAGTAACGTATACCAATTTTTTTTTTTTTGGTTCATAAGTAAGTGTTTTAAAGCAAAAAATGTGTTTCTGTACCAGAAAAATGGTCGAACAAGAACAAGAAATCATTTTTTTGAAATTTTATTCACTTTCAGGGGTAGTACTACTTATTTAACACCTATTAACCCAAATTTCTGTTTTTTTTATTTATTGGATGCTGAGTAATCAATTTATCAAATTTCGACCATCCCACAAAATTACAATAAAAATCGAATTTAATGATTTCTCATGATTCCTCACTATTATAAAAAAAATGTCGCCTAAATTTTTTTTCTAAAAAATCAAAAAAAGGAGGGTATCTCAGCATAATTTATTTTGTGGCAACGCTGTAATTAACTTTCGCGTAAGCAACCCCGACGATCGTCTCGTTAAACGCAACATTTTACGGGCGTCGCGATGCGCAACGTTGCTGAATTTCCAGTTCTTTACTCGGCAATATCTCAGAAAGAAAGCGTTTTTGGCCCATGTTGAATATGACATTTTTTGTTCGTATTGATAAGTAGAATATGAGGTTTCAATATTTCACACCTTAACTGAGCCACCCTGTATAAATCCGCTAGTAACTTGAAAGTACCTAACAAAAATAAACCCCTCATATTTTCTTCAGAAATCACAAAAGTTTAAAATTGTTTATTTCAAAATTTTAGCGCGAATTAATATTCGGAATGATTACATTTTCCACAAATTACATTTTTCCTGCTTTTTAGAAGTTTTCAAAATATCGAAAATAGGAAACAAAATCAAAAATCCGGAAGTCAACTTCCTACACAAGAATTATCAACTTTTTTTGTGAGAATTGATTAGAAAAGTACCTACATAGTATCCATCATTCTATGAAACAGAATATTTTTTTTTTGGTTCCTCAATTCGCCCAAAAATCGTCAAAAATCAAACTCGAAAAAATTGAGCAATTCTTACTCAGTGGTTCCAATTTTTTTTAATTTTCAACTTTGAGAACCCATTGTGCTCTTTTCAAGGACAATGTAGAAGAATGTCCGAAACTATTCGTTATCCTCTAAGTAAATGAAACAGACGTTCCCTACCATTTTTCCGAATCCATTTTTCCGAATCCATTTTCCCGAATGCTTTTGTTCCCAAATAACAATTTTAATTTTTTATCAACTGTTACCGTTTACATAAATCAGAACCGTTTTTCGAACTTAGATCGTATACTAAACGCTGTATACAGGTCGGGGGATGAAAAAAGTTTTGAAATATCCAAATGTGGCGATCTTGAATGAAATTTTCAAAATTTTCCCTATTTTTTAGAATAGAAGGAGTCATTAAGGAATATAATTTTTTTTGGGGGGGGATTTATTTATTTATTTATCCATTTATTTTGTTATTGTGTACATAAGTTCCTTTTCGGACGCGTACATCGTTCAACTTATTTTTAGAGGGATAAACTAAGGGGAAGTCGGGTTAACAGACTCTGTATGCTCTGAAAACTCTTGCACTGTGTAGAAGGCACATCTCCAACCATTTTTTAGTGATTTTTTTAGGGGCTTTAAAATTTTTGATTTCTGTGGGGATGGAATTGTAAATTTTTACCGACATAGTGACTATATTATTTTGAAGAGTTGAGGTTCTGAAGTAGTTTACTGTGAGACTTTTTTTTATTGCGGGTAGGGTAGTTGTGATTTGGTGTATTTACTCTTATAGAATTTTTTTTCACCATTAATGCGATCATTAAGATGTATAGGGAGGGGAGGGTGAGAATTTTTTCATAGTTGCACGAAAAATCACGATTATTTGTTTTTTAATCTCAGTACGACTGGTTTGAAAATTGCTCTCTTTTTAAAAATATGAGCCGATTGAATTTTGGTTTTCTTTCCCCTCTTCTTCCCCTCTTCCCGAGATTTCCGCCCAAGTTTCGTCCCTGAATTCTGCAGTCAATACTACAAAACAAAATTACAAAAATTACAAAAATTTTCAAGAAGTCGATTTTTACCCCTGAAATTTAAAACTTCGGCAAACATTCCTCCTCATTTTCAATACAAGCTGTCTTTAGGTATTCGGGATTCTGGATTCGGGAAAATGGGATTCAGGATTTATGCATTCAAGAAAATGAACATTCGGGAAAACGGCCATTCGGAAAAATGGATTCAGGAAAATGGTAGGGAATCAAAACAGATGATAAATTGATAATAATTTTTCAAAAATTATTAAATTATAGAGTTCGAAAAAAAAATCGAATTTTTCCATAAAAAACCATTAATATGTATATGGTATCAGAAGATTGAAAATTTTGCTTACGGTTATCGCAAAGTTTGAAATAAAATAGACGAGTTACAGTTACCCAATCAAGACTCAAAAAGAATATTTTTCAAAAGCTCGAAGCTCGCGTTAAAATGGAGTTTTCTCACTATGTATATACAATATAGCCCGAATGTACTAATACACCTTAACTCGAAGTAATTTAATTTCATCTCTACTGTATTTCAATTAGCTATGTGGGGTAGGTTATGGTCGGGCAACTTGTTACGAAGAATTGCGAATAAAGCGAAGTAGCGAAATGCTTGATAAAAATCTTGGTATTTTTTTTTTATTCGAAAGGAAGCCTTTTAATTTATGTTTTGTGTCATGGAAAAGAATTCATCTTTTTCAATTCTCTTTTTTTTTTTTTTTAATTTCATCCGTTTTTATTTCGGTATTTCAATTTCTCAAAAGTTTTCTGCTTCGGACGAAAAAATTTATTGAAGAATTGTTCGAAGAAACAAATTTTTTTCCAATGAAAACACGAGATGCTTTCAAGTATTGATTCGGCAAATGTATGTGTAATTTAAATAATGCTTACGACTTACGGTCGTGTGCATTTTTATTGCTCTATAAATATTTCGGAATTGGGATTATGCGGAGAAATTTCTTAAATCAAAGTTTAATTAATTAATCGTCAGTTAGAACGAATTGCGGAGATATCCGTTGTTTATATACGGGATATTCGTTAATTCCAAAGAACCGTAATGTCACCGGTGTAGAACATTGTTAAGATTAGTTGTGGTTTGAATGAGAGAGGTAAATTTGCATAGAGATGTGACACTCCAATTTGGTACATAGGATAGAAGGTTATCAATATTTTGTTAATTTCAAAATCATCGTCTCGCTACGTAGCTAAAGGTTGACTTTCCTTCAGTTTAGCATACTTCTGCTACATCTACTCGATATGCGAATAATTACGTAATTCTCGTAACAACTATTAAAACTCGCGATTTTTATAAATAGGCCAAAGGGTTATCTACGAGTAAATATAATTATACATGGGGCGAAAAATATCCGCTCACAGTCGAGGCACTACGTATACTATTTGATTGAAAAAAACAAACTTTTTGGCCATGGAAACGAAACGCTTTTTGAATAATGAGAATGTTTTTCATTTTGACTGCCAGCGTATCATTATAATGGGTTTCGCTACCAATAAATACAATATACGAGATGAAGCGTCGGATACGAGTTTCGCATTTTTATAAACCATATTGAAAAATCGTCTAGCCTTTGGATATTTTGAAAATACACGCAGCCTTTGATGCGATGATACGAAGATAAAAGAAATTTTTATTCGAAACAGCCTTAAATTCGGTTTGAAATAGAAAAAAAACATTTCGATTATATAGCTATTGGTTATTTTGATTCGCGAATGCGGTACATTTTGTTTGTATTTTCCAACATCTTTTTTTTCAAAGGGTCGGTTGCGCCTTTCGTCGAGTATATATGAAAAGGTTTTCCTGTTCGTTAAAATATTAATTTTCTTCAACTCGGCTCGCCCTGCACTAAGTTTTTAATCAATGTAAAAATTAAAAATCTTGTTATTTAAGTTTCATTCTTTTGAAGGATATTTACGAAGAAAGAAATGAATGAAAGAAAATTTTCCCAGCGGTTTGTAGTATTTCCTAATTTCAAACGTAGGTACCTTATTTGTGCTGATAAGTTTCATTTCGCGAAGTATGGTACGTTACGTAGTATACTTGCTTTGGTGATGATTGTTGCGGAAAGTTAGGTACAAGTCGCGTCACCGTCGTGGCATTTCAACTGCGTTTTGTTTGCGCGGTTAAATATGGCCCGAATGAATAACTTATTAAATGTTGATTAATGAGACTTATTTTTGAAAACGTCGCTTTACGAAAATCGTGATAAATATGCCGGAATGTGGGGTGTTTTTTTTTCTTGTTTTTACTTTTTAATTGTAATATAGGTACCTACTTAGTTGACGCAAAAGTTGGATTTTTTTCAGTAATGTATGCTAAATGTTCAATTGTGGTGCTGAGCCGAAAAATGACGTCATTCCCTTTTAAGCTTTTAAAGTGTAAAAATCAAACCAGGTTTCAATAGTGAAATTCGTATTTTTCAAAGGAAATATTGAAAAGCAGAGATAATAAACTTGTAAAATTCAGACGACACGACTAGGAAACTGGGAAAAATAGTGATGATGATCTTCTGTTTTCATCCCGACAAGGTGAAAAGGAGGTCATGACTTGGGTTATTTATCAACATTAAGAGAAAATTTCGAAGTCACTGTTTTTCAGAGGAGGGGAGCAAAATTGGTAATGCAAATGTATCGATGAAGCCGATGTAAATTTGTGTTTTTTTTTTAGTGGCTCTGGCCACGGAGTGTGGATATTTTTCATTTTTTTCCAATGGTAAATATGGACACGAAGGAGGGGTAGACTAAAATTTGTGTCCAAGGTCTGAACTCCGGATCAGATTGTGATAATGTAAAAATGGACATTTTATGAATGAGGTTAAAACAATTTGAAAATGCTCAAAAAATGTCTGTATTCCTCTGTTGATGTGCTGTTAATGAAACTAAGTAAAAAAAACAACAAATTTTTTAGAATAAAACCTAAAAACACTAATTATTTTTAAAATAGCCAAATTATCGTTTGAACAAAAAAAAATTGCAGAAAACCCCCAAATAATTCTCAGAATAAAACCAAAAAGAAAAAAAATCCTTATCAAAATTAAACCAAGAAATCATCCAAATAATTATCATCAGAATATTTAATTAAAGGATTAAATCATTGTGAGAATAAAATAAAATGAAATATGTATTTGCAGGAAAAACCAAGTAATCAAGTAATTTCTAGAATAAAACAAAAAAAAAACAGAAATGAATACCAAAATGAAACCAAAAAAAAAAACCGGATCATTAAGTATCAGAATAAAGTCAAAAAACAATTCGTTCAGTAAATAAAAGCAATGTGAAAACCAGCGAATCAAATCATTATCAAAGTGAACCCCAAAAAATCAGATCATCTGCAAAAAAAAGAAAAAACAACACAGATAATTTTCAGAGTATCTACTTCCCCCCCCCCCCAAAAAAAAATATCGGAATAATATTTTTAAAAAAAAACAATTTATTGGCAAATTAATCCCCCCCCCCATAATTTTCAGGAAAAATTCGAACAAGGTGCCTAACAAAAGACCTACGTGTGATGGATTAGATGTTGAAAATTCATTTTTCAAAATTTACCATCTAAAATTGATAAAAAAGTAAAAAAAACTTGATTTTTTCAACTCAATTAAGTACATGTCTCGTTTATTTTTCACTGTATTGATGAAATTTGTTGAAGATTTTCATTATAATTCTTGTTTTTTTATTATTATTATTTTTTTATAATTATGGGTTTTTGAATGGTTTGTGTTGATAAAGAAATGTGCTGGCTTTGATTATGATTCTACGATAAAAAATCAGAAGTGAACTAGAGGGGGGGGGGGATAAACTCGATCAATTGGATTTTTAGTGCCTAATTAGGTGGTTAAAATTTGGGAGGATTTCTTTCTTTCTTAGGTGTATCTTTTTGGTTAGTTTGTGGTCCGTGGTTATCGAGAAATTATCAATTCAGGAAATTACGAAAATAAAAGAATGGTAAGTACTTGGCAAAAAATTGAAATTTTTCGGGAGAAACTTTCTTTACACAAATACTAAAACGAATCATTCAATTTGAAAATGTAACCCTCTGAGCGATACCATACCATAATGTTGAAAAATATTTTTTTTACAGAAAACCGTTTTCTCGAAATTTTTGTTTTTTTAGGTAAGCAAAAGCTCAAATTTTAAAATTAATTTACAGGAAGAGTTTTTAACCATTTTTCATTGTTTTTGTTCGAAGGGTAAAAAAACAATACAATGAGCCAAATTAAGTCGAAATCGATTTTTCTGTTGTTTTTTTTACCGAAAGCTCGTTTTCACGAAATTTTTGTTTTTAGGTAAGCAAAAGCTCAAAAATTCATTATTTTTTTGTTTGAAAAAAACCTTCATAAAAAGAGCTAAAAATGTCAAAATCGATTTTTCCGTCATATGATCTGGTATCACTCCCAGGGTCAGAAATGATTCTTTCATGAACAAAAACGCAACAAAATATCGTCTCATCCACTGCAAAAATGTAAAAATTGAAAATAATCATTAATTAACCTCAATTTTTGTGTTATATTTTCTCCAACAACAGCTTTTTTTTGTTTTTCTAACATAATTTTCCATAAAAATTTTGTCCCTTGCGAATCATCTCACGTTTTTTATAATATATTCTTAAATTTTGGAAAATTCTATCAAAAATGATATATTTTATTTCCTCTACCGAGAGAAAATTTCAGATAGCCTCTCTTTTTGTACATCCCCCCCTCCTCCGAGAAAAAACTGAACATCACATGGAGAAAATCTAAGTTGCTGACTTCGGTGTTTGCAAAAATCAATTTTCTGGCATTTCTATCCAATTTTATGCAGAATTTTTCCACCAAGTCGTACGATTGTAATGACCCGGCCTTCAACAATTCCGAGTTACTTTTGTAAAAGGACAGAATTAATAATGAGATCTATGTTTTTTTTGCACGTTTTAAATCAGGTGTAGTACATATTTTGAGTCATTAATTTCCCCTTTCTCTTTCGTTCATGTTGACATATCATTGCATATTTTATCGATTCTGTTCCCTCCCTTTAAAAATTCGCGGTAAGTATCGCGATATTGAAAATTTTCAAACAGTTTGTATTCAGTATCTGCGCTTTAAAACATTTTTCTCATCCTGTGAAGAAAAATATCACGATGAATGAGAAAGCGTAACTTACTCTTTATTTGTGTTTAGACATTGATCTCTAACTCGCAAGTACCTTTGATTGCGAAAACTACTCCCCAAAGTGAAAAGCGCATTGAATTCGTGTCAGGCTCGTATTTCAATATAGGACGATTTACTATACAAAATACGTATAGGTACTCGTTGGAAAGATATCAAGTCGTATATATGCGATGAAAATATTAAGTTTTTTTCCGGTTTGATATGAAAAAATGAATAAATACACAAATATATACCTGTGAATTGATTTTTGATTGCGAATGTGTATCAATAAATTCCATTGTAGGCGGTTGGATGAACATTTGATAGATAAATTGACAAATTTTATTACATCCATCTTAATGACCAAGAACCGATGTATAAGTATAGACATTTAATAGCTGCTGATAATTAAATCTGAAATGATTACCACAAACGTATTAAATTTCTGTAGGTACCCATCAAAAGAATATCATTTTACTCGTTCCGCCTACTAATTTTGAGAAAATTATTACCTCGGGTTTATTCGGTCATCTCAAAAAAATTACACGATTTTGCCCCTTCATTTGAGCGGATATACTATGAACAATTATAGCATACCGCCGATCTGAAACAATAAATTATTTTACACATATTTTATCCCGGTGTTTATAACGGTTGTTTGTTGTGAAAACCATATTGTCAAGAGTTGTACGTTAATAAAATACTTGCCACGCGTGTATATGTGTACATCATTTTAATGGAGCGTATTTATACTACGATGGGATATTATCGCGCGTATATCTTCTACTTTAAAACGGTGACTTTTAGAATAGGAATTATATTCGGAAACGTAGTCATTCTCGTGCCGTATGAATTTTCTCGCATTCAAATAACACGTTCGTTCCGCGTTGTATTTTGACATTATATCAGGCCTGTAGCGAAAGGCGCGAACTACGGGAGAATTATTTAGGGGGGCCGGAAAATGAAAATTCCCAACTGTGAACTTCAATTTCCCGATTCAAAAGATTTTTCTGAATTTTCCCAAACGAATGTGCAAATTTTCACAATTTCCCAAAGGAAGGTCGTCATTTTTTTGCTAAATTTCTGTAGCCCAAGTGTAATTCGAAGTCCATTTTTTTTCGAAAAAAAAATCGAATACATTCGGGACTTGGTCCAAAATTCTTTGGCGATGATTTTTTGAAAAAATTATGATTTCTTTCAAAATATTCAGTCGAACTGGAAAAAACTTATTCAATTTTATCAGCTGCGAAACTTATACGTGATGTAAATTCGAATAAATATTTTTAAAACGATTTTTTCCCCGAAATAATCGATTGTTAACAAATGCACGAAAATAAGAGTAGAACGCCGGAATCGAACGCGTGTACGTGGAAATGAAATATTTTACAGATGTTTTCGAGGAGGAAGGTCGTGTCGCTGAAAGTGTTTTCTACATTTTCAAAAACAATATTTCAAGAATTTTAACCTTTTTTTTCCTCTGGACGAATAAATTATTTGCCATTTCCAGTGATATATTTGGTTCGACTATACGATTGAATATTTAAAAGCTTTTTTTTTTTATTTTTCACGAGTATTCAAACGATCTTCATATTCGGTTTTTTTCCGCTTTCCTTTATTTTGTGGTGGATATTTCGCTGAAGGACGTTTTAAAGGTTATTTGCACGTGTGGATGTCTATATGGTTGTTTTCACGCAACTAATGAAAGAATATTACGTTCTAGATTAGCAACAATAAATAAATATTTACAAAGGAGAAAAGATGGTGGTTTTTGTCACCTTTTCATCATTTAGTTTCCATTGTTGGGTTTCTTTTTATCACACATGTACAAGTATGCACAATGTGTTGTTATTTTGCGAGACTTTTTAATATTCTTTGGTCTTATAAAACCTGCAAGCGTGGTATCAAGAGTTAATTTCGCTGCGAGATGAAAGCATTTATTATCTCCACGTCGCATTGTTTTTGTGCCGTATCACTTTAGTGACTGAGCCGAGATCAAAGATGTATCTTTTATGTGCGTTTAAGTGAATGTCTGTCGGAATTTTACAAACGTACCGAGTATTTTCGTTAAGCTCTTTTATTATTTTCAAAGTATGATTGGTTCTGTATGATTTATCGACTGTGATTTGTAGTAATTAGAAGATTATTTTCGAGTAAAATGTAAAAAAGGTTTTCAGATTTAAACTACGAGTGATTAGTTGATGGTGTGTTTTCAAAGGATGAATAGAAACTGCATCTGTCCTTTTTCCAAATCGAGGGAGAGAGGAGGTTGTGGCCGAACATTTGCGACGAACTACTTACAAAGATGAAATAGGAGGGATTTATTGAAATCGAATAACTTTTTCGTTTCATGACTAAATTCCAAAAAAAAATGGCTCGGATTTTCAAAATATTAAAAAGGTATTTTTTTTACTACAAAAAGTTGATGCAATAAATATAGGCTTCTTCCGCAAACTACGCGATGTGTCCTCTTTCTTGATTTGAACGAAAGTAAGATTTTTCCCAGTAATAAAAATTTAGGTTCGATTTGATTTTTCGATTTTTTGGTGAATTTTTGAAAACCTAAAAGTACAATATTTTGTTTAAAATGTAATTTTCTACTGCGTAAAAATAGATGAAAAGATCAAAATTGGGTTCCTACCAGTGACGTACCGAAGGCATTTTCCAGGGGGGGGAGGTTTGATGAAAATCCCAACTCAAATTCTTAAAATTCCCAACTATAAACCAGCGATTATTAACATAAAATTGTCCATTTGTCCTCAGCGAAGCAAGGTATTTATCTAGATTGAAACGAGAGTAAAAAATTCCAAAATAATTATAATTTAATTTGAAAAAATTTGTATTTCAATGTGAATACGAGAAAAATGAATTTGGCCCGAGCGAAGTGAGGGCGAAAATTTTTGAAAACTTCCAATTCAAAGTGCAATAAAACCGTGTTTTGGATTAACAAACTTGAATAAAAAATTGGTCACTTTTACTTTGAAACTATGTAAGAATAAATACAAAGAGGCCGAGCGCAGCGAGGCCAAAGCTTTTGAAAAATTGGTTTGTAAACGTCAAAAATAAGTTCTATGGAGAAAAAATATAATGAATATTAGTTGTAATAATTTTAAGGAAAAATACGAAAAAATGACTTCTCTAGGATTTGAATTATGAAAAATATGAAAATAACCAGGCCGAGCGTAGCTGGGCCAAAGTTTTCTAAAAATTTAGATTTAGGAGGTGATTTCACGGATGGATCAAATTTCTAAAAAGGGATGTTTTCCACCAACATTTTTTTCGAGGACTTAGAATGAGGTTTCTCGATATCCCTGATTTCAATTTTTAAGCTTAAAATTTTCCAACTTGACTTATATCAAGTAGATACAATGACGTCGGAAGCTTTTTTTCGGAGGGTGGAAAGTGAGTACAAAGACTTGGAATAACAGAAAGATTTTCAAGGGAGAAAACTTTTTTTTGCTTTATTGACATTTATACAATTGTAATTTTGTTAATCCCCGAGCGAAGCGAGGGCGAAAATTTGAAAAAATTGTGTGTTTAGTTCCCAAAAAAAGCCTTTTTCATTAGTTGGGAAAATGACAAATGTAATTTTGTTAATGCCCGAACGAAGCGAGGGCGAAAATTTGAAAAAAATTGTATGTTCAATGCCCAAAAAAGGCCTTTTTCATCAGTTGGGAAAATAACAAATTTTCCCAACTAATGTGTTGAAATGTTCAATTTTCCCAACTCACGAGCAAAAAATTCCGCCAGGGGGGAAGCTCCCCCCTCCCCCCATCGGTACGTCCCTGGTTCCTACCTTTTTTCAGAAGGGTTGAAACTTGAACTTTGGCCACTAGAAATCGAGTTTCCGTTTCCCTTCGAATAATTAAATTGAAAAATTAATTTTTATTTCGAATTCCAGGCGAACAGTTGGATACCCGAAGTTTTTCTTTGAGTATCTTTCGAAATTTCAATACTTAGGTAGACTATAAAGTTCCCTGTGAATTTTTTTTACATCTGATAAGATCTCAAGAATATCCCAATCAGATTTCATCAAATTACATCGAATCATATCTAATCGCATCAATTCATATTGAGAAAACGATGAAAGTTCATATTCAGTTTGATGTAATCTAATCAAATTACATCTGGAAAACCCCAGATGTAATTGGATATAATTTTATTGGGACATTTTTGAGATACAATTTTATCAAAACAGATAAAATTTAATGAAATTCTAAATAAATCAGATGTGATTTCTCTCTTAATTTGAATCAGTCAAAAACTGAAGATTGACTGATTGAAATCGACAAAATTGAGCCATTGGATTGGCAGTGAAATTCCATTGATTCCACTGTTAATCTGTGAAATTTGACTGCCAATCAGTGAAAAATTACTGATTCAATTAGTGAATTTTTATTTTTGAATCAGTAAATTTTTCACTGATTTCTTCAATGACTCAATTCTGCCTTTTTTAATCAGTCAATTTAACTGATTTAGATTAAGAGAGTTGATATGATTTGATGTCAAATTTTTTCATCGGGCTGGTAAAAAAAACTACGTATTTATGTTCAGCTGTCCATCTCGAAATCGCGCAGAGGTGGATTTTCTAGTTGAACTATTACCTATTCAAAAGATGATGGGAACTTGATTTTTAGCTTCTATAAAAGTATTTTCTGGTCTTTCTAAATCACGCTGTAGGAGTTTTTGGTTACGGGAGATTGATGTTTGATGTAGACTTAATTTTCATAAATTACATAACTTTTTTCTAAAAATATTTCGTATATTTTTATTGAGAAATTACATTTTTAAATTTTCAAAAATTCATTATAAATCGAAAAATCAATTTGAGTGGTTGAAAATTTGATTATGGCGGTTTTGGAATAACAACGTGTACTTTTGTTCAGATCGTAGATGGTCACCTCGAGGGTTTCTCTTCTCAGTTGAAAAATAATTGAACTTGGAATTGACTCTCCAAAAAGTTGAAAAAAATCGTTAAAACTGAAAAAGTGTTCTTCATAACTCTTTAATAATATGCTTCTTTTTTACAGGAAATATTACTAAAAATTTTCAGACTTCTCAAATAAGAATTATGAAGGCATTAAATTGGGTGATCCAAAAGTTGAAAGAAGTCATTAAAAATTGAAAACATTTCGAAATTCAAAAATTTGTCAAAATAAATTTCCATTGTGTGGTCTTGTTTAATGAGAAATTATTCGAGCAACATTCTACGTTTCTCCCTGGAGAAATGAAGGATTCATTAATTTAGGTATAAAGTAATGCAGTTTTGACCCTTGCTGGTCACTCCAGAATAGAAGTTGAAATTTTTTCTGAATCATTTGTTTAATTTTTTTCAATTTTTTGAATTTTTTGAAAAGGAGGAGTGTAAAATTTACGGTGGATCCAGGTTTATTGTAATCGTACTCAAGTAATGTACTACGTTTTTTGGATTTTAGACTTTTCCACGGTCAGAGGGAAAATTTTGAAATACGAGTAATTAAATTTGAAAACTTGAAATCATAAATTTTGAAATTATAAAAATATTCTTATTTTTTTAATGTTTCACTTTTTTTAAAAACTTTGAGTGAAGATTTGATGACCTCTCATTAGTTATTCGTCTGACGTCTTATTATCGAAAAAGACCAGCGTCTTTTAGTGAAGTTTCTTCTCAAAAGAGATGGTGTTCAGAGTGAATAATATTAATTTTCCATTATTTTCAATGTTTAGTCATTTTTTACATTTTTGGAAATTTTATTCTGTTTAAAGCCTAATTAGTCATTGTACATGTTTTGTAAAAAAACCTAAAAATGAATTACTGTGTGATTAAAGTTTTTTTTATTTTGAAAAATTTTCTTAATATTTTTTTGAAGGGAGTTTGAGGCCTTTACTTATTTACCATCTTAAGTACATTTAGGGAACTGAAATTTGATAGGAATTGTTTTCTTATAAAAATTAACAATATTGTGCGGCTTCAAAAACAATTTTTCATCACGTATATGAATAAAAGTTACTCTAAATAAGAGAAAATTAATAAAAATTGGTTGGTTTTTATTTCGTATGTGTGCTTTTTAAAAGAAATCAATATTTTGATATCATGAGGAATGATGGGATGAGGCCACGGGGTTCATAAAATGTTTAGGAGAATAGGTACATGCTTTAATCATGGTTCGGTTATTCCGTAACCATCGATAAAAAATTTCCATTTTTTCAAAATTGATCTGATAAAATTTCTGTTTTGTCATTTTGCTATTTACCTCTTGAATTTTGAAAATGAGCAAGTTTCCTAGTTGCTTTTAAATTTTGTTTTTATGAAAAATTTGAAATTACTACTTATTCCTTCAATTTCAGAATCGGAAACATTTTCATATGTTAAATTTTTCTCATTCTGCTCTTACCAAACACCCTGGAAACCAAATTAAAAAAAAAAAGAAAAAATTTTTTTTCGAGAATTTTGAGATTGTTCTCAATCTTCGTAGGTACCATTCAGTCTTTATCGCTCACGTAACGATATTGATTTCGTTATGTACAAAATAAGCAAATAAGATGCGTGTAAGATTGCTAATTTTCAAACATTTAAAAGAAATAATACTCGAAGGTGGTATAAGGCAAGAAGGTAGGAAACGAACAGCAGAACAACTTTTCGAAACTATACGTATACAATAAATTCGAAGCGTAGATACGATGAAAAGAAGTCATGCACAGAAATGAAGATTATGAAAAGTTTGCCGACTATATTGTTATCCGATGAATTTTAATTCAAGGCATAAATAATTTGAGAACAATCTTGTCGGGTACGATTCAGATAAGAAAATTGAAGCGTTTTTTGAATAAATAAATTTTGAAGCATGACTCCTCGCCTCAAGGTATACAAGTTGATTGTTTGTATTTATACTCGTACTTTCAGCGTAAAGCGTGTACTCAGTACCCCGAGCCTTTACAGCGATGCGACGCAACGCTCTTCTCGACGCAGATTGTATACTTTCATATCCGACTAAACCATCGAAACAAGCGACTAAATTAGAAAAATTGAAATTGGTACACGTGGTTGATCGTTATTTAATTCGGCAAATTGTAATAGGTGCGTTTTTATCGAAAGTTATACCATTTTTTTTACGACGTTGGTTGAAATGAAACGACCTAGTCTTATATTAAAAAGCCGATGTTGAGGATAATCCTTCGTTTGGTATTTTTTTTCAAGACGTTTTTACGACTTGAAAATATGCAGCTTTACGTCGAAAACATATTTTTTATTTGAAAACTTACTGACGGCTTTGTACGAATGAAAATTTAAAAGGAATAGTTCGGTTAATATGTACGGAGTGAAAAAAAAAAAAAAAAGAAAGAAATAAGTTACCTACCCAAGTAAAAAAAGTCATATTTTTTCAACGCCTCTATTTTACCAACTAAACTACACCGCTGACTTATGCGATAGTATTTTCTACAGAAAAAAAAATTTACGGTAATAGGAAAAATTACTCGATCCTTTTAGACAATCTCCTGGGAATATCAACATTTTATTTATTGTCATAATAAGTACAGGCATACGACCTTTTGATTTGTGTTACGTTTTCGGTGTCTGTTGAATTTTTTCCGTTTTTGTCATTTTTTTTGCGACCTCACTGAAGAGTTAATTTTGTGAAAACGTCGAAATAGTCGTATATTTTTTGTATAGTTCGAAGACAAGATGGCTTGTACGAAACGAATATAAAGCCTAAGCTCGTATGTTCGACGCTACGATAAATATTAGATTTAAAGGTTAAATTTGACGTGTACCTTTGTTTCTACAGGTGGGATTTCGTTTCTGGGTGATTTTTTTTCTCCACGTTGTTTTATACAAAAGTTAGGAGCATTAGGAAAATCATCGTACTTTCAATACTATGTAAAAGAATATGTTATTTTGTTATTTCGCGCTTCGATTTCGTCGCAGTATTCGAAAAAACAATATTCGAGAAAATTCTTATGCTGGCAAGCGGACCACTCGAACCTTTTCATTGAAAATTGGGGTAACTGTAAAGATCGCCAAAACAAATTAATTCAACTTTTTTGACAATTTTATTAGACATTTAAAAAATTCAAATTCGAAAGTTTGCATTTTATACCATCGCCTTTGAAATGTTCATTTAGAATCAATAGAATGGTAAATTATTCGATAAGAGGGCTGGAACGTAAGCAAAGCTCAATTATTACAGGCGTTGGAGTCCATTTTTGTATTCTTTTAAAGAAGTCTATGAGCATTTAGAAGAAAATGAGGTCAATTTTTCCATCTAAAAGAAAAACAATAAGATCATGGATGCATGTTTCTAAGGATGGGGTGGTGTTGAAATGTCAGATTTTGACAGAAAAGGGACAAAATTATTTAAAAAATTTCAAAACTGTGTACCTAATACCTATATCAAAATCTGAAATATTAATTCAACAAAACTTATTTGAGGGCTATTCCATACTAAAACAGAAAAAGGGCGGGGAGGCGGGTCTCGAAATTTTTATGCAATTGCGATTTTTAGCCAATTGACCCAACTTTGAAGGCCCATATCTCGATATTGGTTGTCCTTGGGGAAAAACTGTTTGCGGGGTATGAAAGATAATTAATAGGAGATTAAAAAACGGTAATCACATTTTGAAAAGCTCAAAGTCGAACTTTGGTGGTGAAAGCTCAACTTTCATGATAAGAACAAAAGATGAAAGGTACAATTTAAAAATCTGAAAAATTACAGTGAGGAGCCCTTTTCACCCTTTTTTCAACCAACAAATTTTCGAAATGGGATCTCTAGACCCTTGGGGGGTAGAGGGATCCACAATTTTGACTAAAATTCAAAAAAATTGAAAAAGTAAAGTAACACATCGATTACTACTAATTTGAAGGCGCTGATTTCGAATATGCACTCAGTTTTTTCATTCAACCCCCCTGAACCCTCCTATTAGCCTCCTTGATAGAGCCAAAATTCAAAAAAATGAAAAACAACGCGTGACCTGTCGTTTGTTAGGGTTTTGAGAGCGCTGAGTTCGAAAAATTTGTTTATTTTTTGGATTTGGCCTTTTATTGCCCCTCTAGCCTCCCAATTTTACGAAAAACTATATTGAGAAACGAAAATATCGTGTGGCATAACGATTCTAACTAATTTGAGGGCGTAGAATTTGAATATTGACTTACTTTTTTATCCGACCCCCTCCTCGTGTTCCAACTGACCCCTTCCTCCAGTCATCGGTGATCAATACGGAATTGAATATTTCAAAAAATTACGAGGAGTGGGTCGAATCGAAAAGTAAGTCAATATTCAAATTCTACGACCTCAAGTTAGTTAGAATCGTTATGCCACACGATATTTTCGTTTCTCAACAAAGTTTTTCCATAAATTGGGAGGCTAGAGAGGCACTAAAGGGTTAAATCCAAAAAAGAGCAAATTTTCGAACTCATCGCCCTCAAAAAACTAACAAACGACAGGCCACACGTTATTTTTCATTTTTTTGAATTTTGACCCTATCAAGGAGGCTAATAGGGAGGTTAGGGGGGGGGGGGGGTCGAATGAAAAAACTGAGTGCATATTCGAAATAAGCGCCTTCAAATTAGTAGTAATCGATATGTTACTTTACTTTTTCAATTTTTTTGAATTTTGGTCAAAATTGTGGACCCCTCTACCCACCAAGGGTCTAGAGATCCCATTTTGAAAATTTGTTGGTTGAAAAAAGGGTGAAAAGGGCTCCACACTGTAATTTTTCAGATTTTTAAATGGTAGCTCCTTGAGCAATTTTTAAAAATTAAAAAATACCATGACCTGGATATTTCAATGAAGTCTGTTGAAAAATTTTGGTGAAAGTGAAAAATGCAGGATAGAGGCAACATTAGGATTAATGAAAAGGGTTAGAAGAAAACAAAAAAAATCAACTTATGACATTTTCCCATTTCTAATGCAACTTCTCTCAATTTTTCTAACTCAGTAAGTCAGATTTTTCCGATTAAAATTGTATTTTTCCTACTTTGGGAAGAGAAAACTGCTCCCTTTTGCTCCCTCTGTTCCTTTCCGGTTCAACCTTGAAAAAAATCTTGAAATCTGATACGTCAACGAAAACACTAAAATTATTTAGACTCTTGTGAAGTCCAATGATATTCTTGCTGAAGAAATCTCGCAAAAGGCTTCAAATCTCCTGAAACAAATGATTAATAGGATCCTGCAAGGACAAAAAGTCAAAATTAGGATAGATTATTCGAATTTACTTTCGGTAAAATGGGGTTTTCAACTTTATTGTTACCACCAAAAATTCTTTAGCTGATCCATTTTTCAATAAACTTTCACAAATATACGATCAAGTGTCTTTATCTTTGAATTTATGTTTTAGAAAAGTTTTCCTCTTTTTTTTTCGAACCATGTCCAGATCTTATCAATTAAATAGACTTGTAAAAATCGATTTGCATTTGTCGCATTATTATCCGACAAATGTTTCTTTTTCAGTTTACCTACTTCGGTGGACTGTAGCTGCTTAAACATTGTCCTTGACTCGCTTGTCACGGTTACATGATTTTTTCCTGTTCCCCGTTGGAAAACTACTACTCGAACGAGATGCTACTCTTGATTACGAACTCGAGCCATACTTTGGCTGTAATAAAATTTGATTTGTGTAGTTAACTCATATTATATCCTATTTGTGCTGTTATTTGAAAACCAACATTTAGGTTTTGTTTTTATGAACACACGTAACGTAACCCATATTGCTGAAGTAAAATTTTCATTACCTATTTAAAAACCAACCGAGTGATTTAATTTGAAATAGTATTCCAGCGAAGGTCCCTAAAAAAGAAATGTTTACCCGTCAGTATCTCAGGTACCTATTTTTTCGAGGTATTTTACGCGAATTTCCCTGGGTGATCGAAATTCGTCGGAGAACCTTTCACGAAAAACGTGCATTCATCGAAATCACTCAATAGTAAATCTTTAAAAGTCTCATGCTTGAAATATTTCAACGCCAAAATTGAAATTTTCAAAGAACCCGTGTGGGCTTTTTCGATCGACAAACCTCTACGGGTCTACGCTGTAAATTCAAATCTGCTTAAAATTTTTATATCCAATTACACTGATGAATTTTATTTGCTCATTCGACCCTCAAAAAATTATTTTTTGTGAGCTACATATCTTATAAACACTTTTACGAAATTTAACAATCGATGAAATATTCGGGATTTTTAAGCGGAAAATTTAATTTTGCAGGAAGCTGGCCTTCATTTCATTATGTGAGGAAAACGGTTTGTAAAAAAAATATAGGCAAAGGTGAAAATATTTCGCGATGTTTAAAATTAATGACTTTTAATAGTCAACGGTAGTTGAATATTTTATTGATCGAACTGAAAAAATTTTTACGATAGCTTTTAGTTTTTCTTTTTAAAATTAATTTAATTTAAGCACTAGGGTACAAACTTTATTATTTAACAGTTTTTCATCTTTAACATTAAAACAACACTTAAAGAATCCAAAAATGACGGAAATTTATGAGGTTTATTTTGATTTTGAGATGTCTCAATACTGGGAAAGATGATTTTCTCGATCAGTTATAATGATAAAAATTGGAAATTTCAATCTATGAAATTTCAGCTACTGTTTAGCATGAAGTCTTAAATTTTGAGCCGGCTCAGTTTCAATATATAACTCTAGTCTTCCATTAGGACTGAGTTTTGAATTTTCAAAGCACTTGCTGTTGGAACTAAAATGGCAAATGATTCATTTTTTCTTATTTGAATCTTTAATTTGGATCTTACGAGGTATTTAATGTACTAGGGTGGATCGTTTTTTTTGTGTGTGTGAAGAGTTGAATGGGAGACTACCCTTATCGCCCCACCTTGGTCTTTTTTCAAAAAAAAAATGAAGAAAAATTCATTATGTGTTTTTTCCAAAATTAAATAAATAGTGGAAAATCACAGTCAAATATTTTTTGGATGGGTAACAAGGTTACCAACCGAGATTTCAAAAAAATCACTATTTTGGCTAAAAAAAAAAGGCATCACTAAAAATCACTAAAATCATTGTTTTTCTCCAAAAGTCATTCAAAAATCAATTTTATCGCTATTTTCATTCTCAAAAATCACTTTATAAAAGTAGGTAAAAAAATGTCAAAATTGCCAAGAATGGCTGTTTTCAATTTTTTTCAAATATTTTTCATAAAAAAAATCATAAAAATCACTGAAAATTGAAAAGTAGACCTGGAAAACAGAGTAAAAAATTACTAAAATCACTGAAATTTTCAAAAATCATTAAACTTTTTCAAAAGCTGAAAAATCACTGATTTTAATAAGAAATCACTGAGGTTGGCAACCTTGATGGGTAATTATACTAATCGTAAGACCATTTCAAAACAAAATTTTAAAGAATATAATTTCTTCTTTTGTTTACTTACGTGAAATTTAAAGACACGAATGAAGCGATTTTTTCTTTTTTTCTAGTATTCCAGAAAATGGGGTACCTACCTAAATATGAAAAATAGACGCAATTAATTTTTTTGTGTAAAAACATCTGTATAATATGAATCCCGTCTTAAGCAACAAATTTTCTAAATTGATAACGATTTCTGGATCAAAATTTCAATCAGGTATTCTATAACGATCAAGTGAGGGGGTAAAATTATTCCGTGGTTTTTATTTTTTTGACTACCCTCTTTCCATTCGAGATAGTACATTTTGAGCTGGACTCCGACCGAGGTGTTCCGGTTCTAGTTTTGGTTCCAGGGTATTGCTTGAGGTTGTTACCTTACTTTTTTTTTTATTAATTTTTGGAAGAATTTCTATTGAAAAAAAAAATACCTTTGTGCAATACTCGATTTCGGCGTTTCTGTTTTGCAGATTATTATCCGCTTTTTGAATCAGATGTGAAAAACCAAGACGTATTTTTTCGTAGCCTTGAATTTTTAGATCATTTAATGATTTTAAATCAGTGACAAAAACAATCAACATTATCTTTTTTACGGAAAAAGGAAACCCGATTTTCATTCGATATTTCTCTTAAAATAACCAAAAATACTTATAAATAAATTTTATTTTTACTTTAAGAAATTTTATACAGTTTTAAATTTATATTAGACCTATTAAAATAATAAGTTCAGTCGATATTGAAAATTTTTACTATTTTTTCGCCAGCAAGAAAATTTTTTTACTAGTGTAAGGAAGATATAAAATATTTAGGTAATAGAATCTTTTCATTAAAAAAAAAACAATCTCAGAAATATAAACCAACCCATTTCATTATTCTCTGTTTGGTTCCGGTTTCTTTTTTGGTTTCGCAAGGTGTTCACCAGTCAATGGCATGGAAGTCATGAAAGTTTTGAAAACAAATTTTTTAAAATAATTTTCTCTTTTATTTCAGCACTTCAAAGAATTCTTCTTCATTCTTTTTGCGCTTTTGAAAAATTTCCACCTTTTTTCGATCCTCGCTGTGTCAATTTTTTCTTAAAAATATGGATTTTGAAAAGGTTTTTAAAAAAGTTTTGAAAATTCAGAAGGTTAATCTTGTAATCATCATGTTTCGGTTTCAATTTTGTAGCAGCAGGTTCTGGTTCGGTTCGGTTCCAATTGCACAGCCCTGAATTTGGAAATAATGCGTAATAGACAAGTTGCACGAATTTTTTTTTTGGAAAAAAATCATGAAAAATCGAAAGTAGACATTAAAAGATGAAGATTAAAAAAAAGAAAAAGAAATTTGGTCCATTAGAACTCTCGCAATGATTTTTTGAAAGTTGCGTTTTCTCGCAGTGTTCAAAAACGGGAATGTGGTCAAATCTGGTAAGATGACGTCACACCATGAAATTTATCGCGAAAAATATTTGGCTGATTGACAATAATGAAGCGGTTTGAATTATTATACGTAATATTGAAGTTGTTGATAACTACTATCTTACAATGATTACCGACAATTTAAAATGCAAACGAATAATTAAAAACGTATTTGTAAAAAAATATGTATTTGAAAAAAAGAATGTAAAACAAAAAATTCGTAAAAATTCTTACGCGCGGGTGTGCGCTATACGCCACATGAAAATTTTAACACGCGAGTGCGCGCCACGCCGCGAATTATAAAACGACCATTTCATGGTGTGACGTCACCTTACCAGATTTGACCACAATCCTGTTTTTGAACACTGCGAGAAAACGCAACTTTCAAAAAATCATTGCGAGAGTTCTAATGGACCAAATTTCTTTCTTTTTTTTTTAATCTTCATCTTTTATTATCTACTTTCGATTTTTCATGATTTTTTTTCCAAAACAAAATTCGTGCAACTTGTCCATTCCCTACAAATACTTTTTAAAATGGTGAAAATGTTCAAAATGTTCAAAAATTTCTGTTGTAATACTCGAAAACCTATCGAATGGTCTGTTATAATTACAAGCTCATGTTATGTGAGAAAAAAGGTGTTTTGCATGCCGCAAACCTTAGCACTTTATCTTGCGGAGATCCAAACAGTACCGGTTTCAAGGAGTCATTTACGGTAGAATCCCTCAAATGGTCGAAAATGGCGCATAAAGTGTTGAAAAAATAACTATTTTTTTCTTTTCAAAAGCAGTTTTTAAAAAAATTGTCTTCCTTTCACTCGAGCGCTATTTTCGTCTTCTTTTTCATGAAATATCTCTGTGATTTGGGATATTTCTTCAATAATCGCGTCATTTTCAGATTTTTTATTGCATCAACTTCGTTTTTTTTTCGATTTTCTGACTTTGGCATTATCACCACCTACAAATTTTATCTCTTCATTGAGGAAAATAAATGCTAAATAAAATCAACTTAAAAAAATGCCAAGTCTGGTCTAAATTCCCCTCCAAGGAAAATTCCAATCATTAGCACAGGATCCAAAACTATATCCATTTTCAGAAAAAAATTTACATATTAATCATGCCGAAAAAGTAAATCTTGTCCCTGCAATTCAAAGTAAAGACAAACACACTAATGTATTCAAAATGAGCTGCATAATCACCAGTTCAAAGGAGGTGCTCCTCTTACAAAACACCTTGTAAACTTGTATACGTTCGTTTATCAATATGGAAATATTTATTCTCAAATGAGTAGTACAATTCGATAGAAGTAAGTAAATGCATGGATAGGCGGAAATGGGAAAGACGTTGATTACACGATTACACGTCGATAAGCTGCAGTCGCGGCTCCAGGCGTATTCAAAAACGAGCTTGAATTTTACCCCTGAGATAGACGAATTATCGTCAACTCTCGATGGAAAATGTTCAACAATTAAAGAGAATATTTTTGCCGACGAAGGTGATGATACCGCATTGTAATTCGCAGTGCAAACAATTCTTAGTAGAAAATGTCATTGCGACGACTGAGACTGTCTCGTTTCAATATCCAACTTCACAGCCGGGTTCTCTTTGACGAGGTAGAATTAATAATTTGACAATGTTTTAATGTTATCGCATCAAAGCGAAGGGAAGCTGCGCTCGGTTAGAAACGAGCACAACGATTCAAGTGTGGCAATATCTGCTACATAATACAGTATGTTCGAAAACAAAGCAAAGCGATTTTTATCAAAACACTTTTGGCAAATGTTTATTTCAAATAAAGCAATGGAAATTAACTTTTTGAAGTGGAGCATTTTTCAGACTAGCAAAAAAAATGCTTTGTTCTATTTCAAGCGTTTGGTAAAACGTCACATGTTGATACTTGAACTGTTCAAGTTCTTTTGGTGAAAGTATCGTACGTAGTTGCTCGTTATCTTATACGAAGTAGCTTTTTTCACTTATACTTTCTATCGAATTAAAAGGGTCGAGCATTTTTGTTTCCTTATACGCATCATATTATATACTTAGCTACTTACACTTACCTATTAGAATGAAAAATTGTTTTGCTCTTTTCTTATTTTTTCCCCCGCTGTTTCGTTTTACTTGGTAATTTGATACGTTTATTTCGAGTTTTCAATTATTTATAAAATATTTCTTTTGTGTTTTCCGAATAAATCACTGCGACAAAGATGAAAATATAGTCGAGTATTATTTACCTTTACGTATTCAATTTTTTATTCGTTTTTTTTCAACTCCGCGGTTTGCGATTTTTCCAGATAAATTTTCTTTCTTTTTCTCCCTCTTCAAAACGAAGGTGAAACGTATATAAGCTAAAAATTTCTATCGCGCTTCCCCCTCCCTTTGAAGAAAAAATGAAAATTTTTCATTTTTTATGGAAACATTCGTTTTAAAATTATTCTCCTTTGTTCGTGCGACGATTATTTTTCAGATTCCCACTTTTGACAATTCTAAAAGTGTATTGTGATTTTTTCATTCCACACGCGTTATAATTTCTTTTTCCCCGTGCTTCTTTCGTTGATCTGTCGATCCGCAGTACCGTAATACGTATTTATATTAATGTAATTCAAAAGAGATAGAATTCTCCATTGCATTAACCATCTAAAAACTATAGTGAATTTGATTATCTGGATACGCAACATCGCTTCACAAAGAAAACCCATAAAAAAAATCATCTTGCTCGTATAATTGTATTATTTTTATTCGAATTGAATTGAATTTTTCAAAAAAAAAATTCCTACAAAAGTTGTAAATTTTTACTTACATTTCACGTTAGGTCTATTGGAGCGTTTCTTTTGAAGCTTCAATTCAATTTTCATTTTCGATTACAAAAGAAATAGGTACAAAACAAAAAGAAAAAAATAATTAAAAGTTTCGAATATAATCAGGAATATTTTTACGAGATACTAACGAATTTCGATGCAGTAATGTTGATAATTTTGTAAAATGCGGTATTTTTTCCAAAGTGTTATAAGTTGTCGGGCTGTGTTTTTTCTATTGGAATAAAAAAAAAGGTAGCGAAGAAAAAAAAATTTAAAAAGGGTAAAGTTTTACGCGGTATAGAAGAAACCTTCGGTGTGTAGTATTTCTGTTGAGGTCGAAAAAGTTGATCCTTTTAGATGAGGGGTCAGGTTTTTTGAAAGTAAAGAACAGAGAGAAACATAGGCTTAAAGAGTACTTTGAATAAAGGTTGTTTGTACAGAATTTCAGAGATAGTGGTAGTTATAATGATTATTAATCATGCATGACAGTTTAAATTAACCAACATCGTATATATACTCATTATTAAAACTGTGTTACGTTCCATCTTTTTGGTTTTAGTTTCGATAAAAATGGCGGGAGGTTTTTTTCGTATGCATTCGCGATTATATTGTTCCTTGGAGTATAACTTTTTTATATTTTAACAATGCTGTGCTAATTATAAGGGCGAGTTTTTCGTGTTTATCGTATAATATATCGTGTCAATTTTAAACTTATAATGGCGTATAAAAGGAATAAACGTGATGTATGAGTATGCATATGTCGTATATGTGTAAACTTGTGTAACGGTTACGAAAATATAGTATATTTCGTATATATGCGAGTATGTGTAGAGAAACTTGCTCGTTTTTATAATGCGGCTATAGGATTTTGAGATAATATATGCGCTCGATTCTGTGTATTATGTGGATCGTTTTTGTATGCAGTTTATGATGTATGAGTAGCTTGGAAAATTTTTCATAATTTTATGCTCGAGTACGATGTTTAATCAATTTTTGAAAATTTGTATTCTTATTTTCGAGTAATTAATCGATTTGGCGAGTAGAAGGTAAACGAGTGAGGAAACTCTTCTCTTAATTTGAATCAGTCAAAAACTGAAGATTGACTGATTGAAATCGACAAAATTGAGTCACAAGGATTAGCATCAAAATTCCACTGATTCCACTGTTAATCTGTGAAAGACTGCCAATCAGTGAAAAATTACTGATTCCCTTAGTGAATTTTCATTTTTGAATCAGTAATTAGGTAACTACTGAAATTTTTACTGATTCAGTTCATAGTCCAGGCAAATAAGAGAAAAAATGTACCAAACCCTTCAAAAATTAAAGCCTGATTTTTTTTTCTCGTTTTACGTTCGTAATGGTCTACTACACAACGTACAAAAATGAACACCCCACAACCCTCCGCTACCCCCCCCCCCCCGGGGGAGGAGTAAACGTCCGCTGAAACCCGGGTTTTTCGTGAATATCTCCTCAAATAAGCCTCAAAATTGAAAAGTAGTTATGAACAATCTTGTTCTACGTGTAATTTCCTATCGGAAGGGTTTTTTTCTTTTTCAAAAACACTCACTTCCTTGACCAAAAATTAAGGGTAAAAAACACCTATTTTACAACAATTTACAGCATTTTTGGAAAAAATCGAAACTTTTGGGAATATCTCCTCAAAAAAGCCTCAAAATGGAAAAATGGTTATGAACAATCATGTTCTACGTGTAGTTTCCTGTCAGTCAGGTTCTTTTTTTTCGAAAACACCCGCTTCTTTTCCCGAAAATTAAGGGTGAAAAACGTATATTTTTTCAATATTTACAGTATTTTTGGAAATTATGGAAATACGAAGCTAAAAGTACCCAAAATGAGTATTTTTTTTATACATGCTGGTAGGGTATTCCAAAAAAAGCCACCGCAAAAATTTCAACCCCTACCGTTAATTATAATGGTGGTTATTGAATACTGCATTTAAAAAATCGAGGTTGTGGAAAGAAAAAGTACTATAAAGGCGATGTTATTGCTGATTATTGGTGGTACGAAACGTTTCTTTGCGTCGTAAGGATTCAAAAACGATATTTTCAGCTTCGTATTCCCATCATTTCCAAAAATACTGTAAATATTGGAAAAATAGGCGTTTTTGACCCTTGATTTTTGGGCAAAGAAGCGGGTGTTTTCGAAAAAAAAACGAACCTGTCTGATAGGAATTACATGTAGAACATGATTAGTCATAACCATTTTTACATTTTAAGGCTTGTTTGAGGAGATATTCCCAACAGTTTCGATTTTTTCCATAAATGCTGTAAATTGTTGAAAAATTGGTGTTTTTTACCCTTCATTTTTGGTCAAGGAAGTGAGTGTTTTTGAAAAAGAAAAAACCCGTTCCGATAAAAAATTACGCGTAGAACAAGATTGTTCATAACTACTTTTCAATTTTGAGGCCTATTTGAGAAGATTTCACGAAAAACCGGTTTTCAGCGGACGTTCAGGCTTTAATTTTTGGGGGTCAACTCCTGAAGGACTATCAGTAGTTAAGAGAAAAATTACTGATTCAAAAATGAAAATTCACCACTTGAACCAGTAAATTTTTCACTGATTTCATCAATGGTTCAACTCTGCCCTTTTTTAATCAGTCAATTTGACTGTTTCAGATTAAAAGAGTTGTAATTTATCGAAAAAATCGGAATGATATCATTTTGACTTCGTTTTTTTTTTTCATCTCAAATCCCAAAAAATATTCTAATTGACGTCTGATAATGTTTTGAAAGAACCGCTGGCGCGCTGCTCTGAAACTCTTACGAGAAATCAGCGCTTTCAGTTCATTAAAAAAATCCATTCAATGTTCTAATATCAAGTATTTTACCTTAGTAGCAAGAAAATCAGAAAGTAGCTAGAATTTTAATGATTTTACTGCAAAAACAGAAATTTTCAACATTTCCCTCTTTTCTTGAATTTTCTGAGAGGGTTCCTGTTTGGACAGATTTGAAACAAGAAACGTTGCATGAAAATGGCTAAAAAATTCAAAAATAGCAAGAATTTTCATTTTTCAGATCCAGTAGATACCGTAGACATGAATTTTATAATATTGCTTGTGTAGTTTAAGAGCGCGGGGGGGGGGGGTGGTCGATTTATGATTGATTGAAATTTCATCACTTGTGAACGATCCGTATGGAATTGACTTTGCATTGTGGATTATTTGACAAGACCATTATTACTCTCTAAAAGTTCCAGATTGACTAAAAAAAAGGCGAAAAAATATAGCTTATTCTGGTGATCGTTATTAAAAAAATCAAGTTTTTAAAATTTTATTTAAGTAAAACTTATTTTCAAAAATTGTATGTTTATGTCGTATGACAAAGGTGTCTACTGGTCATAAAAGTTATGAAAGTCGTGAAAAATTCAAAGAATTTTCGATAGAAAATAGTTCATTATTTTCTCGATAAGAACAAAAAAAAAGTCTGAGAAAAGATCATAAAAAAAGTCAAGAAAATTCAAAATGCTGATCCAGTAGACACCCTACGGCGAGAGGAAAGAGTTCATCTAAAAATGGTTAAACTTTTTTGAAGATCAATGACACTTTTCCAAAAAATGTTCCCAATAATTTTTTAGATTTTCCAATAAAAACTGAAAAATCATAAAAATGTTTTTTTCTTAAACCGCTAAAAATAGTGCGAGTAAATGTGGAAAATGAGAAGCATCTGTATTTTTTAATAAAAACAGCATTACAACGATTTTTGGAAGGGTAAGATTTTAATCAGGAAATTAAATTTTCAACAGATCATTTTGAGGTTTAGACACTCAGACTCATAATGGGTAAACTTTTTGATTGAAGAAGGTACTTCGTTTTCGAAACACCCTATACAATAAACTATAAAGTAATTGGTAAGTAAAGCAGAAATGAACCATAACAGTATTATAACATTTCCTGTTTTTTAATTAATACATTTATGCGTTAATTATTCGAAGACGAAAAAAATTGAATTACAAACGTTTGCTGCTCGTGAAATGAACGCTTTTCGAATAATGGATAAACGTTGTTTCGAAATCCATCAGCCTTTGCTATCTTATTGAATGTGCTCCAATAAAGATCAAAGTGAAATGTAGTGATTTTGCCGACATCCCGACCATCGAATGTTTCATTTAATAAAAGACCATTTACAAAATTGTCTCGTTTCGTTTCTTAGATATAATAGAACAAGGCGGTGATAAGAATAGTATCCATATTGTCGCCGTTTTCCCTATAGTACAGTGGTCCTTAAAATGAAAAAGTTGATAAAACATTTTTTAATCACCGTTTGAAAAAGTTCCATCGAAATTGACCCCATTATCCAATATCGCTTGGAATTTGTGTAAAAATTTAAAAAAGTGGTTTCTAAAGTACGCTTCAATTCGATTTTCTATTTCATCTAAGCTCATTAACAAAATCCTATGAAATCAATCGTGTAAAAGTATCGAGGCAAAATTTTCATCTTAACTCGTAAAAATAAAAATAGACCTATAGATATCGATACAATGATGATATTTTTCAAAAGCCCGTCGCTTCATTAATTTTGGCTAATGATTATTTATTTCATCGCTTATCATTTCTGTTTGACGTGTAAAAACAACCCAAGTGAACAACACCGTCGTTAATTCTGGGTTCGTTATAAACCGAATTTGTAAAAAATAAAAAAAAGCGCAGAAAAAATGAAATAATAACGAATTATTGAAGTAACAAGAGCTTAATTGTGAAATTCGTTGTTCTAATTAAAATACTCGTGAAAATCATAATCTTATAATCTTTTTACCAACGTTTTATAAAACTGTTATAATATCCTTTGTATTTTTATTAATTTAATGAAAAATCGATGGAATTGTTCCAATGTAAAATTTTATTGATGGTAATGTGTGCTGTAAGACATTGGTACTTACTCATTTATGTGAACTAAAAATTGGATTAATGCTCGACAGAATTTTTGTAGTTAATTCTCATTTTTTGGGTCAATTTTTGTAAAATTATTGTTGGAGATTTCGAAGCTTAATGGAGATTATGGTAACACCTACTCGTACATACAGAAGATTACAAATAGGTATATTTATTGTTCGTATATTGTATGGATAAATATTGCCTCGTGAAATTTTTCCCATTAATATTTTCGTAATATTTAAGTGTATAATTATAATTGAAATTGACATCAGAAAAGTTTTCACCATAAGATGAATACTTGGAAATAATTTGCGATTCCTCGTGCTTAGAATAGTTGATGAAGTATCGGTTAAGGTATAAAGATAATTTTCACTGTAATTGAAGTTTACGTTATATGGTGTATCAGATCGAGCGAATTTCTCCAAAGTAATAAAATTTTTCGAGTTTCTAGCCCCAACTAGTTGGTAAATTATTAGCACGAAGACGCTTATGTGTAAACAAGATAAAAATAGAATGTTTGTAATTCATTATAAAATCTAAGAAAGTTTAATGAATAGAAATAACGATATAAAAAACTAAACGAAACTCTTGCTCGAGTTTGAAAATTATAAAAAGGAAAAAAAAATCGACCAAAAAACACGACACTTGCCAGCTGTTTTCCACCATCGTGTTTTTCGTTGCGTTCGATGAAAAATATAAGTCGTGTTTTTATTCCAGTAGCATGTAAATTTGATGGTAAAACGTGACTTAATTTCAAAAAATCAGTTATCTTATTCCCTTTGATTTAGACATCAGCGTTTTCAAGGTTACCGACTACATCGCGTTGTTATTTTTACGAAAATCTTTTTATGTTTTCATTGGAAGAGGTTTTTTTTCGGCGTGTGCTTAAAATTGAAAAATTCTTGTTTTCGAAAGTTTTTCGTCGTGAAGAGGTTTTTTGATATAAATTTACTGTCGCTTAATTGATGTAATATTGTTTTTCGGGTTTAAATCAACTTACCTACGTAAAGATGAAAAATGAAACTGTGTTTACAAAATGTTGAAATGTGTTTTAACAAATTTACAGAGCTGAGGGTACTGAAATATCCCAAGAGCCTACGGCGCCATTGTTAAAAAGAATTTGAAAGTATACGAGATATGTATAATGTACTTGAAACGTCTTGGAATTTTTTTTAAAGGGAGTTTTTATCGCCGACAAACTAAAATATAAATAAGTTTAATTATACCTTGAGTTTTTTACAATTGTTGGAGAAATGTAGGATCAAAAAATTCGGCGTAAAGTTGAGATATTGCATATAATACATAATATATCTACCTATAATAGGCACATTACGAGTCCCTGTAGGTTACAGGGTTTACCCATTTTCATAAATGCCAATTATTCATATGGGATTTTAAAAAATCGACGCTCAAATAGCTCTGAACTAATTCGAGCTATTTTTGAATGCCAAAAAGAAAAATACCATTCCTAAGCCAATTATTTTTAATACTTGATTGACGAAGTGTGAGCTCAAAATAAATTACATTGACTTTGGACGAATGCAAATTACTCGACGTACAATTTTTTCTAATTCGCAGAAGTGCTCAAAGCTATTGGAGTTCGCTTTCACCAAAGTTTCGGTGTGATATTTAAACGAGCATGGATTCATTAACGGATAAAAGCAGAAATGAGGGATGGTTACGTTCTCTCTTTGATTTTACCGAAACCAAAATTTATCTTAAGGAATGTTGCTGGTTAAAGGAACGATAATTTGAGTGAATTCTCACACTTGAGATGGTGATTTTTTTCATTGTCGTTTTTGCCAGCGTGGCTGAAACAAATTATTTATCTGTAATTCTTGTTCCCTTCTTCGTTTTCTTTCCATGCGGTATTTAGTGTTAATAGATTTGCATACCTGGAACGCCGTAAATAGAAATACTCGTACGTTTGGATGATCTTACCTTCGATATGAATTTGTATCTGAACGCAATGTTTTTCAAGGTCAAATTTTGATAGTGAATTATTCGTTGCAGATTTTAATTTCGATATTATTTATCGATTTATCGGTTTATTTTTCTGCGATAATGACCGAATAAAATTTTTAGTCGAATAGGTATATAATCGATTAATCGAAGGAAATTCTAAATCAAATGATATTAATTCAAGTTTTTTCTCGTGATGATCAAAATTAGTCGTCTTTTGCTATTGCCGCAAAAATTTATAATTGAATATTTTAATCAAATGAACGATTTTTTTCTTATTATGACCAAAAGAGGAAATTTAATGGAATAATTAATCGATTGATCGAATCGTTTAACATAATGGAGGAAAATTTTAAATCAAACCCCAAGTCGACTAATCGATGTTTTTCTTGCCATAAGTATCAGCGTTGCCAACCTCAGTGATTTTTAAGCTTTTGAAAAAGTTGAGTGAATTTTTTATTGTTTTTTGAAAATTTTAATGATTTTGGTGATTTTTTACTCTGTTTTTCAGGTCTACTTTTCAATTTCCAGTGACTTTTGATGAAAAATATTTTCATTGTAGAGGGAGTAAAAGTCTACTTTTACTCCCTCTCGCGAATCGGTCGAGTGCTCAAACTCGACTTTTACTCCCTCTACAATGAAAAATATCGTATGCAACTCGGGAGATAAATGATTTTCGACGATTTTGAGTTATTTCCCTCGCTTCGCTCGGGCAATAAACTTCAAAATTCGTCGAAAATCACTTTATCTCTCTTGTTGCATAATATACTATTGATTTTTTTTTTTGAAGAACAGCCGTTTCTGACGAATTTAACATTTTTTTACCTACTTTTACAAAGTGATTTTTGAGGATGAATAAATGTGATGAAAGTGATTTTTCAAGGATGAGTTCAGTGATAGAAGTGATTTTTGAACAACTTCTAGGAAAAAAGTGGTTTTAGTGATTTTTGAACAAATTGGCTACAGTGATTTTTAGTGACGCGTTTTTTTTGGCCAAAATAGTGATTTTTCGAAATCTCGATTGGCAACCTTGATAAGTATACAAAAATTGATCGAATAATCGATTTTTTCTCATGATTAAAAATTTTTTTTAAAACATAGTTGTTCGATTAATCAAATTTTTAATAGATAGGTAAAAATTGAGGAAAATTTTTAATAAAAAATTCAGTTGATTTGATTCATTGATTAATTTTATACATAATCGACTAATGAAATATTAAATCGCGATCATTCAAATACTTAATCGATTGATCGAATATCTAATCAGTTGATCGTAAACTAAATCGAATGATTGGAAGTTTTATCATAACAGAAGAAATGTTTAAAGTAAGCTCGTAATCGATTGATCAATGTTTTTTGACGGATTCAAATATCATTTTTTAGGTATCAATTTTTTTACGATAAATTAAGGCGTCTACTATTAGGTGAAGAGAGTTGAAAAAAAGTCGAGATTTTCAGATTAGATTGATCAATGGTGAATTTCGTCCTAAAATTATCCGAATTTATAGGAATAAAAAATATTTAAAAAAGTATAAAATTCATATAAACTTGAGTTAAAAAAGTAAAAAATATTACCTTGTTTTTCATGACTCAAACTCAATGTACCTACTCGATTTCTTCTTGTTAAAAGGATTACTAGATTAAAGATAGCTCAGCACGTTCACTTAAAATTGGAAATAAAACTTGAAAAATTATTTATTTTGTTTTTGAGGATCACTATTTGTGACCCGCTCCGAGAGAACAGGGCTTAAGGAAGAAAATAAGTTTTCGAGAAAAACGCGTTTAAAGTTTGCGCAAAATAAAAGTGGTGCAAATGTGGCTACAATGGTCTTGTAAGCCTTGCTGTCATTGGTTATGGTTGTGATGACGTCACTACTACAATTTCCAACTTTTTTTCGCCCATAGATAGCGCTAGCTGCAATTATTACGGCCATTATTTTAATGAATTCGTTTTTTTCAAATTATTTTTGTAATTTTTTATGTAATTTAATTAAATTTTTTATAAAAATTCAGGTTGCCATGTTGCCAAATTTATGTAATAACTCGAAAAAAGATCAATTTTAGGATTTTTAAAAATAATTCCGAATTTTTCCTTTTTTTTCCATTTTTTGAAATTTCCTTCATTTGTTTTCCCTTTTTATGACATGTAATAATTTAAAAAAAAACTACCTATCCCATCTCTTTCTACATACTTTCAAGTATCAGAATCCGTGAAAAACTCAAAACTCATTTTTTCTTCCTTAAGCCCTGTTCTCTCGGAGCGGGGCACGTTTTTCAATTTTTAGCCTTCGCTTTGCTGAAAAATGTAGAACAGTTTTGTTGAACAAATACAAGAGATAATACTTTAAAAATCTCTGATACAAAAAAAATTGAGTTAATTTTTTTTTGTACTCAGTATTATTTGATTTTTTTGGTGGGGAGGGGGTTCCAGACTACTAGGTCTATCAGCCGATGCCAATAACACAATTAAAATTCATTAGAAACGTGTAGCACTTGGTACACTTAATGCAGAACAGATTTTTTTGTTGAGATTACTCAGGGTTTAGAAACGGAAAATTCTCGAAGAATATTTTATGACGATATACCCCTTCCTCCTTTCGTTGATATAGTTTGAATGTTCTGAAGAAAAAATTTCATTTTCTCCTGATTTCTTATAGATATACATTTTACCCGGACACCAAACTTCGGCAAAGACAAAAAAGCTTATCTGCCTTGTATTGTTGCTGTATAGTAAAATTTTTAGAAAAAAGTAATAATTAAGTAGGTACCTACTTATAATTTTCGAAAAGTCTGAAAAATTTGAAAAATTTTAGTTTGAAAAGTGCGAAAAAGTCTAGGAAACTTGACTTTGAAAAAAATGTCAGTATCATTTTCCTGAACTTTTGCATATTCCTGTTGTGAGAGGGCAGGGAGGAGGAGGAAATTGAGTAGAGGGTTATAGGAAATGAAAATTTTAAAAAAGTATGGAAATTCAATCATTTTTTCAATAACGTCTCTTATAATTAACGATAGGGGTTGAAATTCTTGCGACTTTTTTTTGGAATACCCTACCAGCATGTATAAAAAAATTACTCTACACTGGTATAATTTTGGGTATTTTCAACTTCGTATTTCCATCATTTTCAAAAATACTGCAAATATTGAAAAAATAGGCGTTTTCACCCTTAATTTTTAGGCGAACAAGTGACTGTTTTCGAAAAAAACGAACCTGTATGATAGGAAATTACACGTAGAACATGATTGTTCATAACCATTTTTCCATTGAGGCTTATTTGAGGAAATATTCACAAAAGTTTCGATTTTTTCAAAAAAATTGTGTAAATTGTTGAAAAATAGGTGTTTTTTACTCTTAATTTTTGGTCAAGGAAGTGAGTGTTTTTGAAAAAAAAAACCTTTCTGATAGGAAATTATACGTAGAATAAGATTTTTCATAACTATTTTTTAATTTTGAGGGTTATTTGAGGAGATATTCACGAAAAACCGGTTTTCAGCAGGTATTTACCCCTCCCCTGGGGGTAGCGGAGGGTTGTGGGGTGTCCATTCTAATATTTTGTGTAGTGGACCATTACGAACGTAAAATGCGAAAAAAAAAATCAGGATTGAGTTTTTGAGGGGTTTGGTACATTTTTTCTTGTATTTGCTTGGACTATTATTTTTTCAACGAATTTACCTGTTTATGTAGAATTAAATTCACAAATTTGATGTAGTACGTACAGGAAAGTGGTTATCTGGGCCCGGCCCCTATAATCGTCAAAAAAAACTCCAACACTTATTCATCCTTAATTATTTTTCCCGAGAATTTTACTATATGAATAGAACGTTGTTTTAAAAAATTGATTTGAGCCGGTATCTCAACATGAGCAGGTTGAAATGAATGAAAAATTTATTCATCCGATATTTTATTAGTTTTGGCGGAATAACGAATTGTATTTTCTATACAAGACGACGTCTGCGAAACGTTAAATAATTTATCTTATAGTCGAATAAATGTAGTGGTTGTGACATTTGTAAAGTACATATATACACCGATACCCCGGCAGTATGATATGAGAAAGTTAGGAGAATCTCGGGTCGGAAGTAACGGTAATTAACTAGCTTGTTAAGTGGCGCCTTTTAATTAAAATTCAATTTCTGCTTGGAAATTGAAACGTCGTGAAAGATTTCGGCTCGTTGAGAGTTTATAAAGTTTCACGTTGCTGAATCCGAAGCTTGGGAAATTATTTTTCTTATTTTTCATCGGTCACTAATGATTTATGTGGGCGCATTGTATTATCGGCTTGACACGTCTTTAGCTGATTGATGAGGCTATTTTAAGGAATCTCCAAGTATCCGATGCCCGGTCCGGCTGCTCGATTTAATTAATAATCGAAGAAATTACCCATAGGAAACGGAACTATGCACCATTCGCGTTTGCAAACAGCAAATTAATTTACGTTCTAATTACGATACCTATTTATAACGAGTGTTTTATTTTTTAACTGCGTTTTTCTTCCCCCTTTTTCCACCCCTCTGTAAAATTTTCTAACCGAGTAACGAAAATTTTCAATAATCAAGTCTCGGTGTGTTTTCAATTTTGCATAGCGAGTTATTTTACAAGTTGATAGCGTGAAATGAATATAGCTTGTGTTTGACATTTTATTACACTCGGTTCATTCTTCGTTATGGTTTACGGTAAATGTTAGGCTTTCTCAAGGCGTAAATCTTCCAACTTTAACGTCATAAGCATTTAGCTCTGGGTGCTTGTTTCAAACGGTTAAAATTTCGTTTAAGCATACAACGAATAAGTTATTTGATTTTCGTTAAATTTACTTACCGTATTATCTTTTTATTATTCCGAGATGTCGCTAATGGGAGTTTTTCGTACTTCCCCTCCCCCCTCGAATGAATTCGAATAATTACGTTATGTTTATTTTTACACGATGAAGGATCAAAGCGTCGAAGACTTTTACGTCTTAAAATTAACGTAAATTTTGCCTTGCTTTTGTTACAGATGCTGCTTCAAGCTCACGACGTAGCAGCTCAAGAAATTTATAGCGAAGATGCCATACGTGTTACTCCACCGCCACAGTTACCATATTTAAACGGCGGAGAAGAACTAGGAGCTGATTCGCCCAACGGCGACTGTGATGTAGAGAATGTTACCAGAGTGAGATTGGTTCAATTTCAAAAAAATACCGACGAACCGATGGTGAGTACATAAAAATGTACGAGTATCGAATTTAAACATCCCCTCCGCCGTGAAATTATTGACATACGGGCCATTTTGGAGAACGAAAAAGTCATTAGTATTTCGTTTTGATTTCAAATTGAAAAATATCGTCGAGGTTATACATAGTAATAAAATGCGTTTGGTAAAGATGTAAAGGGAATTGCAAAAACGAAACTAAGGTATAAACCGAAAAATAACGCTCAAAACGACCACCGGCCACCGGTATACTGGCTATCAAATGATGCTCCCAAAAGACGTGCGAAATATGACGAATTCCAGCATAAGCTATACCTACTAAAAGGTAAACAGGCGTTGTTGTGGCGTTACCTAGAGACTTCCGCTATAAAAAAAATTCTACACATACCTATACATAACACGATGAAAAAGTAGACGTAGCCTTAATTGAAATTACTGGTAATCTTTTGTTTTTGCAATTCGTATCTGTGTACGGTACCTCTATTGGATTTGACGTAAATGGCGAATTTTTTAACCAACTTTTCCGCAGGGAATCACGTTAAAAATGACTGATGACAATAAGTGTTTGGTAGCGAGAATAATGCATGGTGGTATGATCCATAGACAAGCTACTTTACATGTTGGTGATGAAATTAAAGAAATCAATGGGATTCCGGTGGCCAATCAGTCCGTAAGCGCTTTACAAAAAATTCTGGTGAGTTTACATTTTTACGCTTATTTGACGATTTTTTTGATACCTTAATTCTCTGTTTTGAGGGAATAATTGTGCATTATTGAGGTTCTTTGAATAATTACTTGTACAGAGGTTACGAGATAATTAATTTTAGTAGAATATTTCAAAAGAAAATTGATCCCATCAATAATAAATTTTTACTGAAATTTGAAATTTTTTATGGGAGGTACTTTTCAGGGTGTAGTTTGATACGTAAATCAATTTTTTGAAAGGGATTACGTAGAGACGACTTGACCGACTGATTTTATATTTTTATTGCATTATCGAAAAAAAATGTAGGTAGATCGCGATGAAGCCCTTTTTTCGAAAATTATTTTTCCTACATTTATTATATTAATCCAAAATTAGCCATTTTAGGCAAATTTCACTTCGATATTTCTCACTTACCGAAAATTATATAGAAAAAAAGAGTTCGACGCGATCTAAAGAATGGTTCAAATATCCCATGGGTAAAATTTTGAAAATTTTCATCGCTACTCGTCGAATGAATTTCTTTTGGAAATTTTGCGAAATTGTAAGTCTACGAGATAACATTCATGATTGCCAAAAATTTCTAAGTTTGTATTTATCAATGTCGTTCAATTTATAAATTTCAAATTGCTTTATCTGCAATGCTATTCGCTGTTTATTGACATGAAATTTGAAAATTTACTTCTTAAAAACAAAATTTGGCCATGAATTTTACTGATAACTTGGGGGGGGGGGGGAGGTGCTCGGAAAAGTCATCCAAAAGGTCAAGCTAACTTAAGTCAAGCTTTTTGCTCAACAAATTTTGTTAGACACCCTGCTAATGAACGACTTGATTGTTTATTCAGGGTGTCACGCAAAGTCAAGCTGTTTGACTCAAAGGTCAAGTTTTTTTTCAAAAATTGAAAAAAATTCCATTCACCCTTGATAAATAATTTAAATAAAAAAAGAGCTCATTAAAATTTTTTTAAATTATATTTGTTTAAAGTTTTTCGTATTTTTTGGGAGGGGGGGGGGGTTGCTTATGAAAAAGTTGAAAAAGTCATGCAAAAATTTCTAGCAATATCAAGATCTTTACTCAACAAATTTTGTTAGACACCCTGTTATTGAAATAACAAAGTCGCGAATTTAATTGAAATTTACTACTTTTTATTTTTGCATATTTTTGTATTACCCATTGCTAAACTACACCCTTGAGTGTATAATATACATTTTACATATAAGTGTAAAAATTCTTAGAGTTGAATTTTCACGTTTTCAAAATCTGACCAGTTGTGTTCAGAAATGCGAGAAAAAATTTGAAATGAAAATTTGCATATCAACAAATTTTTATGACACTTTCAAAAAAACAGCTGAAAAGTTATACTGGTGTAATAATTCGAAAATTTGAAAATAAAATCTCTTTCAAGTTTATTCTGCTAACTTCATTATAAGTAGCTATCGTGCTGATTTTTTTTTTTTGAATGTATCAAAAAACCACCTTTTCAATTTTTTTGGTACCTTATTCTACTTAAGCCGTAATTAGAAAATTTTCAGAATTCCTTTATTCATTAATTGAACATTTAAAACCAGAAAATTTCAAAAAGCATGATAGCTTTATAACGAGAAAAATAGAAGAGTCTGCGCGATCGGGGGATTAAAACAATTTTATGGTTGAATTGTGATCTAAGAAACAAAAAAAAATAAGCTTGAGTACTTCGTATTTCTGTTTTGATGGGTTGATTTTGAAATGAAAAAATCACTTGTGAATTAATTTCCTTGCCCTTTTTTTGTTCTTTTTGTTGCCTAAGTATGAATTTATTTCCAAGTGCGATTTAAGTATATACTTAGGTAGGTACATATTAATTGATTTTTTGATAAAATGGTTTGATCTGATTCGAATAAGTGATCAATTTTTGGCCCGTGAGCATTACCCAGGAGATATCAGGTGGAGGTTGAGTCAGTGACCTCCCAAGAATTACAGTCGTTTGAGACCTCCAAAATTCCAATATTTTAGCCTCCTTCATAAATACCAATTTTGGTTCGTCTTTTTTAAAGATTGACTTCAACTTTTTATTTGTTTTTTTCAAATATTTGGTCCATTGCCTTTTATTTTAGTGATCAATTTCCCCTACTTGTAAACTTTAAATTAGTATTTATTCACCCACTTTTAATAACTTATTTTGCACACTGCATGCTACTCTCGATATTTAGCTAAATAATTTTCATTTTTGTGGTATTCATTCAATAACAGGGTGTCTACCGGTCGCGAAAGTCGCGAAAGTCGCGAAAAAGTCGCGAATTTAGATTTAGGTCGCTGAAGTCGCGAAAAAGTCGCGAAATTGATCCAAAATTCATCAAAAGTCGCGAATTTTTCCGAAATTACTTCCATTTTTTTCGGCTTTTACAAATCAGAAAAAGTAGAGAAATTTCACCTTTTTGAACATTTTTTCTAAAAATTTTCGCCCTCGCTTCGCTCGGGCTCATAAATTTAAAAAACCCATTCTTAAATTATATACCTCTTCGTCCTATTCCCTTCTATTTCAGACAATTGAATATTTTGAAGCGGAAAAATATGTTCTTGTGGGAGACTGAGTAGCGATCACGATTGGGAATTTCAAAGGTAATATTGTGTCCATTGTCAGGAAAATCTAAAATAATTGGAGAATTTTGGAATTTTCTAAGGGATGTTTTAAAGGAGAAAACCATTTGGAAATATGTCTTTTTTTGCTGTTTTTTAAATAACTTCTTTGAAAAAATTTCGCCCTCGCTTCGCTCGGGCCAAATCTGCTAATATTTCAGACTTTTCATAAATTTATTTCTCAATAATCAATTAACAATTTTATCCGTTCTAACATGATTTTTCGTAAAATTTTTACCCTCGCTTCGCTCGGGCAGTAAGTACTTCTCTTCTTTACCATAAAATAACTCACTTTTGGAAAATTTTTGTGAAAAATTGTCTTCTTTCAAAATTAAAGACGTATTTTTTTCCGTGTATAAACTTTTTTCTATAATAAATTTGATCTCGTTGATTTTTTTTTTTTTTTGGGGGGGGGTCATATTGAGAGGTAGATACTAGATACCTTAAAAAAAGGTCGCGAAAAAGTCGCGAAATTTGATTTTTAAAAATTGGTAGACACCCTGAATAAGATGAATATTGAAATTGGAGGGAGGGGAAGGGGAAACTTTGAATCAATTTGTGTGGTTAACTAAAATTATTCCCAGAATTTGATTTAACAAGTTATTAATAGAACCTGCATGTAACGGAAATTATGGAAAAGTCTTGCATTTTTCGTTAGAAATGCATTTTTTTTTAATTTACTGCTTAAATTCAAAAAAAATTGGGTACCTACCTAAAAAATTTTGTTTCATGATTTTTTCAAAAAAAAAAAATCATTCTTAGCTTTACTTGAGCAGTGGATGAGTTTTATATTTTACCATGCCAACCAAGTTTCCTTTATTATTTTGTCAATTTTTTTATCCTTCGAAACGCGGATTTTTCAAAATTTTCGTATTCGATTCCCTCGGGCCAAATCACAGATTTTGAAAATATGTAGGAGTAGGTCTCTTAATTATCACCATTTTTCTATTTTTCTATTCTGTTTTTCGGATTTTTTTTCAAATTCATCGAAAAATCGAATTTTAAGTGATAATTTTTTCCACGTTGAATAATGATTTTTTCAAAAAATTTTGAACGAGTCTAAAGAATCAAAACCAAAGTTTAAAAATTTCTAGTCAAGCGCTTAAAAAAATTTCGTGTGGTAAAATATAAAACAAATCAAATTATTTGGGAGGGTAAATTTTTCGATGAGGGGAGGAAAAAAGGAAAATATTTCGTCGAAAATTGTGTAAAAATTTTGAAAAAGTCATGCCAAAGTTGTGCATTTCAATTCAAAAGTTTTTCAAACACTTTGATCTGATAGACAAAAATGATTAGAAATATTTTTAATGGGGAATTCAATGTACTTTAATTTTGATTACAATTTTTTCACGTAAGAGATATTTCCCCCCCTTACAAAATGCATAAAAAATTACATTTTTCTTGGTCCACTTGTTCATCATCAACTTTAAATATCACTCAATCGAATGTACTTCTTGCCTTCAAAATCTGTTAGGATCGAGTGATAATTCGAGCAATTAAAATTATTCGTTAGATTAAGCACATATATCCACCAACTAAGTTTTATTACCTACCTTTACACGATTACTATACCATTTGAAAGTACTTCACTGCTCATCCTTTTGTATAATATAGTGCCTATTGAAGACTGTTCAGGAGGCCTTTTTGAAGTACATTATTTATGAGGACGATCGGTGCACATTTCGTCGAGCTAGTAAAAATTTGACTAATTTTGGCCAAAATACACGTGCAGAAATTATTCAAATAATCGCGGGCTCGTGCTCGTTTCAAAGTACCTACGGTGAAAATAATCACACTCGTGAATCCAAGGCCGTTGTAAACAAGCTATAAAGCCTTAAGGGAAAAGAATTTATCGTGTACGAAATTTTAAGTAAATTTTATCGTTGATGAATTTGAATAAATTTCAGTAGGTAATTCGCCAATTGAATTTTCATTTAGATAAGTTTTTTCCCATTCCGGGATTGTTTCAAAATTATAGTAAATTTTTCAACTCTGCCGAAGTTTCCACAACGTATTCAAAATTTTCAAAAAATCGATAAATAGACTTCAGCAATTGAAAATCAGTTATGTGTTTTCTAATACCTACGTTTAAAAGTTTAGCTGAAAAAAAAAATTCCGAGAGCTTAAATGGTTCCCTTGTTATACTATGTAAATTTAGATCTAAAGCAATAAAGTTCCATCATAGCGGGAAGCATGATGAGAAAAAAAGTCAAAATTTGTTCCTCGGGGTTTTCAATTTAGTCAACTATTTTTTTTGGAACTACTTAGCAAGTGTCCATTCATCTTTAACCTCGAGTAAAGCGAAACATCCAGTACTAATGATTTTTCCTAAAATGCAGTCGGTATCATTGAAACAATGAATTGTCGTAATCGAGTTGGTATTATCTGACAATGGGGAAATTAAATACGACGTACTTATTTCATGATATGTGGTTCATTTAGCAATTACATTGTAAAGGATCGTTTCATTTTTGCATGTTACGATGTAAATTCTAGTCTTATAGTTCGCTCTAATCGATTGAATGTTTTCCGTCATTGAGCATCGAGCAACCTTTTACAAATCGGATTCTCTGGCGATATTTATATTCGGTCGAGGATGCTTTTGAGATTGGAGAAATGAAATCGGATATTCGACGACAACGCGACGATGATTTTCTGTACCAGTTTCGTTTACATTTCTGAGATAATTTTTACATTCGAACCGATAGTTTATAAAATTATTAAATTTATTCAAAAGTAATTCGCCGTCGAGACGTATACCTGGAACGCGTAGTTATAATATTCTTGCAAAAAGCGAATAAATTTCGAATGTTAATTTCATAATGTATGCAAATTATCTAGCAACATTTGCGTTATAAGGATGAAAAAAAATACGCAACGTTTCCCCATTGAAAATTTTTTTATACTCGTTCGGATAGTTTTCGACAAGATAAATTCCGCGTTATAAATTCACACTACAAGTTCGGTAAGCGATTTTGTTGTTTTTTTTTTCAAAGACGAAATTGAAAATGGATCAAAATCTTACTTATTCGAAACTACGGTGAGAATTTTTTCGTTCAAGGTGCGCTATTAATTTTACCAGCCTGTTTTAAAAAGAATTCATCGCAATAAGCTAAAATTGGCGGAATGTTTAGAAAAGCAAATCTCTTTTGGTGGATTTCGAAGCTCACGTGTTTTTTCAGCTAAAGCTAGATGAATATGCAAAGGTGGTAGGTTTTTTCAACGCGGCGAATCGTGGCCGAAAGTTTGCGAAAAAGGTTTAAACGGGAAATTTACAACTTCATTAAATCAACGTAGGAGATACGTTTTAGGATAATCGGGCTCATTAACTTTATACCTTCAAAACCTATTACTCTCAGTCGAATGGTCAGTGATTTTAATTTTACTCTTAGTTTATAGGCATACCTACTTTATACTCGTATATTTTACTTGGCGACGTTTGCACGAGGTTTTTTATAATGTCTGGATAAGGATAACTTCGCTTTTTAGTGTTTTAATCGAAGAAGGGTAAGTTTTTTTTTTGAGAAGTTGAGTTATAGTGTTCTCAAAGCCAGCCAAAAAATTGCTCTGAATAGCCTTTAACAGAATTATAGCACCAGAAATAGCCGATTGGAGTACAGAAAACCAATTGAAATCTGAATTAAGTACTCAAATTTCAAGGCAGCCAAAATACTCACTAAAATTTCATTTCGAATTCAGAAATTTTTTTGATTTTTGCATTTTTTCAAAATCATTAAAAAATGTCTAAAAAAAAATGAATTGCGCTCTGTGAAAAACTTATTCGTGTCAATTGCTCACAAGGAATACATCTCTACCGAAAGTAAAAAAATGAATTGAAAAATCATCCAAAAATAACAATTTCCAAATTTTTCAGAAAAGCTGAAGTTTATTTTTCAAATTTTGTTGAATTTTTGAGAATATAAAATTACCCCATGACCCCCACAAAGTATCAAAATTAGGTCTAATCGATGTAAAAAGCTGAAAGTTGGTATACAGTGTTTTTAAAGCCCTGAATGGTGCCGCCATTTTTTACAGAGATGGAACGATTATAATTGATGCCGGATCGATTGTTTAAAAAAAATCGGAAGCATTGATTAATCGGTCCACAAAATTTAGGTATTCCGTGATTGGGAAAAGATACGTGACGTCAGTAACTCAAATTGTTTTGATAAGAAAAAAAAGTTACGTCACATATGATTTGAACAAACAGAAAATTGAAAATTAAATATCACGAAATCCCCGATTAATCGATGCTGATGGCTTGATTATTATAATCGGGGGATAAAATCGCAATCGTTCCATCACTGATCGAGGTAATTCCAACAGTTTTGAATTCGAATTTCTTATTATGAGCGCTTTCGACAGAGATGCAAACTGTTTTAGTTCTGTCTACAGGATGTCCAAAAAATCATACGTAAAAATTCAAATAGAAAATGGATTTTAATTGAGTCTAGAGATAGTACAAATTAATTAAGACGGTTCTTATGAGACCAAAATTTCTGAAATCGGTTTAGTAGTTTATCAATTTCTTTTAAAATATTGTGATCAATTTCTCCCTTTTAAAAAAACTTTGTCCTACCCACTACAAGATAGAAAAAAAAATAAAACAAAAAATAATGGATTTTTAATCCTCTATATCTTTTGTTTCAAACTTTTTTTCGTATCTCCAATTTTGTTACATTTTTCACCCGGGTGTCCCAAAAATATTAGATTTGCATAAAAAATCAAGATCCCAAAAAAAGTTGGACATAAAAATTGTAGAGAATTGAAAATCCATAATTTTTTTTCTACATTTTTTTTACATCTTGTATTGAGTAGGAGATGATTTTTTTGGAGAAAAGAAATTTACATATCAAGGAAATTATAGGTAATAATTTAAAAAGAAAAGAACTAAGAAGTGAACAGATTTCAAAATTTTTAGTCTGATAAGAACCGTCTTTAATTCGTACTATCTGTAGACTTCATCAAATTCAAAAACCCCTCTTTTCATTTGAATTTTTCGACAAAAATCACGTTTTATGATTTTTTGGACTCCCTATAGATAGAACTAAAAAATTTTGAATCCCCACCGAAAACGCTCATCATAAGAAATTCAGAACGGTTGAAATCACTTCGACATCTTCATTCAGCAATAAATTGCGACACTGTTCAGGACTTGATAAATACTCTGAAAACCCTATTTTTGACCTCTCGAATTAATTTCGAGGCCATTTGAAGCTCCCAGAGAATTTCGGAATTTCCCAGTTTTGAAAAGAATGTCCATAAAAAGAGCCCTGATGAAATTTAACACCTAATACGAACACGGATCAATGTTGGTAATTTGTTTGATCGATTAAAGGACAGAAATTTTCTGGAGACTTCAGATCAATTCGATTCAGAACGTCAAAAATAGGATGCATATAACTAAATTTCAACATTACACTTTGATGGATAAGTTATTCGCTTATTTTTAAGAATTTTTGCTAAATGGATTAGGCAGCAGTAACGAATGTCTGTTCACGGTATAACTAGCTGAAGAAAACAAAGAAAAAAATAAGTTACTCAGTAGATACAGCCGTTCCTGAGAAAAAGGTACATAAAAATTAAAAAAGTAGGGGAAAAACGTGTACCATGGATTACTTTGACACCAGACAATTTTATAATTTTTTTTTTCTAATTTTTGAAGAAAATTTTGAAAATTTTCTTCGATCAGTGATTGATTTCCAATCATTTAAAAAACAACAAAAAACTGGTGTTTTTCTTTAGCAATTAGATATAGATGATCAGAACAACGCGATTCCCATAAATTTGAATATTACAATTTGCGGTTGGCCACACTGATCGAAGAAAATTTTCAAAATTTTTTTCAAAAATTAGAAAAAAAAATTATAAAATTGTCCGGTGTCAAAGTAATCAATTCGAGGCCAAATACAATTTCACAACATTGAAATTTCGCGATCTGCAACTTTTGGACCCCCGGGTAGCAGAATGGGTTTTCATTTTCGAGGGGCGGCAATTGCTCAAGGGGGTGTAGAAACTCAAATCGCACCTTTTTAGTGCTCTTTCGTAATTCGTACGCCATATTTTCGAGCTAAAAAACACAAAAAACCGCGTTTTTTTCAAAGGAGGTGCCCTTTAAGAGCCCCTAGCTCCCCTCCCTCTTCACCTAGGGGGCTCAAAATTTTTTTGGGTAGTCTCCGATGATGACCCAACAACCCCAGCGAATTTGGTTGAAATCTGAGATATGTTTTTTTTTCGCGATCCACCCTATACTACATACATCGTTTTTTCACTTTTTTTTGTTGACCCAACCTTAAATTTTGGGAAAAATTGCATGTATTTCTACTGAAACATTTCAATGACAAATATATTGGCGAAAAAAGCAAATTTGATCAAAATATGATATGTTTCATTTTAAAAAAAAATACTTCGAATTTTTTTTTCGATAAAATGCGATAAAATGAAAAGTTGGTTTCGGTGTCCGTTAATGTTGCCCTACATTTTGAGAAAAAACAGCTTTAAAGTTTGAACTTTACTTTTCACATACTTTCGATATATTTTTTCCGGTCCAAAATTTTACTGCTAGTTGCGACACCTCCCTTGTAAGTGATATGTTTTATTTCAGGTGAACTCTAATTCGGTAAAAATTAAAGTGATGATGCTACTCAATTTCAGTATTTTTTTTTTCAAAGTAGGTAATTTGTAAATGATCAAATCCAATCAATGTTTACCCAATCAACTGCATTTATCGTTGAAAATTTTTTCGCAAGATTGAACAAAATGTTCTGTCTTAAAAACCCACCCTTTTTAAAATCTTCTTTCAACAAATACAATATTCCGATAATTTTTAGCAACGCAGACGAATTGTTTATGACGTAAAATTTTAGGTAAGCGCTTCTCTAAACATCATAAAATCTTAATTGCCCGTGGATGTAAAATTTTTAAAATAAATAACCCTGAAATGTGTAGGTCGATGGTATCGCCAACTTCGATTTCAAACATCAAATATTGTACTTTCACAGTTGAGTGGATACCTTTCTGGTCAATTTATCCACGTAGATTAATTATTTCAGGTTAAATTTTCTATCTCTATCAAAATATTTAAAGCAACTTTTCGTCTTTTTTTGCCACCCACGTCGTTATACATTTAAGGTGAAGGATGAACCGCCTACATTTGCAGAAGTTCTAAATAGTATAAATACCTAGCCGAATGTTCGAACAGCAGCGTTTTGTTAGTAATGCGATGTGATATTTAGGTTTTTGTTTGAAACGTCTTTTTTCTCCCCTTTTTTTTTATTCTCGATTGAAAGCTAAGTTGATGGAATTTTTTACGCGTTGATGTGGATCAGGCAGCAGTGACGTAGTTGCGAGTTGAGAATAGTCTGAATTCTTCTCTTGGCAAGTGAAACGGTTGAAAAATAGACGATTTGTGTTGTATCGTGTTTATATGTTTTAAGTGTGTAAGGATCGAACGTGAAGAAAAGATGTTGAACTAGATTGTTTTTCAATTCTCCCACATTGTGATTTTTTCTTTACGTCATTTGATAAATTATAATACTACGTGGTTTCAAAAATATAAATAGATACGTCGAAGGTAGATTGAAATTTTAATTAAATTGAATAAGGATCAAATTTATAGTTATTATTTTGTTTTTCATCTTTCTAAATAAAGAAGATTTAACTGAAAACGAATTAAATCCGTCCTGGATTTATATTTTTATCCTAAAAAAATATCATATTTTTTGGCGAAGCGTTTTTGTCTTATTAGTGTCGAATTTTGTCAGGTTATTCGATAAAGAGGAAAACGAAAGTTTATTTACAAGTCTGAGTCTTCGAGAATAAAGTTTTTTTTTGTTTTCAAAATTAAGCGACGAAAAATGTGAAATGTTGAGTTATAAGAACGTGATAAGTAGTTGACTAGTTACTGCCTACTTTTCTCTTTTTCTTTTGCGAAGTGAACTTTTCGTTGTGAACTCATTTATTTTTCATTAAATTTTTGACATGCTTTAATTATCCCTTCGTGTTTTTAAATTATAATTTTTTTGTCTTAAATGGAAATATTTTTGTACATTTATATTTTTTTTAAACGAATTAGATGAAATGTGCGGGCGTTGTTTTTTTTAGGTTTAATTTCTTTTGGTTCGAGAATATTGGGGTTTAATTTGTATATTTTAGTCGTAGTTTCTTTCTTTGTAGTTCTTTTTGCGAATTGTGATACGTTCCTACTTCCTACGCATTTTATTTATGATTGTTGAATAAGATTCACCATAATTCTGCTTTAAATTTTTTTTGAACCTTTTTTACTCTTATTTTTTTTTAAATAAAGAGTAGGCGGTGATTTGAAAAATATATGCAGTGACAGATATCTACAGTAACCATTCTGAATTGAAAAATGAGCTGATACACTTCTCAAAATTGGTAAAAATTGATGGTCTTGAACGTAGGAATCTAAAAACAGTCCCATCATCAAACGTTTTCTCAAACAATTAAACAAAATTTTTATATTCAGCTTTTTAAATATAAAATTCAAATTCTCTTTTAGAAGAAAATTTTAAAAATCATGATGTGCTTTGAAAAAGTTTTATTTTATTTGTAATATGTAATGTTAAAATCTCAAATTTTGGCAGAAAATAAAAATAACTGAAATTTCAAGTCTTTCTAAAGTCTGAAACTTTAGTAAAAAATGGATTTTAAAATTTTAACAAATCTCATTCATATTATGTTGGAGAATAAGTTTGGCAAATTAAAATCCTTGGAAAATGGAATTAGTCTCTCCAACTCCTCAACCTGAGCCGATAGCTTATTGATTGCTCAATTCTCTCACAAAAGGGTGACGAGAAATGAACATCTTCGTTATTCGAAGAGGTGGAGGGGAAAGCAAATGTTGAGTGAAAGAGGCTGACCAGTGGTGATGATTTTTTTCTGAAAATTGTTTGCTTATAATATATATTGAATTTTTTTCTGGTTTGTTTGTTTGTTTGTTTGTTTGTTTGTTTGTTTGTTTATTTTTTTGAAAGTAAATGTGATGTTTTTGAATTCTTTTTGAACGTCTTCCCTGAAAAAAAAAGCATAGAAAGAAATAGTCCTCGTAAATTCATGATTTTTGCCTAAAAACATAAATATGATATTAAAAATACAATGAATGATTTAATTTTTGGATGTTTTCTAAAAAAAATTGTTTTCTGGGGTTTCCTAAATTTTTTTTCCTAAAAATGGTTCAGTTTTCTTGTTTTTTCTTTGTTGTTTCTTTAAAAATGACTTGCTTTTTGAGTTTAAAAAAAATGGTTTGGTATCTTTTCTATTTATTTATTTTTTTGATGAGCTTTTTTTGTTTTGTAAAGTTGACCGCTGAATTCATTTTGTGATTTTTTTTCTGAAAAATTAGTTCCTTTTTCAATTTTTGTTTTTGTAAAGTAAAAAAAGAACAAAAAATCTTGACAAATGAACCTTTAAAATTTGTTTTTCCAAAGAAAACCAAATTATAAGTATTTGTATTAAAATTCTAATGTATGATTTAATTTTTGGATATACCTACTCTGAAAAAAGTTTTTTTAAATGTGACTTTTTTCTCTAGAAAAGTTGTTTTTTCTGAGAATGATTTGAATAATTTTTCTTTCTGATTGTTCGAGCCGATAGTTTTTGTGAAAATGGTTTATTTTTTCTCAAAATTGATTCTCGTTTTTTATTTTCTGAAAAAATATTGATGTTTGACTTTCCAAATTAGGGATTTTCAAACAAAAAAAAAACAAAATAATTAATATGTCCTGATTAAGAATTCAATGTTCTTCTAAAAAAAGTTTGATTACTTGATTTTTTGAATTATCTTCTTTTTCTTTTTTTTAAAAAAAACCATTTTCAATAAAATATCTCATAGAAAATTGAATTTTTAAAAAAGTCAAAAAATGACGTAATTTTTGGAGAAATTTTCCATAACACAGAAATATATTAAATTATCAGATTTGATATTTTGATGAATATCAATCTCCAAACTTTATATTCCAGGAAACACTAAGTCATTAAATGTTGAAAAGTGGATACCTGTATCCCACTTTCAGACATTGCAGTAAAAATAAGCCAGTAATGTTTTTTTCTCTATTTTTTACTCAGATTTTTCATTAAAATTATAAACAGACAACCAGTTTTAAAACATATCAATGTTGAAAAAGTTTTTGGATTAGAAACATTCCAATTTTTAATCTCAAAATCAACTTTTTTCAATCTTTGTAGCAACAATGTACCTGAAATGGCTTTGAAGTGTAAAAGTACTGGTCTTTTTCAAATTTAATAATACTCTCAAAAATTGAAACTTATTCTTAAATTTTAATTCAGGAGGAGAGATAGGAGATTCTGAGCATTGCTCTTGACCCAAATACAATCTGTATGCCATTCTCTTCCGACTTTCCGCAAAAAAAGTTTCAAAATTTGTTCTACCCATACGGTTCGACTTTCATTTCGATGGATAAGATTGATTTTGTATTCATAAGGAATTATTTCCGATTGGAAATACGAAATACGATACTTACCAGGGCGTAATTGGCGGGAAATAACGATAAGAATTCGTGATCAAGTACACGTAAAGTTACCTTAAAGAATGCGGAAGTATCTCTATGTTTTGAAAAACTACGACGAACGATGAGTTTTCATTCGTGACAGACGGGCGAATTAATTTGAAAAATAACGCTACCAAAAAGTTGTATTCCGGCGAACTGTAGGTACTTATTGATTGAGTGAAAATATTTAATTTACGTTTTTTAATACGAAGATAGAGTTATTGAAATGTATTTGACGCGAAGGATTTTTTCTATACGTCAACGTTCAAAATTTTGCTAATTTTTTTAAACGAATTGGACTTCTTTTTACATTTTTTCGCCTTCGTCGTTCAAAAAAAAAATAATATGGATGTTATTTATCAAATATCGACGAATAAGACTACGTTTTTTGTATAGATGAAATAAAAAATTGCTGGTATGTAAATTTAATACAATGAAATAAACATTGGAATTATTCATCAAACAAGCTCGGTAATCTGCAGATGGATATGTCTTATATTTATACGTTTGCACGTTTAATGCTACTAATTTCGAGGTTTTACACGATGGGGAAAAACTTTAGCAATTTGATGAACTATTTGAAGCAGTATAATGGTGTAATGGAAATAACTTACGAGATTGTTTCATTGTGTGAAATGGGATAATGCAATATTACAATTTACGTGTTCGATTGGAATTCTAATACGTACCTAGAAGATCCGATTAAACATACACGTATGCGCCAAAGTTGAAAACAAACAGAAAAAATCGCAAGTTCGCGTCTACAAAGGTACAAAATACTCCTACGCTTAAGCGAAGATGTTCGAACGTTCGAAAGATAAAGATATGTACCTGGATATCGTGAGTTTTATAAACAATATTAAATTATTTCATTGTCGCCGAGAAAAACTCGTCGGGATATTTTCGCAAGCGTTTCGAGTTTTCGAATATTATCGAATCTATTAGGTCTCTACCCTCTACCTACTGGCAAACTGTATAGAATTAACTTTCCGGACTCGGTCGTTTCGAATCGAGAAGAAAGCGAAAATGGCGAGAAAAAAGGTGAAAAAAATAAAGAACAGCGAGCAGAAAACGTAAAGTGTAAAAGAGCTGCTAAACACATTTGATCGCAGCTGTTGATAATGAGTATTTTATGTCAACGGAGATGTAATTTCGGCAAACCGTCGTGAAATTAAAGGAGAAAAAAGCTCAAGGCTTTTTGGTAAAAGTTTTTTTCTTCTGCTGTGCGGTTCGCGCTATGAAAATTGTGTACGTTGTTTGGACAAATACGACATTAACTTGGTGACATATTGGTCCGAGTTATGTGCGAGCGTTGGACCTTGGAGAAATATTTATTTCTTGTTTTATAATACTTATTTAACTAGTTCGAATAACATGCCTCGATACCATTTTATTACTTTAATTCGATCGCGTAGTTTTTATTTCCATATAATAATTTAATACTGGTATTAAAAACTTGGCATTTTTTTTACAGAGAGAAGCTCGTGGATCAGTTACTTTCAAAATTGTGCCGTCTTATAGAAGCGCTCCCCCTCCTTGTGAGGTACAAGTAAGCCATTTTGAAATATTTCTTTTACGCTTATCGTTCACATTAACACATCACATGCTGCGATATACATTTTTTTTCTTTTGTACGAAAAAATTAACGAGCTTACGAATTTGAATCACGCGCCAAAAATATAACTAATGTGCGATCATGCAAAGTTAAATCGTCTAAAACAACATAAATCGTGTTTTTTTCAATTTCCAACTTGTTAATTGAAGGAATCAGAGTGTTCGTAGTGTATGAGAATATTGGCATCATTTTGTTAAATCAGCTTATAGGTGTCGTGCTCAAAATTTTCAAAACATCAACTTTGGTGACTTCTTGTAGTAGGAACCGTAACAAAACGTCATCTATTATTTTAAATATCAGCTTTCAAGAATAAAGCAAGTCATGTTCTTCACATTTGCATATTTTTCTGTTGGTTTGAATTTAATTAAGCTATTGACCACCCCCCCCCCCCCCCCCCCCCAACAAATTAATTTTTGGTATTCTTTCGGGTCAGAATTCACAGAGTTTCAAAAATTCTCAATACTTACTTTTTCGTGGAAAATTTGAAGTAACATTTGAATGAGGTTCTTTGTTTCATATATTTTTTTTATTAATTAGTAAAAAAAAATTGGTGACTTAACTGGTGCTCGAAAAATTCTGGCTTCCCCTTGACATTTTTGTGTTTAAAAATCGTAGGTTGGCAGTTCTGACTGGTTCTGACTGAAGTAAATGAATGAATATTCATTGAATTAATAATATAATTTCCCATTGAAAAGTAAAAACGAACACGTTTTCGTAGGTTTTAAGCACAATTTACTTCATTCGATTTCTTTTATCACTATGTTTTGCATTTTACATGTTATCAACCTACAATTTTTAAGAGCGAAATTCCCAGGAGATAAGTACGAATTTTTCAGACACCTGATATTATCAAACAAAAAAATATGAATGGGTGGGTGGAGGAAAAAATATAGCGATGTATGGCCAACATTTATTTAAAAAATTTGATTTTGATTGTAAAAACATAAATTTTACCACGTTTTTAATTTTTTTTTCAAAAATCCTTAAAAGAATCTTCAGCATTCCTCACATGGCCTCTCTCTGGTCTCTCTCTGGCCTCGGGTTGGGTCCACTGTTCGTACTTTGTATACAGAATGTTTCATAAATGAGGTACTGTACCTTCTTCAACCCAGTAGTAAGCACCTTATCAATCTATTTGAGTCCAAGTAATCACTAAATTCGGCGAGAGTAAAATTGTAATCCATAATGATGATTCAAAAGAAGTATTATTGATGGATAGAGGGTTAAAAATTGAAAAATTCAGTTTCCGATGAATTTTCTCGATTTTTTTGACCAGAAATGTAGTTTTTCCAGCTTGAATAAAAAAAATTATTTTGAATTGGGGAAAACTTTCGTGCGCAAACGTATTTAATAGCTTATTAACATCGGGTTGTTTAAGTTGCCTATCGGGTTCGCCGTAAATACGTGCACGGCGATCGCGTATTTACGGCGAATCAATTATGCAATTCTATTAACGTGATTTTTTTCTCCACGTTTAATCCATTTGAAATGATGCAAACACATTTTTTCTGTAAAAATTAAAATGAGATTTTCAATACTCTCCCTCGCTTCTTCTTTCGTTTTCAAAATCTTAAAAATTGTTTGTATTCAATTCTTTTGGATTTTTTTTTGTGGTGGGGGGATTTTAAAATTTGTAATTTTAGTCAAAAAAAGTAATTTTTTAATGTTTTAAACATTTTCTGATGTTTTAAAATCAAATCTAAAATTTGACCAACTGAAATTTTATCTTCAATTTTGAAAACTTTTCAAATTTTGGGAGTTTTGTTGAATTACAGTTCAAATTTTGAAAATATGTTTTGTAAATGAAAATAATTTAGAATGTCCAAAACAATGACGCAAATTGGGCTATACTTTAAAAATTTATACCACATATTTCAAGAATTTTCTGTTTTTTTTTTTAAATTTCGATTATTTAAAAAATCCATCTACTTTTAAGGAAAGGGTACCGGCGGTTAAGATAGGTGAATCTGCCCCCGAGCTGAAATTCGAAACTAACCGATGGAATTTGGTTCTTAGGGTCTGAAAACCACGTGGTAAAAATTTTGGCCCCCAACTCCACTTCTAGTCCAAGTTATTGGACAAAACGTTACTTTTTTCAGCCTTTCCATTAAAAAATTTTATTTCCGCGAGTTTTTCACCAAATTTTTTCAAATTTTCGTGAAGTGTACCCTATACAAAGGGGTATCAGTGGGTGGGTTGAAAAAAAATTTTTGATGATTTTTTCACGCTAAAAATTGCGTTTGAAAACTTCAATTCGAGTTTTCTACATGATGTTTCAGAGGTGTAATTTTGAAAAAAAAAAATTATGTACCTAGTCTCTATGTACATCATGATATTTTTTTTAGAATTTTTTAGGTGGTGGAACACCTTGAAAAATGCGAAAAATCTCTTTTTTACAGCGTTTTTCACTCATGAAATAAATAGTCATTTTTGGCTGAAAAAATTTTTCTTGTAATTATATTCCAAAATACAAATTTATACACGTCTTGTCAGATCTTCACTTCATTTCATCTCTTTTTCGCGATTTTCGTAATTTCAAGTCCAAATAAGTACAGTACAAGACTTGAAATTGAATATCTCACTTTATTTTCCATACGAAATTGTCATACGAAAAAATTTACAACAGATTTATGTTCAGCAGCTCAAACTACTTCAGTGAACTCCATTTGTATGGTCAAAGCACTCAAATGTTCAAAATTCAGTTTTGAGTCAACATTTTTCGCGATTTAAAGCACAGGCAAACGATACTCACTTTTACTTGGGATAGGTTGCTTGATGCTTACTTATTTGAGTTAATGGAGTTACTTCACTTGATGAAACACTTTGTATAATATTTTTTTTCAAAAAGTAAATATGTACTCTACGATAAAATGGATGCAAAATCCTCTTCCCTAATCATCTTTCAGTCTGTATTACGAAATATTTTCTGTAGCGTAGTAATGATTTTTGGATTTGATGCGTTTTGAAAACCGACTTTTGGATTTGATACAAATTTTATTGGGTATTTTCGTTGGCAAATAACTGTGTAATGGTGAAAAATAAATCCTATTAGTTGCTTATTAAACAGAATACTGAACTTATACCTTTTGGATGACGATTTCACAAAAATCTTATCTCGAAAATTTTGGAAAAACCGTCCTCGCTTTGACTATTTGTAAAAGGGCACAAAAGTGATACAGTTTTTTGTTGAAATGATCGTAAAAATATAGTACGTACCTACCGAATTTTGCAAAATTTTCCCATCACGGGCTAAAATACTCGTAAAAATATTAAAGTTATGAAAATTGTCACCTTGGAGTGAAGCCTTCTTTTCGTTTGCTTCAAGATGAGCAAAAATGTTGAGCCAGATTATAAAGACGATTGTTTATGAAAATTTTCCCAGTGTCATGCCTAAGATCATATCAATAAAAAACTGAACTTTTTATATAAATTGATACGTAACAAAGCGTTATCAAAATTTCATACATAAAAGATGCTATCCTATACATACTGCGTAGAGATATGTATCGTATACATATGTATGTAAATAAAACAAAGAAAAAATCTTCATTCTTTCTCAAGATGAGATGAAGGCAGCTATGGGGGAAAAAAATGAAGAGAAACGTTATAAATGTAACAGTTTTCACGTAACTGCGAGTGGTGTTGTTTGCGACGAATGAATAAAAAAGAATGAAATAAAATACCAACTTGATACGCGCGTTTGACTTCAGCGTGTGTCATTTTGAAAGAACTAAATTATGGGCGAACGTTAAGCGTTTGATGAACATAAATGGAATGTATAAAAGGTAACATGTTTTCATTACACGCGAATGAGAAATTTGTGTAGTGTAATACACAGATGAGCAAAACGTTTCGGAATGCACTGCTGAGTCGTACATTTCTATGTAGTATGCTTTTTGACGCGTGTCTCATTTTTGCCTGGCGTTAATATTTTTTGTCCAAGAATTCGTATCCGTAAACCTACACGAGTCGAAAAAAAATAACCACCTGTGATAACGGAGTTTATATGCATACAATGTATGTTCGTACTTCGTAGATGTACACATGTGTATATATACTTACTCGCGGAAAAATATCTAGCGAAATTTATTTTATGTGAGCGCACATATCGCTTTTTTTAATCAACTGGTGTGTAACTTTAATTTATCCTTCACATTTGCAGTTGTTCAGGATTAAACCTGTACCTGTTATAGTAAGTAATCACATTGTATGTGCGAAATGCCTATGGTACCTTAGCATTTGTAGACGCTGTAGCGTTAGCGAGCTTTTTTTTTTGAGTTTTGTGTTATTTTTTCCTTCCAAAATTCCAGCTAGACCACTGTCCGAATTTAAAAAAGTGCTCTAGAAATTGAAAATAATTTGGGGGTTTTGGAGAAAGAGAAATTGGTTGAATTATTGTAAACAGTGTGTTTAAAAAAAACTTGAACGGTGCATTTTTCCTTTCCATTCCTTTCCTTTCCTTTCCTTTCTTTCTTTTTTTTTTTTGTTGAATGGAAATATCAAAATGATTCCAACAGTTTTGGATTTCTTATAAATGGACGTTTTCGATGGAAATGCAAAATTTTTTAGTTCGCAGGGTGTCCAAAAAATTATAAACCTTGAAATATTCAAGTGGAAAAGGGTGTTTTAATTGAGTCTGGAGATAGGGCGAATTAAGACGATTCTTATGAGGCCAACATTTTTTAAAATCAGTTCAGTAGTTGTCTCAAATTATTGCTCATAATTTCTTTGATATGTTATGATAAATTTTTCCTTTCTAAAGAAAACTTTGTCCTGCCCACTGCAAGATGAAAAAAAAAATGTAGAACAAAAAATAATGGATTAAACCTCTACAAACATCTTTTGTTTCAAACTTTTTTTTCGTATCTTTACTCTTTTAATTTGAATCAGTCAAAAACTGAAGATTGGCTGATTGAAATCGACAAAATTGAGTCACAGGATTGGCAGTGAAATTCCACTGATTTCACCGGTAATCTGTGAAATTTGACTGCCAATAAGTGAAAAATTACTGATTCAATTAGTGAATTTTCATTTTTGAATCAGTAATTGTTTTCTTGACCACTGAAATGAATCAGTAAAAATTTCAATTTACTGATAGAATCAATAATTAACTACTGAAATGAATTAGTGAAAATTTCAATTTGCTGATTCAATCAGTGAATTAAAATTTTTACTGATTCATTTCAGTAATTAAGAAAAAAATTACCGATTCAAAAATGAAAACTCACTATTGAATCAGTAAATGAGACGCAGCCACGGATACCCGACCATATGTCGGAAAATTTTTTTTTCGTTTTTTTGGCTCTTTAAGTAGTACAGACTTGTACCTTTCAAATAGCGCAACCCGCATTAAAAAAGGTTGAGAAATGAATTTTCTATGATTTTTCAAAGTTTGTCAAAATAGTATATTATGCAACGAGGGAGATAAAGTGATTTTCGACGAATTTTGAGGTTTATTGCCCGAGCGAAGCGAGGGAAATAACTCAAAATCGTCGAAAATCATTTATCTCCCGAGTTGCATACGATATTTTTTATTGTAGAGGGAGTAAAAGGCGAGTTTAAGCACTCGAGCGATTCGCGAGAGGGAGTAAAAGTAGACTTTTACTCCCTCTACGATGAAAAATGATTTTCAAAAATCAAAGTTTTGAGAAAAACGCAAAACAAAATTTGGAACTGTTTTCAATGAATAAAAAAAAATTATGTTCTGTAAACGACTTTTCTCATTGGAAATGGTTTATTTACGTCCTCTTACATCACTTTAGGTCATTGACCTCTTCCAGAAGTTGCCGGCATCGAAAATCGAAACCATACCATATGTCGGGAATCATCTTTTTTCAAGAAATAATGACATTTTTGGTACAAAATTTGTTTTTTTAATAATCGTACACCACTGTAGTTCATTAAAACGAACCTGAAATTACGTGCATTGAGAAATGAAATCATAGTGCAAGTCAAACAACTTTACAAACCAAACGGTGAAAATCATGCTTTGAAAATTAGTGTTCAACAAATATCCGGATAATCGAAATGAAGAGTTTCAACGGGAAAAAATTGAATTTTCGATTTCGATAATCGATTTTTCAATTTCGATTTTTCGATTTCGATAATCGACCTTTAAATTTTGTGAGGGTTCGTGAAAGAATTCGGGAACTCTCGGAAAAGTTCAACCGTTTTCGGGATGTTTTCGGAGCTGTTCGGCAATTTCCGTGTGATATCCGGATAATCCAAATAGTATTTGGTATTTGGATATCCGGATATTTGTTGAACACTACTACGTTTCAATAATAATGAAAGTTGTAAATTTTAACATATTTTTATAAAATTCCGACATATGGTATGGTTTCAATGAGGGTTCATAGTATACAAATTGATAAAAAAAAAATTTCCATATTTTTGGTCATTTTTTCTTAATTTGCGTTTTTCTCGAAATTTACTTTTCCGACGTATGGTCGGGTATCCCTGGCTGCGTCTCAAATTATTCACTGATTTCATTAATGACTCAATTCTACCTTTTTTAATCAGCCAATTTGACTGATTCGGATTAAGAGAGTAATTTTGCTAAATTTTTTCACCCAAGTATCCCAAAAATATCAAGTTGGCATAAAAAAAATCATGATACGAAAAAAAGTTGAAAACAAAAGGGGTATGCACCGTTTTCCCGAAGCCTAAATCCCGAACGGGCATTTACCCGAATTGGATATTTCACGAATCCGTTTTCCCGAAATTCCAAAATCCCGAATACGAATAACCCTTTTCCCGAATGCAGAAATACCGAATAATCTGTTTCCAGAATACGGAAATAACAAATACAGAATTTTTCGAATCACGTTTTCTATAGATGACTTGAATATCTGTGCCAATTTTTTCCATTGGTCAGGTACATATTTGGACGACTTTTTAAAAATTGGACGATATTATTCATAAAACTTGGATAATTTTTTTGAAAAGGTCAGATTTTCAAAAATTTAATAATTTTCTGCAACTTGAAGAATTTTTAAAATATTACATAATTTTATAAAAAAATGCACAATACTCCGAAAATTAAAATTTTTTCCCAGTCGTGGACAGCTTTTTCTTAATGTGAATGGTTTTTCAAAAATTGAAGTTTTTTTCAAAGGTTGGGTTACTTTAAAAAATAGAGATTTTTTTAATTTTACAAAAATTTCATTACTTTTTGAGAACTGGACAGCTTCTCAAAAATTCAATGATTTTCCAACCATTGAAGATTTTTTAAAAACATTCAAAAATTTTAATAGTGTACACAGTTTTTTTTTATATTCGGGAAACAAAGAATTCGGGATTTCGGTATTCGGGAAAACGGATTTGCGAATTTTTTTTTCGTGAAATCCTATTCGGGAAAATGTCCGTTTGGGAAAATGACCGTGAACCCTAAAAAATTTTGCGTTTCCGTCGAAAGCACTTATTAAAAGAAATCCAAAACTGTTGGGATCATTTATAAAAAGCTGGCTGCGCCGGTCAGAACTTTTTAGACGTAGTGTATGTGGGGTCGACATTCAAGGAAATAGCCATTTTGAATTTTTTATGTTGTACAATGGGTAGCTGAGCCCTGAAAGTTCAGCGTTTTACATCAGATAAAGAAGTTAAGGCTGCAGTGGTGCATTTTTTCAATTCTCAGCCTTCTGAATTCTATGAGAACGGAGTGTGAAAACTAATTTCTCGTTGGCTGCGCTGTATCGAATTAAATGGCGACTATGTTGAAATGTAATTATATAAATTTGTAGCTAATAAAATTCTCTTTCCAATGGTTTTTTTAATTTTTTGGTAGCTCAATTAGAAAGTGAGATATGGATGAACGCGCCCGATTTAACTAACGACCTTTGTACAATGGATAGCTGAGCCCTGAAAGTTCAGAATTTTCGAAGTTGCTTCGAGGAAAAATTTTGTTTTTACATTTTGGTAGGGAATGATCTCCAGAGGCAGAATTTTTTCCCGTTGGGGATGGGGGGGGGGGGGAGAGGAGACTTCGAATTTTTTTACCTATTTTGGCCATTTTTTGCTTTAAAATGGCTCTGAGAGCACGATAATGGATTGAAAACTAAAAAACTCTTTCTTTTTAAATGTTTCAATCAAGGGATAAAAATGGGGTTCTTTTTTTGGTAAATTTGTAGAAAAAAAATGGCATGAAAATGGCAGGAGAAATCCGAAAAATAGGAGGAATTTTAATTTTTTATATCCAGTAGACACCATTCTCGGAATATCATTCCTTACCAAAACGTAAAAATAAAATTTTCACTCAAGCAAATTTGAAAAATGGGGTGTTTAGTGCTGAGCCTTGCTTCCCATTGTGTCACTCAAAAAATTCAAAATAGCTATTATGATGATCCAACTGATTTTTCTTTTCTCGAAAAAAACACTTTTTATGAACACTTTTTAGTCCTCTTATTAAATGTCAGACTAAATGTTTTAATTCGGCGCGAATAACGAATTTGAACTTCTTTTTTTTTCAATTCCCTCGAAATGTATTTCTAACAGTATTATCGAAAATGAGAAGTTGGAAATTCGAGCTAAACGGCTCGCGGAAGATATTCGATTATAATAGGATTTAGAGCGTGTAAGTTCACGTAGTCATCATTTTTTCAAACGTTTTTCGCAAATATTTAACGAGCATTCGGAAATAATTTTCCATTTACCGCGCTTATAGGTATCTTTTTAAAATATCGACGATTGGATTATTTCAATTTCGTTACTTCGGACGATGAATATTTTGCGACTTTATATCGAAGAGCAAAAAAAAGCACGGTATCGCGGCTAATTGTTTGCCATTACAAGATTTCATTTCAATGCTTCCTTTTTTTCTGTTGCCCCGGACGAATAATTACTTCGCGTCGAATAGGTTTCGGAATGTGTTTTACGAGTTTTCATGCATGCGAGTTTTATATTTTTATAGGCGTGTTTGTAGGCGATATGTTCATTTGTTTTTTCTGTATATGTACTTATTCTAACATTTTCTCGGGGTAATATTTTAAACATTAGAGGATCATTTTTAATGAAAACAAGCGTTTTGTTTTAACTCGACCGTCGCGTCGTAACATTGTTAGTATGTTAGTATGTCTATGGGTTGTGTGGCGTTAGTGGATTTTTACATTCCATTAAGATTTTTCGGTCGGATAACGTTTTAAATGGTTCTATTATGTCTTTGAGATTGCGGATTTTACAACGGTTTACAGGGTGTTTCGAAAAAATAAGGATGCACATTGATGCAGAGAGTAGGAAACTCGTTGTGAATGTTTTTCGTATGGTTGGCTTATGGTTGGCGTTGTCAGAAGTTTTTGAACTTTATTAGAATTACAATGCGGTAAGGATTTTAGCGTTGTGAGGGTCATATACTTTCTGCCTTGAAATTTGGTATTTTCTTATCATCATTCTTTTCATTTTTCCTGTATGGATTGAGAAAGGAATGATTTAGGAAATTTTGCTAGGTCCGTAAATTGCTTGAGAAGGATAGAATTAGCTTTCCAAACATGTGATTACTTTTTGATTTCGCACGATTTTTATGTTTATAACGTTATCGTGAGATTTATGGCGAAAAAATGTAATGCTTTATAAAACTGTGCAAAATCGAAAAATTATTCCATTCGTATTTGAAAGTTAATTTTATTCTCTATTAAAAATGAGTCAATTTTGGCAGTCATTTGTGGAAAATCGGCTTTAAAGGTGATTTTTAAGGTTTCAAATAAATCGACCCTAGAAAAATGTTCATCGGAGGGTTTTGATCCGCTGAACTTGGATTCGGTGTTAGTTTCTCAATTGGTCATTCTTTTTTTTTTATGCCCAAAACTCTCCAAATTTGAGAAAGTTCAAGCCGAATAGATTCTAAGACTTTGAATGAAATGGTTGCTCAAATATGAATTTTTCGGATTTTTTGAAACGACGATACCATGGGAAATCTCTCAAAATGGTTTTTTATTTCTATTTTTATTGGAACAATAACCAAATGGAAAAATCAGCTTTAGATTTGTGTTCAACAATTTAAATTACCTCTTTAGACAGTATTTGTGCGACTGTTAGAGTTTCAAAATCAACTTTTTTTTACTTGCGATTTTTCAAATTTTGAATGTTTTGCGAAAACAAATGACCAAATGAAAGAATGAACTCTGAATTCGTATTCCAGTGTGACAGAATACCCAGATCAACACCTTTTTTGTGATAATTTTCATCAAACTCTCAAAATTCACTTTCTACTTGAATTTTTTCAATCAATCACTGAAAATTATTGAAGATAATAAATTTTATGATTTTGAGTGAAATTATTGCTCAAAATCTCAAATAGAGTATGTATGAATGATTTGATTTGCTGAACGCGAATCTAACGTTGATTTTTTTCATTTTTCGTCTCCGAGAGTCCTACCACACCAATACAAAAGATCTAAAAGTTGAAAATTTTGAAATCTGTTCAAGTGTGTGAAAATCACAATTTTCAAGGTTACGCTTCTCGAAGGAAGAGGGGGTGGGATTAGGATGGATCGAAAAAATTGAAATTTTCATTTTCGAGTTGTAATATCGTGGAAGTGTTACGTTTTGGAATACTTATTAACCCTACGACTCCACACATAAATAAATGGCACTTGCCAATTAATTTTCTAGCGCTGGACCAAAGTTTGATACGGCGTTATAACGTCTAGGGGGTGAACATAAATGTTCAACCTTTCATTTCCCTTGATGGGCAAATTGCCTACTTTTTTATTTGAAGGGGCAGAATTTTTAGGAAAAAATATGTATTTTTCGTGTTTATTGATAATTTTTTTTCACTGAATGAAAAGTGGAAGGGATGAAATCGCCACCCGACAGATACTTGTGTATCTATGCCCTATTAGTTCGTGCACAACACTTTGCCTATCGTTTGGATTTAAGGGGCAAAAAAAATGAAAATTCGTATCGATCAAGATTTTTTCCAGAAACGTTTGCCCCTTCAAATGAAAAAGTAGGCAATTTGCTGCATAGCGGAAACGAACGATGGGCCGAGTGCGCATAGGTACTAGGATTCGTTACCACCCGATCACTCGTTCCTGCCAACGTAACGTACGAAAAAAACCGGTGTGTGACATTTGTCACATGTGTGGAGTCGGCGGGTTAAAAATATGAAAAAGAATTAAAATCGATTGTTATCATCCAATTGGTGCATGAGTCTTCACTTTTTCCAAAGTCGACGAAAATTCAGTATGTAAAATATTTTATCGAAAATTTCAAAAAAAAAATTAAAAATTCAAAGATGATTCAGTTTGGTTTTGGAGCTTATTTTAGTTACTATTTTGGCAAAAAAATCATTTTTAAAAAAAAAAAACTATGTTTTATAAATATTTTTTAAATGTGGGGCAAGGTATCGATTTTTTCATAAAAAAATTACGATTTTAGGTCTAGATAGTCTAATAAACTCGAAAATTGATTTAAATTAGGTGTTTTTGAATTTCTTTGAATTATTTTGAAACTGATTACATTGAATTTTTGACAATTTTCAAAGAATTTAAGGCTCATGCTTGATATAAAGACGCATCGATTTCGATTGTTTTTAAAAATTTACTTATAGTCTTACAGAATTGCAACTTTTCTGGGATGTTTTGAAGCTCGTACATCAAGATTTCAACTGTTCCATCCTCTTTTGCGATTTTTTTTTACTGTAGTAAATGAATCGGTCTACGCAAAAAACAAGATAGGTACCTACCTAAATTTATTTTTTGATCAAAGGTCAATTTCTAGGGAACTCTGTCACACTGAGATATGTCTGTTTCATGATTCGAATCAATTTTTGGAAAAAAATTTAATAATGCTGCTTATTCTAATTTTATGAGGCAATCATGAACTAATCTGTAGCATTTTCATGGTATCTCTGATCATTTGAAAAATTTTAATATTCTAGAAATCTCACATTTCTAGCAGAAATAACATTTTGACGATTTAATTCAAAAATTTGGATCAAGCAGTCTGATTGTGTGATTGATTCTCACTTGAATTTTTTGATCGATTTCCTCTCTGCCCTAAATTGAAGTTTAATTGAAATTTCATGAAAATATTGTAGAACCACCGATGATATTCTAAATTAATGTTTGAATCAAATAAAACCCCTATCCTTAGAATATAAGTACTTCTATACAGTCCTACCTACATATCCATTTACTGCGAAAGAATTCATCTCGGGTTTAATTTTCAAGGCATCGAGTAAAATCAACATTCACGAAATGAGAGCCTCTCGCGAAAGAAAATATTTGTAGAAATTTTAATGGACGATTGTTAAGTCTAAATATATTTAGACGTCTTATTACTGCGAAACATTTCAAAATAATTCACTGTTGCCAAGATTTAATCCGTTAAGTGTGTAGAGAAAGTTGTCGTATTAGTACGTAAATCCTGTCTAAAATGTTTACCTCGCTTAAAAAGATTTCTCTTATACTGTTTGCCGGAATAGTTTTGGCCATCTTTGTTTTTCTTCCGAGTGGCATCCTTACGAAGAAAAAATAAACGGTGCATTCTATGGCAATCGCGTTAGCAAAGGAAAAAGTGAATTGAATTAAATGTCTTTCGTGAAACATCTATGCCTGTGAAAAATTCCAACATTTAGGTAAAAGACCTTGAAAAATACCCAAATTACTTATATCTATTACACCTTTATTTCAATTACCTAGAGGAATGTTTCAGAAGACACGACAATAATTTTATAGCGAAAGTAATAAAGGGATGCATATCGACCATGATTTGCTTATTTTATAATACCTATTGAGGAATTTTTACCTAATTATGTCGACGGACGGATAAATTTCCAATTTTAAAAAAAATATCATTACACCCTTCATCCGCCACTCTGCTAATGCGTATTTTGGAATTTCGTAAATTGGAAAAAAAATCTAAACTAAATTAAATCGATTAATTTTCATCCTACGGCTTTTTCTCATTTATAAAAAGAAATAAACTGAGGTCTGGAAAAATAGGGATTATATTTTCTACCTTCTTGAACAATACTTAGTTGATCTTTTTTCTCGAGTGAAAAAAAAACTCGAATCAAAAATTGTCACGAAGAATTCTCTTGTTTTTTCCTTCATGAAATTTGGATTAGCGTAGTCTTCAGTTTTTGCGAAATCCTCGAGTTTAATTGAAAAGTCATCAAATATAACTCGAACCAGATCATATTTACCTTCTTATTCGCTTTAACTCGCATCTATGTACCGTCATATTGAAAAATCCGACGAATTTATGTCATTACATAGGAGTAAATTTCGTGAAGCAAAATGTATGGTAATGTAAATTTAACATTGACTCGTATTGACCTGCATACCAATTTGAAGGAAAAAACAGCAGCATTTGGCGAAATAAAAAAATGACTTGAGTCAAAAAAGAAGGCGAACAGACGAGCTATTGCGGATAAACGGAATACAGTGTGACCAAAAAGTAGACGGTCGAAATAAAAAATTGGATGTTGAGTTTTTATGAAAATTGCTGCTTTCAATATCGATGTTGAAAATTGTGGTACGATACAGAAGGTGGCCTCCCCTCCCTCCTCAAATAAAACTTGTTTTTCGTTCAAAAATTTAATTTAATTTTATTCGTTATTAGGAGAAATGAAAACATTTTCCGGATTTGAGAAAAAATTTCTAAGGTGCTTTACTTTGAATGTGGAACATCCCAGAAAAAATTGATTCTCCTAGACATAAAAAAGAGTGGAGCAAAGGGGTTTCAAAGTGATGTCATTTTTGAGAAAAAAACAACAACGCAGTCTTTGTCTTTTTATGAGGGCTGTGAAATTTTTTTACTTCTAATTTTTGCGCCCTTGTCTTCACTATTTTTGCATCGAGCATTTACAGTCTGACACTGCAATAAAATGTGGATTGTATTTGTTCTGTCATAAGAGTTGTGGTTTTTGTAAAAAAATCAGTTTGTTGAAAAATTTTTAAAATCCTTTTAATGAAATCATTTTATTTGTTTTGAAAGTGAAGTTGTCTTCATTCTGATTTTTTTAAAATGAAGAGTCGTTTTCCAAAACGCATTAACGAGAAAAAAGTGTTTTCGAGATAAACGAAAAAAACTTTTCCATTCAACAAATCATGCGCATTCGGTTTGAAACCTTTTTAACATAGTAGTTGGGACGACCCTCGATACACTAGGTGACATTTCGAAGTTTCAGACATTGTTACCTATCCACAATGGACTGAGAAAAAACAGCACTAATGCGTTTTGGAAAACAAATTGGGGTTCTGATGCGTTTTGGAAAACAAATTCGGACTTAAAGCGTTTTGGAAAACTCATTATTGAGATGAAAATGCATCATTACCCAAAAAAACAGAAAATAAGATTTTATAACTTCGTAACTAATCATTTATTATTAAAATCACAATCTTTGATGGGATCCCTTCACCCCGGGGGGGGGGGGGGGATACAGGGGTCCACAATTTTGCCCACAATTGAAAAAAAATGATGAAACGTATCGATTTCTACTGATTCGAAGGCGCTGAGTTCGAATATGTAATCGGTTTTTCAACCAACCCCTCTAAATCCTCTTATTGGCCCCCTTGATGAGGTCAAAATTCAAAAAAATGAAAAATAACGTGTGACCTGTCGTTCATGAGGTTTTTGAGGTCGCTGAGTTCGAGTATTTGCTTATTTTTTGAATATGACCCTTCGGTGCCCTTCTAGCTCCCAATTTTGGGAACGGGGGCTGAGAAATGAAAATCAGTGAAAATCAATATGCCACACGCAATTTTCATTTTTCAGCCCCCTTTTTCCCAAAATTGGGGAGCTAGAAGGGCATCGAAGGGTCAAATTCAAAAAATAAGCAAATATTCGAACTTAGCACCCTCAAAAACCTCATAAACGACACGTCATATGACATTTTTCGAATATATAAAGCTGCGCCGTGTCGATAATGCGTTTTGGAAAACAGATGTTGAATTTAGGGTTTCGCTTTATGCTGGATAACACAAAGTTCAAGTAGGTATTCAGGTAGGTAAGTGCTACATGTTGTGTAGTATGTTCTCCTGAACAATTTGGCTCAAAAAAACGATTTTCGAAAAAATGGTCGATAATGCGTTTTGGAAAACGACTCCTCAAATTAATAGTACCTAACTTAAGAGAAAAAAAAACAAATTTTATTTGGACTCTGAAACTCAAATTAAAACAGAAAAATTGAAGAAGAAAAACGAAAAAAGTTTGTAAAATTTTATCTAGTCTGGAAACTTTTTTTAAAAGTAAATTTCGAATTTTTTCAAAAATCTTACCGTTAGGTATTCTAAATGTTTGTAAATTTTTAAAAGAATTGTCGACTTCAGACATTTTTGTCGATTTCACAGGTCGACATGTAAAATGCTGTTTGAGGTTTGATGGGTGATTTTCATAGTATTTTTCGTACCTACTGATCACGAGAAAAATAGTGAAAAAATTCCATCACCCAAGGATTTTTCGCAATTTGAATTTTTCATTCAACGGTTTTTCTACTTTTTTTGATAACTTTTGATACTTCAAGTCGATTTTCTGAGGAAATGAAGGATTCTACGAAAAAAATGAATAGAACATGAATTATAGAGCGTCAAATTTCCTATCTGTAAGGTGTAATTAGTTTTTTCTTAGAAGGCTCAGCTTTCGAGATATTTCATCTCAAAGTTCAATTTTTTTTAAGAATTGAAAATATCTCAAAAACTAAGCCTCCTAAGAAAATACTAATTGAACTCTACAGGTTCGGAAATTTGATGCTCTACAATTTATGTTCTATTCATTTTTTTCGTAGGACCCTTTCTTTCCTCAGAAAATCGACTTTAAGGGTCGAAAATTACATCAAAAAGTGTAAAACAAATTTTCAACAAAAAATCTTCCAATTATGAAAAATCCTAAAGTCTTGGAATTCTTCCACCATTTTTCTCGTGATCAGCGTGAAAAATAATATTATAATTAAGTATCCATTAAATTTAAAACAGCATTTTCTTTTTCTTGTTTTAATCACTGTTTTTAGTCTAAAATGTAGCGCTGATTTTAAAATTTCTCCATCACTCAAGTTTCGCTGGTAGGTGATTCTAATCTATTTTTTAGTGCCGAGTTCGAATATGATTACAGTTTTTCTCGATTACGCCAGTATTTTATATAATTGGAAGATTTTTTGTTGAAAATTTATTTTACACTTTTCTATGTAACTTTTGACCCTTGAAGTCGATTTTCTGGGGAAAGAAATGGTTCTACGAAAAAAAATGGATAAAACATAAATTGTAGAACGTCAAATTTTCTACTTGTAGAGTCCGATTAGTTTTTTTTCAGGAGGCTTAGTTTTTGAGATATTTTCACTTTTAAAAAAAAAGCTGAACTTTGAGCTAAAATATCTTGAAAGCTAAGTCTCCTAAGAAAAAACTAATTGGACTCTACAAATAAGAAATTTGACGCTCTACAATTTATGTTCTGTTCATTTTTTTCGTGGACCCCTTCCTTTTCTCAGAAAATCGACTTGAAGTGTCAAAAGTTATCAAAAAAAGCAGAACAACCGATAAACGAAAAATTCAAATTGTGAAAAATCCTTGGGTGATGGAATTTTTTCACTGCTTTTTTCGTGATCAGTGCGAAAAATACTATAAAAATCACCCATCAAACCTCAAACAGCGTTTCAAAAGTTTACAAATGTCGAATGTCGACCTATGTTTTTGTAGACGATTTGGTGAATTTTTTTTGAAAATCAGTCAGTTGTTCAGAAAATTTTCGGTTTTGTCATAGTTAACAATTTTTTCAACTTTTCAACTCCATTAAAAAAACGGAACTGAAATTTAAATTGAAAACTGAAAAAAGTAAAAATTCAAAACTTAAACTTGAAGAATTTCAGCTGTTTTACAGGCCTCGTTTTTTTTTTTTTTGATAATACCCTTCGCATGGCGTTGTACTTCAATCACCTCTTGAATTTCTCCCTCACCTTGATCTATTGACCTTGAAACTGGATATTTTTTATTGTCTTCTATAAATGAAAATATTGAAAAGTTGCAGATAGTGATCGAAATGTACTATAATCGATCGAGGAATCAATTATCCTCTTTCTCCTACGAAGGCAAAAATTCTTCACGAAACCGGTGCTTTTCATAATAAACAAATGCTTCATCTTCGCATGATTGGAATATAGTCGATTTCATTGATCGATTTCAATCCATTTCGTTTTCTTACAGTTTGAATTTTTCAACATTTAATTTATTTACGGCGAACAATTATGCAATTTTATCAACCTCAATGAAAGAAATCACCCACAGCTAAACCACTTTGTGAATTCCCTCTGACTACTTCTAAAATACCAGAACTACAATTTTATCGCCGAAAAGAAAAACGATCCGTTACAGTTGACCACAATACAACGATAAATTAGCAAATAAAAAAATTACCTACGCAATTTAATTTTGAAAAAATGGGAAAGGCAGTCATACGTGCATTGTGAAAAACAATCGTAAAATATCAAACTTTTTGTATAAAAATCTGATATTTTTCAAAATTTTCAGCTCAACATTAAAAAGACATATATCTTGAAAGTAGTGTAATGCTTTGAAAAGTATTTAATGAGCCATGAATTTTGTCCATAAATATTAAAAAAATTGAAAAATTTATGTTTCGGTTGCTGGAAATATCTCCTTTTCGAAATAATTTCCCACAAACCTTTCCACCATCGAAAGATTGAAAAAATTGTTAAATTTTATATCTAATGAGAGGTTGAGAGGTTTTAGCTTTCATCTTAATATGTTGAAAAAAATGACGAAATTTCAAGTTTTAAATTCTTTTTTTGTAAACATTTTCGTCCTTCCTCCCCTTAGGCTCAAAAGGTTTCTTTTCATGAAGTAATAAATATTTTTAAAATGTTTATAACATAAAATCGAGGGTTTCCTTCTTTCGTTTTGGATCCAACTCAGAAAAAGAAAAAATTGTCAGCTATGTAAAAACCTACCTGGGGTTTGGGGAAAAAATCTGGTGTATAAAGAAAGATGAAAAGGCAATTATTTGTGTTTCATACTTTACCCCCTTTTTTTTAAATTATTGCGAATATTTTCCAATTTTCTGAACACTATTGGATTGTACATGATTGTACTCTATGAAACACCCTATGCGTGGTAGGTAATGTTAGGTACTCATACCGATATATAAAATTTTATGGAATGTTTGAATGCATGATATTGTATCGTAATGATCTAATGAATGAATTCTTCGAAAAAATTATGATTTCTTGTTTCATAGAGTGTTTTCTTTTCGTGGATTAGACTGTTAGATTACTGAGACCAGAAGGAAGGATTTTTTTTGCCAAAGTGACTATTGGCATTGCCTTTCCACAAAATAACCAAAAAATATACCTATAAAATAAAATGTAAAAATCCAATTCTTACGAAAAGAGGCCATTCTCTCTTCAGATTAAAAATCGTCCCCAAAATAAATCCTAAAATAGCAAAATAGAAAGATTTATCTACTTTAAATTAATTTTCGAGTCAACCATATATTATTTTTGGTATCGCACTGTACGAAGCTCATATTATTCGGTGAATTTGGGAAATTTTAACCCGAATTTACGCACGTTGATTTCATTGTTATCCAGCTCCGGTATTTGAACGTGTAATAATATGCAGCAGCTATTTTTTTGGTGGCTTTGTTCAACTGGAAGGACAAGACTAAATTTAGCGACAAAATTACACGCCGTTGACATAATAGAGTGAATTTAACGTGTAAAAGAAAAAGCAATCTTTCTCTTCAGATCAGCGAACATATTGAATAACGTGGCGAAAAACGATTTTGTATCGTCCCTTTTATTATTGAAATAAACGTCAAAATGTCGATGAAATGAAAACGTCGATTATTTGAAAAATAGAAAACTCTTATTTACTTTCGCGTGTGTTCGTCGAACTTGTGTGGGTATTTTTTAGATTGTTGTTGTGTATGAGTAATTGTACGATATAAGTAGGAACTCCTCGTTGACCTGTTGAATTTATTTAATGGTATAGGAAATAATTATTTGGGAATTGGGTTTTTCAATATGATCAATTTTGGCAAGTTTCAAGTTTCTGCGAATTTTTAAAAATTTATGTCTGATTTTTTCTAAAGGAAAAATACTCGAACCGATGATAATAAATTATAAAATGAGAAAATTCGATTGCTGCGCAAGTTCCATGCATTGGTTGATATCATCGAACAAATTTCCCTCGTCAAATTGAAAATTTTCTCAACACGGTATGATATCTATTGTTTTGTCGGACCATTTTCCGTAAATAAAAACTCCGAATGAGAAAGTTTAATATTGACGTTAACTTGTACCCAAGTATTGTATTTTTTGCATAGCGATTGGTACCTTTTTACTCCTTTTTTCTCCCGAATCAACGAGCGAGTATTCATTTATTCGAAAATTCTATTCGGTCTTTTATTTTTGGAAAGTGTTTCCGTATTGTGCTTTTACTTTCGCTAATTCATCAGACCTGTTTTATCGAGATTTAATGGTCGTTTAGGTGCTAAGAATGGAATAGTGTTCGGGTATTAATTGCGGTCTTGCCGGCGTGTTTCGTGAAAACTAATTTTTTATCGCGATAGGTACCGCATTTGATCGCGTTGCAAAGTCCGATTCGCTCTTTTGAATTTATCTTATTGAATCGGCTGGCCCTTTTTGTCATCTAGAATTCCATTCATTTATACGACGCGTGGAGAAATCTGTCGGCGAAAGTGAAAATTCAAAATGTTTGCAAAATGGTAAAAATCAGTATTGAAATTCGAGTAGGTAAACGTATATCTCACTTGAAGTTGTTGATTTTCGAGCTATATTCGCATTTAATGTGATTTTGGTAACTTTGTACGTTTCGTTACATTTGACTTATTTGGTATTCACGATTCTTCTGAATTTTCCCCGCAGAGGATTATAAATTTCATTGTAACGTAACACGAACCGCTCTAAAACTTGGTACTTTAGCTATCTTGTCTAATAGATACGTAATATTGCCCGAATCGTACGGCGGGCTTGACTTTTCCAACTTTTCAGAATAATCTATTGAAAGATAAACGTCTCAGTTTTCATAGGCTGTAGTTGAAAACCATCCTCGTGCTAAAATCGAACCTTCAAATTCGTACAAAGCGTAGCCTTTTCTTTTCGAAATCAACGGACCGAAAATATGGACACAAGTATACGTCGGAAATGTAATATTCTTATGGAATGGAATTCTGAGCGTTTTTGTCTTCATACAGGCTAGAGTGAAAAGTCGTGCTTTTTTTTTTACAACTTCGAAAACATTCGAACTGCAATGCGATTCATTTCCTGGTATAATTATTATAGCGTGGCGTATTTTTGAGATTAGAAGCTTGCTTGTTTTCCGATCAATAATTAAGTTTTGTATATGTTTTCAAAATGCATGATTTTGTGTATTTATCTATGTATCCTCTTGTTAGAATTTTTTTTTCGATGAATTTGAAATAAATATGATTTCCAGTACGAAAGTATTGAAAATCTCGAGTTTCAGATTCATTGGTTTTTGAGTGTTCAAAGCCTGTAATGTTTTTGTTTTGTTATTTTCGATCTTCAGGGGAGTTTTGTTTCGCAGATATTCGTACGAGCGTTGTTCGATTACGATCCGTTACAAGATGATTTAATACCATGTGCTCAAGCCGGAATCTCATTCAAAGTTGGAGAAATATTACAGGTAATCATTATTTTAATTTTTTGTTGTTTTATTCTGAATAGGCTAATACACATTAGATTATAGATTCCTATGTGGGTTCTAATGTTTTACGATTTTCTTATCGAAATTTAAGTCAAGTAGGTAGGTGTATTTAGGCAATTTTGGCAGTAAAAGAGTAAGCTGTCAGGTGTTGATAACAGCATGTCTGGTAGTTGATAACTTTTTAGAGTCGATTATCGAAGCTGTATTAAAACGTGGGTCGAAAACATTGATGGTTTATCAAATAGCCTATTTTATTTCTAAATAAATCACCCGTTTTCTGTGAGAAAAAATAATTACAACCATGGACACACCGTCTGTCTGTGGGTGAGTTGAGTCCCAAAAAATTCATATTCATGTGAAAAGATAGGCGAATTGATTCCCATTGGGGGGGGGGGGTATGTATGAGTTGATTCTTGATTCCCACTTTTTTTTTCAAGTAGGTACCCACATACATACAAATTGAATAAATAAGCCAAAAATCAGAAAACGAAAATGGAGATTTAAACTTGAAAATCGAACATTAAAAATCGAAATTAAAATATTTGATATCAAATATCAAAAATTAAATAGGTTGGTAGTCGGGGCGATAGTTTTACACTTTTTTTTCAAAATTTGAAGAGAGTGGAGAGCCAGAGAATTATTCCTAGACTCCTGACCTTGAAACGACAAGGTAAAAATTTCACCCCCTGACTCCACATTAGCCTCTCTATCGGGCCCTAAAATCTGACTATCCGGCGTGCAAAAAAGCAGAAAAATCGGCTAAAAAGAGCAGAAGTCTCACTTTCTGCTTTTTTCTGCTCCTTTCTGTCACATTCTACCTCGATGTGCACTCTGCTGTTTGAAAAACAATATCGAAACACTTAACCTACAACCGTAAAACAGCTGGGTGCAACATGAAATTCAATGAGGTTGAATTCTCGCACAATAGTGAAACTTTCTGCCCTTTTCTGCCGAATTTTCGGCTTTTTTTGCTCGCCGGGTGTGTTCAAAAATGATTTAGTATGGATGTATTGACTCTGCAATACCATTAGCATCAATTTTTCATGAGGAGTCCCTGAAGAATATCAATTTTTTCGCGTTTTTTCACGAAAAAAATTGAAAAAATTTCCCCTAAAATGATATTAAACGAATATTTTAATATTAGTGTCGATTTTCCACGCTTTTTCCTGAATTGAGGAAAAAGCGTGGAAAATTATTTTTTTAAAATTTTTTGCTGAATATTGAAAAAACACGAACAATTTTTTTCTCAAGACTCCTGAAAAATAGGATTAAGATTAAAAATGGGTGCCAATGGTATTTCTGGGTAACTAAAAAAAACATCATCCATATTAAAACTATTTTGAAAAAAATTATTCAGTCAACCTCCTCGTCGTATCTCCTGGGCAATGCTAGTTAGGCTAGTAGGATGAAAGAGGTAAACCCGAAAAAAAATGGGAATCAATTCGTACACACTACACACCCCAAAAAAGGTGGGAATCAATTCACACATTTCTGAATTCAGGAAATTAACTCGCACCAACTCCCGATACATAACTATGTCTTTCTAAAGAAATTCTGAATTAAACCATTTTCCTCCATAAAAATAGACGCTTCTGAACAAATTTTCAAAAAATGATTTTTTTCTAAATTTCAAAATTAAAAGCTTCTTGGTTATGTTGAAACAAAAAATTCTGAACAGAAATTTTGTTGTGAAAATAAGTATCTAATACTTAATTACCTACCTACATTTGAAATGAAATCAATTTTGTTAAATAATTTATTACCTGACATAAAAATTAAAGGAGTTGAAACTCAAGGGGGGGGGGGTCGCTTGTTCCTCCTCAACATTTGGAAAGTTGGCAATTAAAAATGAAAACCCAAAATAGCATGCAAAATCAAACAAACGAATTAGGTACTTATTAAAAATTTATCTGACCTCTGGAGAATTATACAACTAAGAAATTTACGCTACGTAAAAGTACGATTAATTTTTCCTCGTGACTACTTTAATTTTTTCATCCTACAGATTGTAAATTTTTTGAAATTTCTACCCTTCGCTGACGCCAAATAATTCAGTTTTTTGGTGAATTTGAAAATAGGTTATGTTACATTTTTGTGAACTGCGAAGTTAAAATTTTTCAAAAATGATTCATTTTCCATTTTATGGCGATGAAAAGCGGAGACAAAAATGTTGGGGCGAAGATTCTTCAGATGCTTAGGGGATCACCGTGCCCCTGGCTGCTGAGTGAAGTTGGATATTTTCAGTGGTTAGAGTTGACATTTTCAATGATTTTGGTCCCCCCTTCAAAAAATTCTTCCCATTCAAATCTGGATTTAGTAATTTTTAAAATTGAAAACAAGTACATACTTATTCAAAAATTCAGAATTTTTCAGATTCACGTGCATACTTTTAATTTTAGTTCTTTTGGATTATTTTTTTGAAAATTTTTGAAAATTTAAATATTTATGTATTTTGTAGCTTCTTTAATTATGAATTTAGGCCAAAAATTAAAAATGGCTTATTTGTTCAATTTTCTAGGAACTAGGTACATACCTATGTCCATGATTATAGTGTTTGTTAAGGAAGTTTTTGTGCTATTTCTTCATCCTCTCTTCTCAACTTATGAGAAAAATTACAAGCATAAAATCTGATTAAATACAATTTTTTTTTAAACGCGAATTTTTTGGAATTATCATCTTGTATTTGCATTTTTCATATATTTTGGAAACTCTAGTTCAATTATTTAGATAATTTACACCCCCTTTTTAGCACTTACCGCACGTTTAGCATAATTTCTTTTTCTTCCTACAAAATTAGCTACAACTATCTATAGATTTTTCAGTACGGATATTTTTTTCCATAGTGAACGGGTATTTTTTGTTGTACATTTTAAGCCTCCTTAATTAGCGAATTTCATGCGTCGAAAATTTTAAATTCTAAATGGATTTTTCGATGCTTTGTAGATATACCTTCTAAATACATGTTAAATATCCAAAAATCATATCAGTAATTGACACCTGCGGCAACCCTTTTGTCGATAAATTGTTTCATTTTCTGTCCAACGTTTTTACTTTCAAACGGCAACAAAAAAATTTCCATCAAAGAAGTCGAAAATTTATGTTAAAATATGTCGTGTGTGTGTATACGATTTTGTTACAATGAATGGAAAATTTCGAAGCCGCAATTTTCTTATTTTTCTCCCAAATCCTTTGCAACTTGAATTTATACACAGTAGGTAATAGGTATACCTATATCAGATGGGAGTAAATTCGAAATTTTGAAATAGAATCAATACAGAAACGAAGATAGTCGGGATACCATTTTGAAATTAGATCGAGAATGTATGTGGGAGGTATTTCGAAAAAAAAAACCTCGTTGAATTAAACCCCTATTCTTGGTTTCATCTTTGCAATTTCACGTAGGCAAAGTATACAAATGAGAATTTGTTTTGTTGAAGGTTTTTTTTTAATACCTAGACATCGATACGTTTAAGATGATTATATAGTTGACGTTAATCTAAATTTTATTAGGTACCCTTAGCTACCTACATAGGTTATCTGCATTACGTTTTACTCGTAGCTTGAATTTTGATCATCTAATCCTTTTCTATTCTATTTATCGATTGTTTAGGTGATTAGTAAAGATGATCATAATTGGTGGCAAGCTAGAAAAGATAACGTTGCCGGTTCAGCTGGTCTCATACCTTCACCAGAATTGCAAGAATGGAGGGTTACATGTGCAACTTTAGAAAAAACCAAACACGAACAAGGTAAATATAAATTTAACTAATAACAGCGATTCGATCATTTTTGTAAAAAACCGAGTTTCATAATTGATTTCATCTTGAGTCGTTGAGTCATTTGTGGTTGGTTCAAGGGTTGTTTTCGTCTTATTAACCTCAAAATAGGTTATTCATTTTACTTCTCTTCAGTCATTTTCCATCATGAAATTATTGAAGAAGGCGTCTAAAAATTGACGTTCGATTTGGTTGAAAAAATTAGCCAATATTTTTTAGCAAGTGGAGGTTTTTCTCGCAAAGGGAGGATTTTTTTATTCAAGAAGTCACGTTATCGTAGGCGTACACTCCATCTGCATTCCAGTTTATACCTACGCATTATTTTAGATAAGTATACGTAAAGGTATCTTTTTTCGATTATAGTAGGTATTTTTAGCAATTTTTAATTTCCAATTAATTATTATTCGATATCGAGTCCCTTTGGAATTTTTCCAAAGAGTCATTACCAAGGACTGGATATGTATGCTCTAAAAAACGCAAAATATGTACATATTTCATCAGGGTGTCTAACAAGTCTTTCCGGTCCTTATATTGGCTGAAGGGTCCTTCCGGTCCTTCCGAAGTCCTTATATTGAGTAAAAAGTCCTTCCCATTTCAAATTTTGAGACTCACCCGCCAAAAGCAAAAATAAATCACTAATATTTGAAATGTTGCTAGTGGCAACTTTGTGTGAGATGATGAAAGATGATATGGGTGCCTGAAAAAAGTTCAGCTTTTGAATGCTCTTTTCTCCAAAAAATTTCGCGCTCGCTTCGCTCGGGCTCAGTAAATTTACACAATTTTATTTTCAAAATAATGGTATGAAACTTCTTCCTTTCCCAGCCTAGGCAATTAATATTTTCAAGTGGAAAAATTGTCCTTCTCACTTATCAAAGGAGGTAACGATCTCGATTGTAATTTTCAAAAATGTTTTGATTTTTTAGTAGGAAATCAGGAACGGGTCATAGATATTGTTTTTTTTGAAAAAGTCCAAACAAAACACGGAAAAAAGCACAAATTTTACCTAATGAAGAAATTTTTAGATTCTGGATGCCCTTTTTTTTCAAAAATTTTCGTCTTCGCTTCGCTTAGGCTCACTGAATTTACTTTTTTTTTTGAAATCACGGTGAAAACTCTTCTCTTCCATCTTAAACAATGAATAATATTTTGAAACAGAAAAAATTTGTCCTCCTAAAAGGAGTTTGAATTTTTTTTTGGGAGGGGGGGGGGGTTAAATATGTAAAAATATGCGCTAAAAACTTGAAATATGTGAAAATATGCGAACACGATATAGGTATCAAAAAATAGTTTTTTTCGATCCGGTCATTAAAATATCACTCAAAGTGCTAAATATGATTTACTTCAGGCGATTTAGTACAATTTCAGTAATTCCTTGTTAATAAAAAATGATTTTCGATTCAAAATCAAAATAATTGATAGTCTGGTGGTAATTTTGACTTTTTCAACAAAAAAAAATTGCAACTGGAATTTCCATTTTTTAATAGGAAGGAAAAAATGAAAAAATTGAATTTTACGTGGTTAAATATGAAAAAAACGACGAAATGACTGAGTAAAATATGCCCAAAAACGAGTAAAATGGTCAAAATATGGTCAATTATGTGCGAAAAAATGGCAAAATATGTAAAAATATGCGTTTATACCCAAAATATGCGAAAATATGCGCCAACATATGGGGCTCAAAATTCTCAGAATTTTCTGAATCGTAAAGAAACCACTGATATGCATGATATAGGAATGCTCATAGGAAAATATGTTTTTACATACATATCCGGTCCTTGGTCATTACTGAGACGATCAAGACAATGAGAAATGATACCGAACCACAAATTATGTGAAGCTGAGCCTGAGAGGGAAAGGGGAGTATAGTAGAGTAAATTTTTATGATTTTTCTTAATTTTTTTCTCAAAGTGAAAAATTTTCTAAAAAAATAATGTTATTACTTTTTTTTGCCAAAAAATTCATTTTTATCGTTTTGAAAATTTGAATTCTGTGAGATAATTGAAAAAAAAGAATTGAGTTACGTAGATACCGAATTTCGGTTGAAAGTTTGAATATTTTAGCTAGTGATACAGCAAATCGAACCAAAAGAGCCAAAAAATGTACAAAAAGCTTGTTTGATCTGCAGAATTCAAGGGGTAAATTCATAACCTCGACATGACGTATCGGCTGTTTCACGTACGTTTCAAATTGAAAAAAAAAGTAAAAATTTATTCACCTTATTCCGTAAAAAAATAATTTTATCTCACTTCAAAATTGAAGTAGTTACATTTTCAAGCTTACTTATGGATTTACTTCTTCAGTTCTGAAGGTTGAAAAGTCTTCATACATTTATTCATTTTAGGCTGCAATATTACCAGACAAAATATTTAGAACGTTTAACGAAATGTGAAAGGAACTGGACCATTTTCTTTCGGAATAAAGGAATAATTTGAAAATCCTTGAAAAACGCTAAAACGAAGCTCGACATTTTTCAATGCTTGATAAAAATATTACAATGTGAAAAAAATTCCTTGAAAATTTTCATTTTCAGCTTCAATATAAACGAGAAAATTCAAGGTTTTCAAATAATACGAAAGAATGAGTGAGGAGGGAGGAGAGTTCAAAATTTAAATTTTCAATTCAATCTTTTACTTCAGTCTTTAGTTTTTAAAGAAAAAAATTCTCGATCTGCCTTGAAACGAGCCCTGATCCTTTTCAAAATTTTCTCCGAATTCAATTTACTCCCTGAGCAAGTTAAAATTGACGGTAAATAATTAAACGACTTACTTTTTCAAAAATCTCGCCCTACCGTAAATTATTGTAGTTTGCACCTTTTCCATTCGAGTTTTTTGTCGGTAATTGTCATTGAAAAAAATCGTTCTGGTCGGTTTTATTGCTCGCGATAAGTATTAGTTTCACGGCGGATATTTTTCACTTTTTTTTTCTATTTTCCACTCGTGTAACTTTTTGTGATTAACGTTTCATTAAGGATTGATTATATCCCGGTAAACCGATTCGTTGCCTTGAAACATGAAACGGAAGAAAACTTGATAATGTTTAGCTTTCTTTCGGTGAAAAGAAAACCTACCGAGTACCTACCTACATTAAATTAAATTTAACCTACACAAAACGAGAGAACTTCTTTAGTTTATTTTTTCCCTTCTAATTGCAACTTTTTTTTCGCAGCGTAACCTAATTACCTACTTATAGTATAGGGTATGATGTTTACGAAATGAATTAAAAATTGTATAGAGATGTACGTACGATCCGCATTAGCTAGGTGTTTCTTTTAACGTAAATTAAATACATATTCTATTCGCGAAATGGGAAAAATAAAGGTATTAATATCGGATGACTGCAATTTCTCGTCGTTTCATTCCATGAAAAATAGTTTATGTAAAAAAAAAAATTGCTAATTATGTTTGTTACGATTATATACGAAACAGAAAAGGATAATTCCGGATGCGCTTCTAATACAGATGGGTGTGACGCGACCTCTGGTAAGTGTACTTAATCACCGAGCCCCGCTTTCTCGAAAAAAGCCAGATAAAAAGTCTAGCAGCGATTGCTTTTGTTGATTAGAGCTTAAAAACTTAGTTTGAACCTTTTTTTTCTTTTTTTTTGGCAGAAAGGCTTATAATTTCGTATTACGAAAATATAACAAGACGAGCTTCTCTTTTTTTCCCCTCCCCGACGTAGATAAAATGGGATTAAAATTTATATCGAATGAAATTTTGACATTTTAATATACGAATCCAATTAGTATTTACTTCTGTATGTAAAAAGTTATGTCGCAGGCAGTTTGTAAAATGCTGCATTCACCGAGTAAGCTTTTAGTTGAATGAATTCTCATTTATCGAACGTTACGTACGCTTTAATCTTATCGCAAATGCTCGAATAGACGAATACTTATAGGCAAATTGGAAATTAGCTTTCGTGGTACTTGGTTCTGTATCAATTACGTAGGTATTTTTTTCTACTTTTTTTTTTTACTACAAACTTACTCTGTTAGGAAATTGTAGGTATGTGCATAGAATTTCTGATTTGGAATTCAAATTCGAAATTATTAGTGCTGTAAAGGTTGCTTGTAGTGACCTAGATTTATAAGCTTTTGAAAATTTTAGCCCGTATTTATCGTTAGAGTTAATGGGGTTTGAGAAATGATTGGGAAAAAAAAGTATGGAGTTTACAAAATGTAGGATTAGATAGCGAAATCACGTAATTAATTTTATAGAATATCGTATTTGTTATTAGAGTAGTCTAAGAGGTTATACAGGGTGATTCATTATGATTTCTGCGTTCTTCGATGAGGTAATCGGGGTATTTCTAAGTATACAATTTTAAAATGTCATGTTCACGTAGGTCTATCTTATTTACGAGTAAAGGGTTTATTTACGATTATTTAGTTGGGCAGCCAAAAATCCAGGGTTTCTCTCTTTTTGGCTACCTATGCCTGTCAGCAAATAAATCATAGGTATCTTTGCTGTGATTTTTTAAAAGATACCTTAAGTTTTTTTTTCATTTTTTGATATTCAGGCATCATAGCGGGTCACTTTTTTAGAGTGTTTGTCACTTTTTTCGACTTCGGTCACTTTGGTTACTTTTTTCCCCTCAAAAATCAATTTTTCTTCGCACTTCCACGCAAAAATTCAAATTTTCACGTAAAAATTGCTATTTTTCAAAATTCTTCAAGAAAAAAATTGAAAAATTGATTTTTGCTGGTTTGTTTGTTGTTTTGACGAAGGAATTTAATAAATGAAATTATTCGCGTCTTTTCAGTTGATTTTTCTTTGAAATGTTTGCAGAAAACTGCAAAAAATTGCCCCCCCCCCCCCAGAAAACTGTTAAAGAAATTGTCTCCCGAAAAAATTGAATTTTTAGTTACTTTTGGTTACTTTTTGCTCACTTTTTGCTCAAAAAAGTTATTGAAAGTTAATTTTTTCTTCAAAAATTTCGCCATGATGCCTGTATATATTTTTTTTATTTGAAGACTGAGGAACAGACTTTAATTTTAAGGATTGGAAGGGGCATTTCAATTTTTTTTTGATAGATAAGGTATTAACCTCATCGATTCAGTTTCAAGAAAAAAGTTTCAAAAGTACCTATCAATTTTCATCATTTTTGTTGAAATATTTATTCAAAAATCTGCTATGCTTGTTTCATACAATGAAAACTAAATGCACCTTTGGAAGAATTTGTACAAAATTATTTAGGAAAAATGAATTTAGTCCCAGGAATTTTGGATAAATTGTCCACTTATTGAGACGAAGAAGACACCTCTTCTACAAATTGCATACCAAGGATGTGAACTTCAAATCAAAGTTTTGCAAACATCTCCAATAAAATTTCATTTGATCAAAAATTCAAAGACATTGAAGTAAAATCGTTTGGTAATGCAAAAAAATATATTTTCGGTAGTCTCCACTTTTTGCTTTTTTTTCTTTTTGAAGGACTTTCATCTTTGCAAAAAATGAATCTGTATATCAATTTATCTACATAAGTAGTATTACCATAAACGATTTTTGACCTTGAAATGAAAAATTAAACTGTCTGCAATCCGCCAGCCTCTCCTGATGAACCGATTTTGCTTTTTTTAAAAAAAAAACTTACTTTCTGACGTGTAGATCGGTATGTAATAAAATTTTTGAATCCAAAAATTTTCAAATTTGGGATCTGAAAAATCAGAATTTTGAACTTTTCTCACATTTTTGTCAATAACTCGAAAGCTACAGACTTGGACGTGGTCCCAGATTGAAGCGCATAAAATTTAGTGTATTTCCGTCGCTTATGCGTACTCTCAAAATTTTTTAGTTTTCAAATTATTTTTTAATCGAAATGACTCGAAAATTAAACAAACTAGGCTAGAGGTGTGGCGCAAGCGAGGGAAAATTTTAAAATTCCATCACAAAAAAATGTATTGACTATTGAGCATTCGTTTTGAAAAAACTGCGAGTGACACAAAATTGTTAAAAATTCAAGCGACTGAATCACGCGAAATTACTAAAGAAAAAAGTCCTTAAAATGACTAAAATGGCACCGAATCTGACTCGCTTCAGTTTAGGTGTTCGTTGTGCGGTTGTGGGTTGTGGGCGTGGCGTTGCAGCATCTGGTTTGTCATATGATTAGTACGATTTCATCTGCGTTGCATTGTTCAGGGGTGGACAAAGTCCACGACAAAAAGAATTTTAAATCTGAAATCCGAAATCCTCTGAAAAAATAGATTTCAAGTCCAAAATCCAAAATCCTTTTAGAAAGCGAATAAAAAATCCTATTTCCAAAATCAAAAATCTAGGTAAAGATAATTGAAAAAAAGTTAAAAATTATGTGATTTTGCTTTATTTCAATTTACAATGTAACGAAATGAAGCAAATTTACATTTTTATGAACATTAAAACAATAAAAAATATTGTTTTTCGTTCTGTCTATAAACTGGTGAAACTAGAAGAACTAGAATTTTTCGGACACCTGATATAATTCGATATGACATGACAACATGACTACGAAACGAAATGCTGTGATGCCTGAACCTGAAGTTTGAACACTGATCACCGGATCACGTAACATGAAAATTTCTGGATTTTAAAATGATAGGATTTCAAATCCGAAATCCAAAATCCGTTATGAGAAATGGATAAGTATTTAAAATCCAAAATCCGGATTTTGAGATTTGTTTGAGTTCTAAATCCAGAAGAATTTAAATCCTGTCCAACTCTGCTATTTTATAATGAGAGCTGAACGTACTAAAATTCACTTGAAATATTTAAAAGTTAAAATCGGTCCCAAAAGTTGTTATATGGATCCGTAGGTGACTTTGTTAAGTACAGCGAAAGTTTGAGAGTTCACAATTTCCACGAACTTTCGCCCAAAAAAAACTGATGGTTCAAATTAATGCCGAATTATAGAATTTTTTGCGATATTCAAACATCACCTTGAAGAGGGTAGATTTACATCACAAAAAAATTCAAAAGAATAAATTCATTTCAGCTTCAAGTGTTTTTTTGCTATAAGGTTTCCATGTTACACCAAAGGAGGATTCTGCGCCAGGAGTAGAATATTTCACAAAAAATTACCATTTCAGCGAGCAAGCATGGTAATTCTTAAGTGCTTCCTAAACCCGCAGACCGAGTCAAAGAAAGAGAAATATGAAAAATTTCAATTTTTGTGCTGAATTAGCATAAAAAACCATTTTTCGGATTGAAACATTTTTTCAACCGGTTCAAAGTGATACTCGACAGCGGTGATGACTTTTTAAATTCAAAATTTCGAAATAGTTCAAAATTTAGAGGAATGAGACCAGAGGGGAGGGGGTGTCATCAAGACCGCGCAATACTTCGAAATCCATGTTTTTTGGGTCGTAGAATCTGAATCCAGCAAAATTTTTCGTATTTGGTCAAGGAATATTACATTGGAAGGAAGTTCTGTAATGAAATCGTTGAACTCTTTTCTCTAAATTTGAATCAGTCAAAAATGTCAAAATTGACTAATGAAATAGACAAAATTAGGTCACTGATAATCAGTCAAATTCCACTGATTCCCCTGTTAATCAGTGACATTTTACTGCCAATCAGTGAAAAATTACCGATTCAATCAGTGAATTTTTTCAATGATTTCAACAGTGACTCAATTCTGGTTATTTAAATCAGTCAGTTCGATTGCGATTTTCCATTTTTGTCAACGAATTTTTCTGTCATTCACCAATTTATTTCTCTATTAAACCAAATTTTGCAAATTCAGTACCATTCTTTTATAAATTTTGCTTGCTCGTAGCCCCTGTAATTTTGAGAATATATAGTCCAGGCATTTTAGGAGTTGACCTCCCAAAAATTAAAATCTGATTTTTTTTCGCGTTTTACGTTCGTAATGGTCCACAACAACACAACATACTAAAATGGACACCCCCACAACCCTCTGCTACCCCCAGGGGAGGGGTAAACGTCCGTTGAAAACCGGTTTTTCGTGAATATTTCCTCAAATGAGCCTCAAAATTGAAAAGTAGTTGTGAACAATCTTGTTCTACGCGTAATTTCCTATCGGTAGGGGTTTTTTCTTTCTCAAAAACACTCACTTCCTTGACCAAAAATTAAGGGTAAAAAACACCTATTTTTCAACAATTTACAGCATTTTTGGAAAATATCGAAACTTTTGGGAATATCTCCTCAAAAAAGCCTCAAAATGGAAAAATGGTTATGAACAATCATGTTCTACGTGTAATTTCCTATCAGACAGGTTCGTTTTTTTTTCGAAAACATCCGCTTCCTTGCCCAAAAATTAAGGGTGAAAAACACCTATTTTTCCAATATTCACAGTATTTTTGGAAATTATGGAAATATGAAGTTAAAAGTACCCAAAATAAGTATTTTTTTTTATACATGCTGATAGGGTATTCCAAAAAAAGTCACTGAAAAAATTTCAACCCCCACCGTTTATTATAAGGGAGGTCATTGAAAGTGATCCGAAACATTTCTTTGCGTCGTAAGGATTCAAAAACGATATTTCCATAATTTCCAAAAATACTGTGAATATTGGAAAAAGTGCTATTTTTCAGCCTTAATTTTTGGTCAAAGAAGCGGGTGTTTTCGAAAAAAACGAACCTGTCTGATAGGAAATTACACGTAGAACATTATTGTTCATAACCATTTTTCCATTTTGAGGCTTTTTTGAGGAGATATTTCCAAAAGTTTCAATTTTTTCTAAAAATGCTGTAAATTGTTGAAAAATAGATGTTTTTTACCCTTAATTTTTGGTCAAGGAAGTGAGTGTTTTTGAGAAAGAAAAAAATCCTACCGATAGGAAATTACACGTAGAACAAGATTGTTCATAACTACTTTTCAATTTTGAGGCTTATTTGAGGAGATATTCACGAAAAACCGGTTTTCAACGGACGTTTACCCCTCCCCTGGGGGTAGCGGAGGGTTGTGGGGTGTCCATTTTAGTATGTTGTGATGCGGAAAATTTCGAACGTAAAACGTGAAAAAAAATTAGGCTTTAATTTTTTTTTTGGGGTGGGGGTTGGTACATTTTTTCTCTTATTTCCCTGGACTAATAATTTGATCCCGAAAATTCGTTTGGTAGTTTTCAAGTTATCGCGAAATTCGCATTACAAAATCTAGTTTTCAAAATTGCTAAAAGCACTGCCTCTGCAGCTTTCAAGATAGACTTTACAAATTAAATATATTCTTCTAAAGTTTTTTAGTTCTCGAATGGTTTATAATTTTGCATCCGTATGAATGGAGAATGTATCTACGACCGAAATCACTCCAAAAAGGAATTTCCCAATCATTACTCCAGTCACTGCCTTACATCTCGTGTTTTAAAAAAATTCAACTCCAAATAGTCTACAGTCCAAGTGGCAAAAAGTGCTCTAGAAATCGAAATCAGCGTGCTTTTTTGGGGCGCAAAAAAATCAGTTGGCTTATTGTGGGTATGGGTCCCATAGTACGAAAAAAGTGTATTTTGGATTTTTGCCCTTGCACAATAGGGAGCTGGGGCCTAAAAACCCCTCTTTTTTCCCATTTTTTCAACTTGGCCGGGCGCAAAAAAAAATTTCACAGTGTGATAGCAGACACTCTCCCGACTCCAAATATATGTCACAACCCTTGGGCCACTTGCACAATGGGGCGCTAGGCCCCCCAAAGTGCGATTTTTCGCCAAATTTGACCATTTTTGGCACAATAATGCCTCTGTATGCGACATGTGGTCTGGGGCGCAAAAAAAATTAAACGAAGTGTATACTCACATTCATTCCGCATCCGACGAGCCAAAGTTTAAGGAAAATGGTTTGCACAATACGCCGTGGCGGAATTTCAACGTTGGGAAAATGTGTGATTTTCACCCCTTTTCATCGTAAATTAAGTTATCAAAAAAATTCTGAAATTTGGGTTGCGACCTATCAAAATGGGTTAAAATTTTACAAGCAGAACGAAATTATTAGTGAAAATTGAATTTAAGCAATTTTCACCCTTTTTGAGCCTCAAATTGAGCCCCATTTTTGAGTATTTCCCAAAAATTGGCATGTGACCTATGAAAGAGGGCTAGAATTTCGTCAAAAATTCAAAAATGTCATCCAAAACTATTTTTGAGCAAATTGTGAGAATTTTGAGCCTCAAATAGGATCAAATTTTGAGTATTTTCCAAAAATTGGCATGTGACATATGAAAGTCGTATAGAATTTCGTCAAAACTTCAAAAATGTCATCCAAAACTATTTTTGAGCAAATTGTGAGAATTTTGAGCCTCAAAAAGGATCAAATTTTGAGTATTTTCCAAAAATTGGCATGTGACATATGAAAGTCGTATAGAATTTCGTCAAAACTTCAAAAATGTCATCCAAAACTATTTTTGAGCAAATTGTGAGAATTTTAATCCTCAAATAGGATCAAATTTTGAGTATTTTCCGAAAATTGTCATGTGACATATGAAAGTCGTATAGAATTTCGTCAAAACTTCAAAAATGTTATACAAAACCATTTTTGAGCAATTTTCAAAAATTTTGAGTCTCAAATTGAGCAAATTTTTTAATATTTTCAAAACTTTGGGTGGTCACATGCCAATTTTTCGAAAATAATCAGAAAATGATCATATTTTGGGCTCAAAATTCTCAAAAGTTGCTCAAAAATGATTTGGATAACATTTTTGAATTTTTGAAGAAATTTTATCCCATTTCAATACGTCACATACCAATTTTTGGAAAATACTCAGAACTTGATCCTATTTTGGGCTCAAAATTCTCAAAAGTTGCTCAAAAATGGTTTTGGATGACATTTTTGAAGTTTTGACGAAATTCTATACGACTTTCATATGTCACATGCCAATTTTTAGAAAATACTCAAAATTTGATCCTATTTGAGGCTCAAAATTCTCACAATTTGCTCAAAAATAGTTTTGGATGACATTTTTGAATTTTTGACGAAATTCTAGCCCTCTTTCATAGGTCACATGCCAATTTTTGGGAAATACTCAAAAATGGGGCTCAATTTGAGGCTCAAAAAGGGTGAAAATTGCTTAAATTCAATTTTCACTAATAATTTCGTTCTGCTTGTAAAATTTTAACCCATTTTGATAGGTCGCAACCCAAATTTCAGAATTTTTTTGATAACTTAATTTACGATGAAAAGGGGTGAAAATCACACATTTTCCCAACGTTGAAATTCCGCCACGGCGTATTGTGCAAACCATTTTCCTTAAACTTTGGCTCATCGGATGCGGAATGAATGTGAGTATACACTTCGTTTAATTTTTTTTGCGCCCCAGACCACATGTCGCATACAGAGGCATTATTGTGCCAAAAATGGTCAAATTTGGCGAAAAATCGCACTTTGGGGGGCCTAGCGCCCCATTGTGCAAGTGGCCCAAGGGTTGTGACATATATTTGGAGTCGGGAGAGTGTCTGCTATCACACTGTGAAATTTTTTTTTGCGCCCGGCCAAGTTGAAAAAATGGGAAAAAAGAGGGGTTTTTAGGCCCCAGCTCCCTATTGTGCAAGGGCAAAAATCCAAAATACACTTTTTTCGTACTATGGGACCCATACCCACAATAAGCCAACTGATTTTTTTGCGCCCCAAAAAAGCACGCTCAATGAACACTTTTTGCCAGTTGGACTGTAGACTAAAAACAAAAAAGTCGTTGAAAAAGAAACAGGAAACCAAAAAGTACTAATCTTCGGACGCGTTAAATTTTAAATCGCGCCATTTTTCGAACCTCCATTTATTTTGCGGCCGAACAGAAAACTCGACCGAAAGAGTAACAAAAGATAGATATTTTCAAGCCTCTCGGGAACGTAGCATGGCCTAGTATCGTATAAGGATTTTTTTTGAGGTATTTGTAATGTGTGTTGAAAATTCGAAATACACATCAAACGTACTACCCTCGTCGTGAATTTGATTTGACTGGGAATTATGTTCGGGTTAGGGCTATTTTCCAACTAAAATACTCGGATTATTACTTCGAAAACTTGTTTTTTTTTCCTCTATGGCTTTTTATCTAAAATATTGCGCGGACTTTTGTTGTTGTTTCCTGTCTATCCGCGTCTATGTAATGTTTCCTTTTTATACGATATCAAAATGATGCTTTTGAAATTTTCTTTCGTTTTTTTGTATCATTTTTTTCCACGTCTGCGTGAAATTCGTTTATATCAATCTACATAAACCTGATGAATTGAATTGGGCGTCGTGTTACGTGAACATGGTACGAGAAAAGTTTACATTAACATATTGGTTTGGCTGAAGACGAAACTTATTTCGAGTTTGGTAAATTTAGTTAGGACGAATTTCACCGATAGTTTATAAGGAATTGTCTTTTATAATGACGTGAAGTGTAATGGGCCTGGGGGCAGGGGCATTATAGTTCAAAATAAGCTTGTATTTTGATAAAATGTTGTTTGAATAATGTGTAAACGTTTGTTAGAATTTCGCCTGTGGTGGGCCTGCTACGCCTACGACAGAGATAATACATATACCTACGTGTACGCGAATGTGCTTTTCAAAGAGCAGGTACACGATGTACTTATTGGCGCTGCGCAGTTGTAAAAAAGTTGAATGTTTTACCACACTTAACGATGTAACCCGAAGAGAAAAATATGCCTATAACTAGGCGGAAAAATGAAATATTTTTTGTTGCGGTGGCAAAATTTGTAAAACGTCGTTTATCGCTCGTTTACTTACAAATAAATCTACGTCTTTATGATGCGGTGCTGTTCGATATAAAAAAAAATTTTAAACAAAAATACGACGAATAAATTGAACAAAATACTCGGTTGTTAAGAAGACTGTAGTGCTTTTTTTCTCTCTCTGTCCCTCGTACCTATCTTATTATATACGCGTGTATATAAAAATGGAAAAAGTTTTTCGGCGGAGTTATAATTCTTGCCGAAGTTATAGTTTAATTAAGAGCGAGTTTTTCGTATATTTTATTCGCGGTACAAGTTGCTGGGGTTTCGGTGCAGGAAAATAAATAATACGTACTGTTTTGTTTCTGGCGCTGGCTGGCGGTGGTAACGGTAATATAATTGCATTTTGCATTTAGCATGTTTTCTCCACGGTCGATGTTCTGTGGGTATGGGTATGGTGAACGTATAATCCGCGATATTTATCTCTACGGAGATACATATTTAGTAATTTTTTTTGCTTATTTATGTGTTACAGTTCATTGCTCAATTTTTAGTCGAAAGAAGAAACAACTGAAGGATAAATATTCGGCCAAACATAACACCGTTTTCGATCCTTTGGATTTAATTACGTACGAAGAAGTTGTCAAATTACCATGTAAGTATGAGGGTTTTTACGTATTTATTTTGGAATTAGGTGTACGTGGATGTGTATAGGGCTGTGTGTAGGTGAGTTGATTCTCAACGAAATATTTAAGTGAAGAGTGAGGCGAATTTATTCTCTTTTTTCGGGGTGTGTTTGAGATGATTCCCACTTTTACTCAGTTTTTTTCAACTCGAATTTTTGGCTCGAAATTTTTTCCAAGAATTTTTTTATATTTCGACTTTAATTTTTTTTTAATTATGTTCAACTCTTAATTTTTTTCTCTGGGTATTTTTTCCAAATCAGAATTTTTTTCAACCTAAAATTTTCTCAGATTTTTTCATGTTTATACTTTTTTTGAAATTTTTTTCTTAAAATATTGTTTTCAGTGTTAAAATTTTTCTTGAATTTTTTTCCAACTCTAGAATTTTTCTTCCATTTTTTCAACTTTCAATTTCTTTGTACCTTTTTTCAAACTTCTAAAATTTTTTCCAAAATTTTTTCTGCTCTAAAATTATTTCCACGGAATTCAAAAGCAGTTTTTTTTTTAAATTTAAAATTGGTACCTAAAGATTTTGAAAAGGTTTTGAATTGGATAAGAATATTGAATTGAAAAAATCTAAAAGTGTGTTAATTGGGGGAAAGTTTTGGCGTTGCAATTGCAAAACGTTTTGAGAAACAATTTTGAAATTGAAACAAATAATTTTGATAAAAATGTAAAGGTAAAACAATTCTAAGGAAATTTTAGGTTGAAAAACTTGGAAAAAGTTGGAAAAAATTTAGAGTCAACTTTTGAGCAATTTGAACTTGGAAAAAAGTATTCAAAATACCTCTTCGTGGTATCTCCTGGGTAACGCTAGGTTGAAATGATTTTTTCAAAAAAGTCATGCGGTACTGAAAAGTCGAGCTTTTTTTGATCAATTTACCCTGATTTACTCAAAAGGTCAAGCTTTTTTAGTTTTTTTTTTCAAAAATCAAAAAAAACCTTCCATTTGAAAATCACCAATTTTTTTAATCTTAGCCCTCGCTTCGCTCGGGCATATAAGATCTAAAATTTATACTTATAAGAGATGAGGGTTGAAGATTTCGCCTCATTCTCGATGCTAGAACATTGATTAAAACAGTGAAGAAATTTTTGCTTTTAAATGCCCTTTTCTTCGAAAATTGTTGCCTTCGTTTCACTCGGGCTTAATAAATTTACCTGCACAATATTATTTTCAAAATTATTTCTTCTTTTCCAGCTCAGACAATTAATATTTCAAATGAAAAAAATTATCTTTCTCATTTATTAAAAGACTCGGTAACGATCTCGATGGGAATTTTCAAAAATGTTTCGATGGAGATGAGTCCATACCTAGATATCGTTTTTTTGGAAGTCAAAACATAACACGAAAAAATTACGAATTTTAATAAAAGAATTTCAAATTTTGGGTGCTCTTTTTTAAAAAATTTTCGCCTTCGCTTCGCTCGAGCTGAGTAATTTTACACAATTTTTCCTAATAATTTTTAGGAAAAAAATTATGATGTGATCTCTTTTCTTCTCTTTTCTTTTCTTCTCTTCTCTTCTCTTCTCTTCTCTTCTCTTCTCTTCCTCTTCCATCTCAGAAGGTGATCTCAAATGAAATTTTCAATGTTTTTTACGGGGGAGGGGGGTGTATCAAGGAATTTATTAATAGTTTTTTTTTCAAAGTCATAAAAGTAGCTCATAAAAAGCAAGAATTTTTGTTTTCTATAGTTTCAATATGACTGGCCAGCAAATTTTTCATTTTTACCCCCTCCCCATTCTCGGCCACCCCTGATATTTTTGTCCAAGTTTCGTGGGGTGGCCCTCAAAAAATTCATGCAAAAAGTCATTCCGAAAGGTCAAGCTAAGTCAAGCTTTTTGCTCTACAAATTTTGTTAGACACCCTGTACTCTCAAAAAAAGAAGGAATAAATGCACACATTTCTGAATTCAGGGAATCAACTCACCAACACCTGTGCTTAGAATTTGGACAGGGTATCCATTTTCTGGTTTACTTTCCTTCTTTATTTTACGAGGTCGTACAAGTCATACTTTTGACCAAAAATTAATACTTTTCCCCATTTTTCTTCCTGTACTAAAGACCGAAAATGACCTTGTTGAATGGTTTTAAAAATGTCTACTTCTTGATTTCAAACATACTTTTTCAAGAAAGTTTTGCCCTTATTGCTTCACATTGGCTGAACAAATTTTGCTTTTCTTTTTTTTTTAAATTAAATTTTATTATACTATGGGTGTGTATAATTACCAAGACTTTTACGCCCAGTGTAAGGAGGGGGAAAACAATTAGATAGAAAATTATGCAGCATGTGTATTTAAAATTGGAATGAAGAATTGAAAAAAGTTGAGTACATATTTTGTTTCAAAAAATCACATTTTTTCTAGTGTTAGTCCTCATTTAATTTGGAAAAATAAGGCTAATGCTTTAGCATTCTCAGAACGAATAATTTTTTTTTGTTTTTTCAACGTTATTCTTCAAAAAAAATTCGTCCTCGGTTCACTCCGGAAATAATGAAATTATGATTTCATATTTTTTTTTTACTTTTTTGCTAAACAAAACCTCGACTCGTGAAAAATTCTTTCAAAAATCTTGGTAAATGTTTTAAAGCAGATTTTCAAAAAAGTGTATGCTTCTTCGAAAATTTAAATATTCCTTCGTTACCACTATTCTTACTTACCACATTTCGTTCACTACTTGAGAACTTTGCTGGAAACATTTCAAAAATTTGAAACAATTAATCCGAAAAATTTGGAAAACACCAAAATAATTCTGTAAAAAGTTGATATCCCTGGGCAGAGAACTAGATAATAAAATTTAGGAATTACCATTTTCAATTTCTATAAATTTAATGCGAATCTTGATTTTAGAAAATTCTCTCAAGAAAACAAATTATTTTCGTTTCGTTATCGCTCAAACCATTGTGAAAATTCGAAAAAATTGATTCGAATGATTTCACCATCTTTTTAAAATTTTTAATTTCAAAAAAAGATCATAGGTACTTACTGAAATAAAAATTCAGTCAAACAAAAGCAAAGTCATACTTTTTAGTTTAACGATTCTCTGAAACACCTTGGAAGTTCATTTAAAATCGTTTCCTTGTTTGTCTCACAAGAGAGGTATTCCAACTGGAAGTAAAATTTTGAGTCCAAATAAAATAAATAAAAAGTAGGTACATCATAATAAAACCCCCATATCAAAAATTTTAGATGCTGAAGTTCATTTCTCGAATTTTGACGGATTTTCGAAATTTCAAAATTACCTCATCGCCCTGCTAATTATGAAAATTTGATCTAATCAACGAAAAAAGCTGAAATTTGATATGTATATTCCTTGTTTTCGACCTCCCGAATCGATTGGATGTGCTTTCGAGACGTTTCAGAGCCTCCAGCAATTTTTAGAGTTCTCCAGCACTGGAGAAAAATCCAAAAAAATCGTTCATATGAACTCCAGCACCTATAATCGCCAATTACCTACAGATTTTAAATTTCTGAGCTTGATTTTTTGAAAAAAAAAATCGAAATTGGGAATTTTTTGAAAACTTTATTTGATAAATTTGGTCATTTTTGATTTCGTTGTGAATTTAGATTGAACATTCGAAATTATAAAATATTTTCAATTCTTTTTTTCTCGAATTTTGGGTCCCTATTTGAGTACTATTTGAACTTCACCAGCAGAGAAGAAATGATTAGGTACATAATGAATATAATCAAAAATACGTTTCGATTCGAGTTTATTGAAAATGTGTTGACTCCTTCAATTTTAAGGCTAGACTGTATATCAAAATCTCACGAATTACCATCCGTTCACCTAGCACTGAAAATTGTAATATTTTTTTCTTAAATGAGGTAAAATAAGACTAACCATTTATTTCTTCATTTTGTTTGTAGCGTTCCAAAGAAAAACTTTAGTATTACTAGGTGCCCATGGAGTAGGCAGAAGGCATATCAAAAATACGCTTATAGCTAGACATCCGGATAAATACGCTTACCCAATACCACGTAAGTATATTACCCACCTACACGTACCTAAACTTTGATTAAACTTTGCAAAAAAGAAAATTCCAATTTCATTCCAAAAAATTCTAATTAAAAATATTCTTTATGTTTAGATACGACCAGGCCACCGAAACCGGATGAAGAAAATGGTCATAATTACTATTTCATTTCGCATAACGAAATGATGTTAGATATCGCGGCTAATGAATATTTAGAATATGGTAAGACCGGGCTCGGTAAAGTTAGCCTATTTTATATTCCATCCTGTTGTCATTACTAAGGCTATTTTAAAATTAGCGAAAACGAAGATGCAGCGGAGAAAAGAATTTAAGAAAAAAAAATTAATTCTACTCGGTAGGAAAAAAAAAGGCAAAAAAATGTAAATGTTTGAACATTATAATTTCAAATGTTGATGAAAAACGCTGCGAAAATGAATTACAGAAATGGTAAACTTTTAACAATCTAATAAAAAGCCAACCATCGGGAGTGCTTCGCGTGCGGAATGTAGTGTCGAGTTTATTCGCGCTTTTCGATGTGTTCAACTTTTTACGTTTTCGAATTATCGCGCCAGCGGAATCATGAGACGAAATTTAATCATACGTTTTTTTTTTCTTGGTTTTTTAGGTACTCACGAAGAAGCGATGTACGGCACGAAATTAGAAACTATTAGAAAAATCCACGAGGAAGGAAAAATAGCGATATTAGACGTCGAACCGCAAGCTATGAAAATTCTCCGTACGGGAGAGTATGCTCCTTTTGTTGTATTCGTTGCCGCTCCGCCTATCGAAACTATTACCGATGTGAGTTTTTCTTTTTCGTTATTTTTTTTATCGTAATTTATTCGACGTTTCGGCGACAGTCTCATTTTCATTTTGTCTTTGGTTTAATCTTCAACGAGGCGAGAGGGTTGCTTGAATGAAGCGAATGTAGGTTGGTTTGCTGATTTTAAGATTTCAAGGAGTTAATATTGCGCATTTTTGATAGAGCTACGAAGTTCCTTAGTTTTTCAAGCGTACTAGACGTTAAAAAAATAAATTTATTCTTGTCTCATTATTTTTTCGTACCATTTCATTCAAAAACAAAAATGCTAATTCAAAATTTAAAAAAATATGATCTCGTTTCTGAAAAAATTGAGTACCTAGGTAATTAGTCCAGGTTAAATTTCTGTATTGGACAAAATTTTTACAATGGAGCTATTCAAACCGGCAGAAAAATTAGAGTCAAGACAAAAGTACGATACATCGAAAAAACTTTTAAAAATTTCCCAATTTGAAATTTCTGATGCTAAAATTCATTTTTCGAATTTTGGCCATTTTTTGAGAATTCAGAATTACCCTATGTAAAATATAAGCAAATGATGTAATCAAGAAAGCAAGTTGAAATTTGATGTCTGCCCTAAATTTGACCTCCCGAATCGATTAAAAACAGTTTTTGGCCAATCTGGAGCCTCCAGCAAATGATATTTTCCAGTTCTGAGAAATGGTCATAAAAAAAACTCAACTGAATTCTAACCGCTATGAACGAGGATTCTTTTGGCGATTTTTTGATAATTTAAAATTATCGTAACCCATATAAAATATCAAAATTTCAACAAATCATATAAAAGGCTGAAATTTGGTGCAAGCATATCCTATATTTGTCTTTCCGAATCGATTAAATGCGGTTTTAAAGCGTTAATCTGTGCAAGTTTCAAAAAATGAACTTTGGCGTTTAAAATTTAAAATTTTGTAGTATTTTTGAATGATTTTTAATCTACTTATTTTTGTTTCGTGCCAAAATTTTTCAGCCGATATAAACAGTACTTTTATTAACTCATTTTTTGAATTTTTCAAAATTTTTCGAGTCTTTTAACTTTGTTTTTCAAATTTTTGTCATGGATATGTCTTAAGCCTGGGGGAGAGGATTTGAAAAGTGTAATCTTTTTGTGTTCTATTCATTTAATAATATTTTGTCAGGCTGGAAAAAACTAAAAACTTGGAAAAATTGTAAAATTTTGACTAATCAATGCAATGACTTTTTCTTAGACTTTTGAAAACAGAAAATTTTTGTTTTTTTAAATTAAAAAATATATTTTTTCTTTTTTTTCAAAACATAATAAACAGCTTATATTAGTTATAGGTGCCTTATCTTTTTACTCTAAAGCATATCTGAACATATCCATGATATGAAGTTTTTACTCTAAAGAAAAAAATTCGTTAATAATTTTTTCAACTGATTATTTGTATTTTTTCAAAAAAACAAATATATAGTGTTCATTTTTTGAAAACTGGAAATAGGACTGAGAATTTTGCCAAACTTTAAAAGTCTGGGGAAAGTTGAAAAATTTTAGGATATTCACTCCCGAGTCAGGAAATATTTTTTTGAAATCACGAAATTTTATGTGAAAAATTCAGATATATTTGAATCGTATTTCTAGAAAAAAGTAATTTTTAAACCTTTGGAAATTTTTTAAAACACTTATTGATTCCGGCGGTTTGTTCAACAATGGCAAAATGTTCGGAGGTACTTGGTGATTTTTGAAAAAAAAAAATTGGAAAACATGTAATAATTGAAGGATTGATTTTTTGTAGTTTCCTTCTTTTTTCTCACAAAAAAAATAATGAAAATGGAGGACAGCGAAAAAACAGTGGATCGAGGAGACAAACTGAAAAAGTAATCATTCGTGTGAAAATTTTGCTGAAATTCTGGCTTTTGATTCTCAGATTATTGATAAAACTGACTGGGTAACTTTAAAAAGCGAGGAAAAATCATTTATGAAAAAAATTTAACCCCCTGAAATGTTTCTTAATTTTTATGGATTTTTTTCAAGTATTTCTTTTTCAACATGTTTCAAATTGTTTCAATATTATTTTTCATGTTTTTCAATACCTTTATGAATGTCAAATGTATTCCGAACATTTTTGAACCAATTATTATTTTTAAAAATAATAGTTTTGTATATTTTTAAACATTTTTTCGGGATGCTTTTTTGTTTTTTTGATAACTTTTCAACTAAATTATACATTTTTTCAAACATTTCTTTTTCAACATAATTTTCAAATTGTTTCGGGATTATTTTTTTATATTTTTCAATACTTTTATAAAATACGACCTGTGCAGGGAAAAGGTACCTAAAGTCGGAATTTTCAAAAATTAGTTTTTTAATTAAAATAATAAGTAAAGGAGACCATAAGGAACATATTGATATCTTGATGAGCATCTAAGGTGGATTTTTCGCCGAGATAGAGACATTTAAAGTTGAGAAATTCTTGAATTCAAAAAAAAAAAAAACATTCTGAGAAAAACGCGTTCAAAGTTTTCACTCCTGTTTTTTATGTATCAATCATCAAAAAAACTGCCAAAACTACTTTTTCATACTAAAATTTCACGAGCAATTCGTTTCTGACGTCGAAAATTACCTTAGGAGAAGAGAAAAATGAAAAATTCACCATTACGATGCGTTTAATTGAAAAAAAATCTTTACAAAGAGAAATCCTGTTTTTGATGCACTTATCAGTTATCAGTCATCAAAAAAGCTGCCAAAACTACTTTATTTTACTAAAATTTCACGAGGAATTCGTTTCTGATGTCGAAAATTACTTACGGAGAGAGGAAAATGAAAAAATTCACTATTTCAATACGTTTAATTTTGAAAAAAAAACTGCATTACAAAAAGAAATCTGGGTATTATTTATTATTAAGATGGCTTATTTTCGATGAAAGGAAGGCGATTTTGAGATTTTTGAACGTTCCGACTTTAGGTAGTACCTTTTCTTCAGTAGGTTTGAACGTCATTTAGACGCGTTCTAATAGGTTATTCGAAGTGAAACTTTGGTAACAGATATGTAAACGTCTGAACTACTTGAAAATGCAAAAAAATAATTTTTTTGAAAAATGGCATACTTTTCGTTTTTTGGCTTTAACACAAAATTCAATTTTCCGACTTTGGGTACCCTGTCCCTGCACGAGTCACAAATGTTTTTTGATCTTAATTTTTTCTTTCAAAAAAATGCATTCTGGATATTTTTGAACCAAATTTTTAATTTTTTCAAGTCGTTTTATGTATTTTTCAACATTTTTTCAGCATATTTTTTTGATTTTTTGAAAAGTTTTCAATTTTTTTGAACTTGAAAACGAAATGAAGGTGAATGAGGGTGAATCTGCGCGTTGTTCTGACGTCATTCAGCTTCTTTTCATGATCTCCTGTTCAAATTTCCCATTATTTTTTCAAAAATTCCATTTCTGTTAAATGTATTGTGAGAGTGAGAATCTCGTTCGTTAGCGAAACCAAAAACTATTTTCAATTCTATAGTCAAAATAACTTCTGACGATCTCTCACCCATATAAAAATTTATGAACTGCAACCAATACACATTATTTAGATTAAAGTACTCGAGGGGTTTATTACAATGCTTCTTCATTTCTTACAATTTTACAATTATGTATTAAAATTTACTATTCGAATTGTTTCCAGTACGATGGTTTGGAAAGGTTGGTAAAAGATTCGGAAATGTTGCAACGCGCTTATAAACATCTGTTCGATATTACCATTATTAACGAAGACATCGACGATACGTTAAATGAACTAGAACACGCGTTGGAAATAGCTCATACAACTCCTCAATGGATACCAGTGGCTTGGGTTTACTGACAGTACGGTAAATCAAACAACGACGAAATTGTTGTAAGTGTTTTAAAATTTTTCTTCTTCAAATTAAATTACAATTATATTGATCATTTCCATTTTTTTTTACAGCAAAGCGTAAGCTATAAAAGTTGTTGTTGATTAAAGACTAAATAAAACGAGACGAAATCTCTCACCCAGACGAGCAAGATTTGGAAAGAACCCCCGCGTAGAAATGATCAAGCCTACGCGTGTGTGCAGGTATCGTACGTACGACAAGCATTTTTACATCACGAAATAATTTATCACGTACATCGCAGAGCGTATAAAACAATCAGATTGTTGTTGATCTTCCTTCCCCACCCCCTCATCAATTTGTTCAACCATATTATACCATATTACCTATTTTCAAGCAATACGACGAGCTCAGCTATTAATTATTTACGATCGAAATATATAATGTAATATTCCGTGTACAGATTTCGCGAATTTTTTTCTCCTTCTTCCTTTTCTTCTTCCTTATTTTTTTTTTCTTATTTATATTCGAGATCTATTCAAGGCTGTATGTGTTGGCCGATTTCTACTCGCATCTAGGTTTTTCAGGAGCTATAGTGCGATAAAATGGTAGACCCTTTGGTAGAAATCGCGACAATTTTTTCTCATTTTTTTTCTCGTTCTTCTTCTTTATATTTACCTTATAATTTGTGTGTTTCACCGCGACGCGCCGAATTCACGAGTAAATTAAACTCATAGCGCAGTCGACGTGTTCCGTAGACGTACCACGAGTTAAATTTATAATTTTTCGTTAGCGATGTCGAATGTGTCGAGTGTTCATTGATGAAAAAAATCGTCGAAAAAATTGAAACTCCCGAAACTCTTCGAGTTCAATGTATGACAATAATTCGATTAAAAAGGAATTGCGGACCAAGAACGAGGTCGAGTTATGAACGTATGCGGGTCAGCTTGAATTTTCGGCGTCGTTCAGTTTCCCTCTTTTTATGTAACGATAAAACGATCAAATGTTAATGCGGTTTAAACCAATTAAAGACGACAAAAGCGTAATTTGTGATTGTAAATGACGACGATGACGTGAGTTTAAATTTTCCAAAAAATAAATCCGATCTGTGAATAATATAAAGTTAAAAAAAACGAATAAAGACAATTTTACGTTTCGGGATTTCTTCGATGTTGGTTCTGAAAACGAAACCAAGGTATAGTTCTATACTATATAGTTGTTAATTTTTTTATGAAATATATGAATCGATGTTGGAAAATCTTTTTGTATATTAGAATTAGGTAATACCTGTTATTCGCGACCATGCTGATATGACAAAATTTTGTCAGTGTACTGAATAAGATTGTAAATGAAAGCTTCGACTATACTATTTAACACGTATGTAATATAAATACATTTTTATATGTTTACGTTTCGTTGTATAGTTTGATTCGTTTCGATTGATAGATGATTTTGATTTTTTTTTTTTTTGATCTGAGTCAAGGGGATTTTTTATTTTATTTTTTTATCATCGGATTTTGTTCTGGTTCGGTTTCAGGTGTTTTTTCATCTTCGATATCTTGATCGTAGATTTTCAAATGCTTTACGTGGTACCATAAAAATCCATCCAGAATTGTACCAAGCGTTAGGAAACCTTGAATGTGGACAATAAAACGAAGAATTATTTTGACGAAAAAATTTCTCTCTCGAAAATTCGCTCATTTGTATTAAAAAAAGTATATTGTATGGAAAGCTTACCGCATGCCACTAGATTTAATGTATATCTCAATTTATCAACGTCATATAACCAACAATTTCCTGTTTTGCCGCATGTCTCCTCAAATATTATGCACGTCCAATCTAAAAATTCAATAGCAAAGAACGTGTAATTTATCGAAAGCATTTTTTTACGTGGTTATATTTTTATGTGTTTGGCTGGTACTTACCTATTATGAAACCGTATAGTATAGGTGATGGGAAAGCGGCTAGGATCGATAGTAGGGCTTTATTAATTCCCAGAGATAATGACTTGTCGGCATCATTTACGTATCTGGAATGTGTTTCGTTGTGAGAGTTTTATTTTTGTGGTGATAGGTGCAATTTTTTTCATTTTTTGAAGGAGGATGAAATTTAATTTCGATATGATTATTTTTAGGCTTTATATAATTGAACCAGTCGCAAAACAACGTAATGCCAAAGAAGTGAATTTTTCAGGAGCAGGAAAAAACATTTTCGAGCAAAATCGCTTAGAAATGGAAAGAGGACGTAAAAATACACCTTTTGGGTCAAATTTTGATTTTCAAAGTGTCAACATGATTGATTTACAGCCCAATGAAGTTCATGGACTTGCGTTGTTTTGCAAAATGACCGTCATTTTCGACCATAAAAGTTGTTTAAAATTTCACCGGAAGGGCTTCACTTCTAAAGTTGGAAAAATATTTAGAATGATGAAATTCAACAAAAGCGAAGTAAAAAGTTCGATTTAACGCACAAAATGTATTTCTAAAACAGCATCAGTCCCGAACTTGGAAAAAAAGTTTAAATCCGTAAAATCTGCCAAAATTGAGGTAAAAAACTGAAAATTGGTAGATATCCTATTTTCGACCTCCTGAAACGATTGGAATCGGTTTTAAGACGTTTCGGAGCCACCAGAAAATTTTGGAATTTTTTAGTGCTGTTATGAGTACAGTATTTTCAAAACGGCTGACTCATCAACGAAATGTGGTATCATGCTCAATTGATAGGGAGTTCAACATATCATCAGAATCGACAATAACATAAAAATCGCCTAAAATGGGCGTTACGTTGTTTTGCAAATGACTGGTTCAATTGTCAAAGGTGTGACTGATGTCATCATGAGATTTGAGATAGAAATGCAATGGTTTATATAAAATTTTACTTAATCAAAATTCTAAAAAGAATATCATTTGAAAGTTAAATTTACTAACGTTTAAAAAATTATCGTGGAAAATTTCCCTGAGTGAGTGGTTCTCAAATTGTTTGAAAGCTAAATTTACTATCTTTCAAAAAATTATTCCCAGAATGAATGGTTCTCAAATTTCAGTGAAAAGATGTTGATTTAGAGGTGTTTTTTAATTTTAAATTAAGTTTTTTTTTTCATTTTTCTCGTATAAAGGTATCGAAAATTGAAAATCAATAATATCAAATATCGGAAATCAGGAATCAAATCTAAGATGATACGGTCCAGGCTGAATTTTATAAAACTACGTAAATTTTTCCTGGACTCTTCTCCAGTCCCAGACAGAATTTTGGTATATACGAGTACTTTATAATTTCTCCTGTACTTGCCTGTACTCCTCTCCGGGTTGAATTTTGGTTATTTTTCTCGTGTATTTACCCAAGACCCAAGACTAAAAAGTAATTTCAAATTTTCTGAAACTTTTATCCAGGGTAAAACTTTAATTATTCTCGTAACCTCTTCTAGGCATATTTCGATAATTATGAATTTCTCTTGTACTCCATGCAGGTTCACTTTTAGAGGGGTTTAAATTTCTTCTATACTTCACTTTAAGTTGATGAATTTACCTTATTTCGAATTTTTCATGTTCGCTCGTCAAAGCTGAATTTTAGTTATTTTTTCGTGCCTTTTTCCAGGCTGAATTAAGTATGATACCTAATTTAACAGTGGCGTAGTCAGGGGGTCCGGGGGTTCGGACACCCCCTTTATGAGGTCAAGAATTTTTGTTAAGTGAAAAAATGTCTTTTTTGGGGATTAAAAATCCAATTTTTTCAACGCTTCGCTCGGGCATAAAACAAAATTACAATTATATGAACTATTTGATAGGGTGAGCCGAAAAACCAAAAATTTTGATTTTTGAAAAGTTACTCCGGGCAAAAGTTGTTGGCTGGATAGACTAGAAAAATAAAATAAAAAATTTCGAAATGATTCATATCTTGCGATTGCGCAAGAGCCTTTAATTCTTCAAAAATTACCAAAAATTTCGTAAAAATTTAAAATTGACTAAAATTAATTTTAGAGCTTCTGCAGTGACTATCTAGACCAAAAAGCACTTTTTTTTTGAAAAAATCAGTGTTTTATAATTTTTTTCAATTTTTTTTCAGAGGTGAAGAAAATGAGAAATTTAAAAAAAAACTATAAAACATGGATTTTTTCAAAAAAGTTGTACTTTTTACTTTAAATATTCTCTAAATAAGCTCTAAAATTGACTTGAATAAATTTTGATTTTTTTTGAAGTTTTTTAAAAATTTCTGAAAATGTTGAATTTTTGACAATTTCCGAAGAATTGAAGGTTATTGCGCGATCGGATGATATGAATTGAATTTGAAATTTTTTATTTTATTTTTCTAGTCTATCCAGCCAACAACTTTTGCCTGGGGTAACTTCTCAAAAATCGAATTTTTTGGTTTTTCGGCCCACCCTACTATTTGAGAAGACTGTGTGAAAAACTTCTCTTTTTTACTCCCTCCCTCTGGTACCTATTATCTATACCCACTTTGTACCTTCCCAAAAAAAGCTTCCAAAGCCTGTGCTTGGATCTGTTATTATTTTTGGTTTTTAAGGTAAAAATGATTGACATAGAAGTCATTTGTTCCAAAACTGCATCTTTATCAAGTCTTTTTCTTAAATTTATATTTTCTATGCTAATCGCATAAAAACTTTATAACACATCTGTGCAACTCCTAAGTATTTATGAAAATGATACCGATTTTTAATTTAGGTAGTGTTTTTATAGTGAAAGAATTTCTTTTTTTTGGGGGGGGGGGGGCTGAACTCAAAATTTCTCAGAAAATTATGAAAGTTTTGACACTCCCCCCTCCCTAAGAGAAATTTCTGGCTAATCCACTGAAATTTAAAATTTTCTCCTATACTCCTCACCGGACTAAATCTTGATAATTTCAACATATTCTCTTGTATCCCTCTCCAGGCTGAATTTTACTAATTTAAAATTTCTTCTCTGCCCCTTTCAGGCGGAATTTTTGACATTTTAGACTTCTTCTGTACCCTCCTCCAGGCTGGGTTTTACTCATTTCGAATTTCTGTTGTATTCTCTTCCAGGCTGAATTTTTGCGATTTCATATTTGTTCTGCCCCCACTCTCTAAGCTGAATTGAGAAAATTTCAGATTTCTCCTCTATTTTCCTCCGAGCTGAATTGAAATTTCAAATTTTCCCATACCCCTCTTCAGGCTGAATTTTTATGAATTCAAATTTCTCCTGCACCCCTCTCTCTTTCTGACTGAAATTCAGTGGACAATTTCAAGTTTCTCGTTTTTTCCCACTTCAAGCAGATGCGCGAAATTCGATAATTTTTTTCGTAGCTCTTTCCTAGCTGAATTTTGGTAATTTTGAATTCCTCTTGTTTTCCCTCCTAGCTGAAATTTTGTAATTTCAATTTTTTCTGTATCTACTTACCCAATAATTTTTCTCAAAACTCTTTTCAGGATGAATTTTAGTAATTTCAAATTTGTGCTATGCCCTCCTCCCTGAAGACTTAATTTTGATGATTTCCTGTGTATCCCTTTTCCGAAAAGAATTTTGATAATTATTTTTATTTTATTTCCCACTAAGTTGAGTTTTTGTAATTTAAGATTGCTGCTGTTCCATTCTTCTGGTTGAATTTTGCTAATTTCAAATTTCCCCTGCGTTCTTCTCCAAACTGAAATTTAGTAATTTGAAATTTCTTTTGCGTCCCTCTCCAGACTGAATTTTGAAAATTTTTCTCTCCCCTGCCCCTGCCCCAGACTGAATTTTGGTGATTTCAAATATTTCGCATGGTTCCTCTCTCCATGCTGAATTTTGGTAATTTCATATTTCTCCTGTACCCCCCTTCAGGTCGAATTCTAGTGATTCAAAATTTTTCTATACTGATTTTTCCGTTACCTCCCTCTAGACTAAATAGGTATGATGGGAGCTCATTTAAAATCAATCGTTCGCAATTATGGAACACCCTGTGTATTTTTAGATTTTGTACAAAAAACTATTTTTTTCATTTATGATCTTTCTGATTTCATTGTGACATAAAATTGATTTCTTATGGGACGCTGTGAATAATTTACTTACCTAAAACGTATAATTTTCTTAATACTTTTGATATTGGTCCGAATCAAACGAAATATCCCCAACAGTATCAAAAATGATATCGCGTATTTTGAACAATCCATGATACATACGCCATCAATTACCGATTGAGTATCGGGTACGCAGGAACAATGGTCATAAACCTATAATTCGGATATTTTAGTAATAATTTGTTCTTTTCAATTACCTCCTTACCTAAAAAATGGTCGTACTTTGGAATGGTTAAGAGTCAAAGATGAAGTTGAAAGTGTTGGACACCCAGCGTGACAGGAAGAAAAAAACAGATGATTGGTTTCTTGGTGACACACCGGCGAATATTTTATATTTTCGCATTTATTATTAATATTGCATTGGTCGGTTACGTTCCAACTGTGAAATACAAATTTCCATCGATGGTTGAATTTGGAATATGAGATAATCAAAAAATAAATTTATCCAAGTAAATCGGAGGTGGTCACCTATGATCAGGATTCCAATGACCTTGAATTTGTTGATCAGAACAGTCTAAGAAAATCTGAGAAAAATGAATGAGTATACTGAAAATGCCGACAATTACGTTGCATCCCATAAGAATTCTCGGCGAAGGTTTAAAATAAGTCATCACAAAACCAACGATCAGAATACCGAATGATTTTCCTATCAAAGCTACAAATCCTGCGAACAATAAATTTTTTTTCTTTAGAATGGATAGGTATGATTTTTTAAAATGTAGATAGGTACTAGGTAGTTTTTTTTACCAGCCATAAAATTGGATTGCGAAGCCGATAAACCAAATTGAGATTCTATGTATTTGGGTAGGAATATTTCGTAAGCGGCCAATCCAATTTTAAAACAAACCGCGCTCAGCGAATCCAATAAAACTAATTTATTTTTTAATATTCTTTTCATAGACGAGAAAAAGTCTTTTACTGAAAAAGGACAAAAAAATGCCAACGTTAGATGAGTTTCTAGCTTTCTACGAATTGAAATATTATTTTATTTATACCTACCCGAAGGTGATACTTCGACTTCTTTAATTTTAAGTTCGTTATTCCTCATCGCAGCTCTTGGTAAGGTGCGAGGAAACAGACAAAGAAATAAGGTTAAAATTAAGCATAAAATACTTATAGGTATCCACCCTAGAGAAATACAATCAATGTAATTATGAAGTAGTCGGAAAAACGGTGTACCATGAATCGTCTGCCGAACTTATTTTTTGAATATAACCCGATACAACTAAAAAAAAACTAGAGCTGAACATGTTGCCCCTTCAATTTTCAAGATCGGCAACATGTTCATCTCTAGATTGAGTATCAAAATAATCGATTAATCGACGTAAAAAATAATCGCAGTGCGATTATTTTATTTTTATCCAATTTTGACCCAAAAAACGGAAAAATTCTCTAAAAATATCTCAAAATTTAAGTTATGCCCCTCTTCAATCCCAAATGGCCCTCAAAATTTGTAAGGATCTCTGAAAAACATGTAATTTAAAATAAAAATTGTTCAATTTTTACGTTTTTATTTCAATTTTTCAGAATTGTAAAAAAAAGGGTCAAGGATTTTTGACCTAGAGGCTTTTAGCCATTTTAAGGAATTTTTGAAATTTTTGTGGCAGCGCTGGCGCTAAAATAAAGGAAAAATCGTTCGAATTTGCCACTACGATTAATCGATTATTTTCCCCATCGATTATTTGTCCAACACTAATTCTTCTAAAACAATCGTGGTAAACTTTTTTTCAACGATGGAAATGGACAGTACTTTGTAAACTGAACAAATTTTCACCTCATGAATTTTTGCCTAACTTTAAAATTGAAGGAACTACAGAAAATTGTTCAAAAAAATGAAGTAATCAAGAGAATGTATAGGACGTTGAAAACTGGAAAATTTTCGTTCTGAAGACTTTTTGCCTAACATCGAAAATGAAGGAGCTACGGGTTACTCAAAATAAATGGACTTCAAAAATTTTTCAAATTTTTTCAATTTTGAATGACTCTTAGCCCTTTTATATTTGATGTTGGACAAAAAATCTACAGTACAAAATTTCTTTAGTCCTCAACGTACTATCCACTCCTGCTATTAGTTTGTTTCTTGGACTTTTTTGAACAAATTTTTGTAGCCCCTTCAATTTTAAAGTTAGGCTGAAATTCATCAAACCAGTTTTCAAACTATCCATTCCCATGGTTAAAATTTTGTTGACGTGATATTTTTTAGAAGCAATATTTGCCCCTTCAATTTTTAAGATCGGCAACATGTTCATCTCAAGGTTTTTAAAAGTGGTACCCGGTTATATCATAAAAAAAAAAGTTTAGCAGAGTTTGGCAAACGATTCATGAAACACCCTGTGCAGTCCAGTAGATGAATGGAAAGAATAGAGATAAGTTCGGGTAGGGGATGGTATCCAGCGTAAATCATTGGCAAGTGATTCAAAAAAAAGTAAAAATGGTCTTTGATTTGGCTCCTTAATTTGCAATTTTGGTCTTTGATTTGTGAAACAGCTCTTCTTTGTGATTCGATATTTTTTCAATTTTCGAATAGAAGAAAATTTCTTTCCATTTCACAAAAAAAATTCTGCAATTTTTCGAATTTAATTTCAAAGGCAAAATTTGCTTCTCGAGCCAAACAACCTGTCCCGGAATTTATCTCAATTTAGGTAATTCTTAGCACATTCATCTACCGAACTATCGAGGCATTATAAAAAATCTATGCGTAGGTATTTTGAATTGTACGTATTGTACCAGTTTTTTGTAATTACCAAGCCACCATGCTCCTATCCATCTGGGATCTTTTTTATCAATATTTGGGGTTGAATATGGATCGATGTAAATTTCCAATGTATATGAAGCCAGCATGAACCCCAAAGTTACCCCGATTAGTCGAACTGCGTGAATCAACACTGTAAAAAAATTTAATCAATATTTCTGATTAAAGCTCAAAAAATACCTAGGTAATTTACACTTTTACTTACTGAATAAAAAAGGAAAAATATCCTTCCTCGTGTTATTGTCTAAATATACGGATCCGGAAGTCTTCAAAAGGATGCCAGCTATTTCCAACGTTATCTGAGCGACAAGAAATATTTTAAAAGCAAAATTTCTAGCCATGTTGTCTTTAAAATATTCATCGCAATCATCTTCTGGTTTTATAATTGAATAAATTTTAAATAAATTTTGCGAACTACAATTCGATGAAATTTAAGATTTTACTGATGAAAATTCGATACCTGTTGTATTTGTGAATCCATCATTCCCCTTCGTGGTCAGATTGTTATTCATATTATAGTATTCATCGGTGTACATCCTGACATTTTCTCCGGGACCGTAAGAAATGTAGGGTATGGTTCGTAAAAAACAAGAGAACGACGCGATGATCATTCCAACAGCCAACCATCGTCCTTTGTGGCCTTTGCCCACAAAATACGTCAGAATGAAGTTGAAACATAAACTACCAATTTCTGCTGTTCCTTTGATTGATCCTGAAAATGACGAATAATTGGTGCGAAAATTAATCGCCAATGTCAATATCTAAAATTATAATTACCTACTTACAATTAAAATTAAAATCATAATTTTATAATTTTGAGTCATTTTAAAAAATATTTTTAGAAATTGAATTTATGGTACCTTAATATGTATTCTTACGTAGGTATACATATGTGGTTGACCTATTGAGCTCGTGGCCGTCGTATTCAATTTTTATCTTCGCTCATTTTTTTAAAGGGGCGTATGAAATCGAGGAAAGATAATTCTAATCTAAATGTCTGAGATATTTGAATATTTGAAAACCTTCAAAAAAATGGACTTGAATATTGTTTAAAACCTTCAAAAAAGTGGAAAATTCTACCTAAAGTCTTCTTGAAATAAAATTAACATAAAAAAATGATTTTTACGACAAAAGAAGGTACCTAAATTATAGCTTCTTTTTACCGATGGTCTTTTCAAATAGAAAAAATCGAGACATATTTCACTTTAATTTAATAAAAATAGGTAGGTACTCTTTGATTTTTTTTTTTTTGTAAATTATCCTGATTCAAAAATTAATTTGGTAACCATACTTAGATGCAATTTAAAAACACCTTTGTATAATCTCCGAGCCTGTAGATTTCTATTTGTCACATCAACTGATAAAAAAATTCCAATATGAAGATATCAGTTTTTATAGAATAAATTTAGCATCTTTTCAATAGCTAGATAATATTTGATATCGGCTATTATCAAATCATCGTAAATATTTGACGTTTTATCAAAAATACGTAGGTATTACAAAGATGAAGAAATAGAGAAATTTGATCGAAAGCATTTCCTGTTGCAAGTACTGATAAATATACCTACGTAGAAAATTATGACCATTAAAAAATTTTTGGTCAAGTGTCTAGCTGGTTAGGTACCTACTTACTTAGTACATATTTAAAAAGCGAGTGCTTCTGTTTATTTTATTTTTATGTAAAAATATTGGACCCCCAAATACTTGGAACTCCTATTACCCGGGTGAAGTTCAAAATTTTAAAATTCGGAAAAAATCAAAAAAATCGATTTTTTTGATTTTTTGTCGATGTATGATCATTTCATGACCAATAAAGAGTAAAAAAAATCGCAATTTTTCCCGATTTTTTGGGGTGTTTACATAAATTTTTGTCCGTGGTCAAAAACATATTTTATAGTCCAGGCAAATAAAAGAAAAAATGTACCAAATCCCCCAAAAACTTAAGCCTGATTTTTTTTTGCGTTTTACGTTCGTAATGGTCCACTACACAACATACTAAAATGGACACCCCACAACCCTCCGCTACCTCTAGGGGAGGGGTAAACGTCCGCTAAAAACCGGTTTTTCGTGAATATCTCCTCAAATAAGCCTCAAAATTGAGAAGTAAAAAAAAAATTTCTCTCGCTTCACTTGGGACTCTATATCTTTTCATGTAATATGTCTGTATTTTTAAAAACCGTTCTTTTAAAAAATAAAATTTTTTAATTTTTTATCCCAAAAATTCTGATTCTTTCCATGTTTTGAAATATTTAGACCCCTTCTAGGGAAAATCGAAAAAAATCGAGTTCGTGGCAGTCTACATTTTCTCTAGGTAAATTTTTCTTGTATAGGTACCTACTTATAGTTTTCAATTTTTCAAGGCCAAAATATGTGGAGAAGGAACTATCAACAGATAAAATTTAAAGTAAGGTTAGACATTCTGGTTCAACTTCTCAGCAACCCTGTGCAGACAGGGGAAGAGGGGGTTCTTTTGAGCCCATGTTTTTTTTAGGGGTCCATAGGACCATCTGCGGTTAAAAAAAGCTAAAAAATCATGTTTTATTGCGAGGGTCCTTAATTTGAAAAATTTGGTCTAACCATCGACTTTCAAAAGACTGAAAGACATTTTTTTCACTCTTAAATTTTTTATCAGGGCCTCAATTCTCTCTGTACTGCTTTTCTTCTCAAATACATACTAGTTGTCAGTGAACTTGAAAATGTTTCAAAATTCTCGTATGAAAATATGTAATAAGCAAAATAAAATGAGAACTCGGCGAGGTAATAGGAATTTAGGTTGATTAACTGTAAACAATTATGCAATCAAGCAACTACAGGGTGATCCAGTTAAGGTTTGAAATATAAAAACCGCGTATTCTACTCATCATTTAAAATCAAAAATGTTACATACATTATGGGCTTTAATTGCTTAATTACAGAGTTATTCGCTTTTTAGGGGGCATAGATTTTACCTAAAATTATCCACTTTTTCGCTTGAAATTAAAATTCATGAGGGGGGGGGGGTAAATAAAAGTGCAAGGAGGTCCATAGAAAAGTACGCCGGATTCTTTTCTTTTTTTTTTTAGTTCAAAGTAATAGGGTAGGCAAATTAGTCAAAAAACAATATTTCTGGCCAGCAAGTAAAATTCACTGATTTTCAGCGAATTTTCACTGATTTTTTTGCTAATTTCATAAATTTAACTGACTTTTCAGTGAATTTTCACTGATTTTCCAGTAATTTTTCTCACTGATTTGTTTTCATTGAAAATTTTTTCACTGATGTTCCCTGGTGCTGCAATGCAATTCTGACTGTTTCTCAATGATTTTCGATAATTTTCACTGATTTATAAATGAGAGAGTAGCATTTTCCCAATAACCCCTTCTTTCAGGACTCTCAATAAAGCGTTTTCGACCCATGTTGAACATGGCATTTTTTGTTCTTATTGATGAGTAGAAACGGAGTAGAATCGTAAAAATTTGCCATTTTTTCGAGGGTGGGGTGTCAATTTCACGAATGACCTTGTTTTTAAGGGGAATCAAACCTTGAAATGCTGGTAGCTCTAAAAAAAATCCAATTTACCACCACTGGAAAGGCAGAAAGGCACATATTCATTTGATTTCTTTTTCTATCACAACCTTGTATTAAGTTTAGAAAACCGAATCTACGTACCTATGTACCAGACCTGGGCATGATCTAGATCATTTGATCTTAAGATCAAAGATCATTGTGTCAAAATGATCTTGATCTTGATGTAGATCATATTTTATTTTTTGATCTGATCTGATCTAGATCATTTTTTTTTAAATTAAAAAGATCATTTTCAACATCATTTTCTAATTTTTGTATTTCCTCGTAATTGGATTTTTATTTGTAAGTACTTATGTAAGTTTTTTGTTCCAAAATTATATTTCCATCAAAGTTTTTTTCCTAAACATGCTATGCAAATTACATAAGAATTTTTCAACACTGTGCGACTCCTTATATTTATAAAAATGATACAAAGTTCAAATTGAGTGTTTTTATAGTGAAAGGATTTTTGTGGAGGGGAGGGGGCGGAGGGGCGTTAATTCAAAATTTCTCAAAAAATTACGAAATTTCGAACCCCTTCCATGCGAAATTTCTGGTAGAGCGTAAAATTTCCTTTCAGTAGAGTCCGATTAGTTTTTTCTTAGCAGGCTTACTTTTCAAGATATTTTAGTTCAAAGTTCAACTTATTTTTTTGAATTGAAAATATCTTCAAAACTAAGCCTCATAAGAAAAAACTAATTGAACTTTAAAGAAATGAAAATTTACGCTCTACAATTTATGTTCCATTCATTTTTTTCGTAGAACCCTTTCTTTCGCCAGAAAATCTATTTTGTTCATGAAAGTTTAAGAAACAAAAACAAAATCACTTTTTTAGGTAAATTACGATGAATACAGAAAAAAATCGAAATGATCTGATCTTGATCTTTTTTTTTTGATCTTAAGTTCAAAGATCATTGTGTTAAAATGATCTTGATCTTGATCTAGATCATATTTTATTTTTTGATCTGATCTGATCTTAGATCATTTTGTAAATGATCTTGCCCAGGTCTGCTATGTACCTACCTACAAAATAAAATAATGAACTTAAATCACGTACCTAGCATTTTGCTGGACATTTTGTAATTTTTTTCCACCGTTGTGATGGTTCCCATGAAATAAGCATTTATCATATATAACATGGTCAGCACCAAGGTATACGCCACTGCAAAACTCTTTTTACTGGCGAATACTTGTAGCCAATTAGGAGTACAACAAGAAATACCACATTTTGTTTCATCTTCGATATAATTCTTCAATTCTACACACATATTTGGACAAAAAAATTGCAAAAAATGTTTCGCATTAGATGAATCGAGAGTATAAGTACCACCTACTTAATTATCCAAACAAGTAGGTACTCTTTCATTTTTGAATCAGTGAAATTTATCAAAAAATACTGCAAAACAGTCAGAATTGCAGCACAGTAATAAATCAGTGAAAATTTTTTCACTGAAAGCAAGCCAATGAAAGAAAATCACTGGAAATCAGATGGAATTCACTGAAAAATCTGTGAAAGTCTTTGAAAAATCAGTGAAAATCAGTGAATTTCACTGATTTTTCCTGTGCTGCAATTCTGACTGTTTATCAGTGATTTTTCACTGATTTGGAAAGAGAGAGTAGTTTTTAAAAAATTCCTATAAGTAGGTAATTTTTCCAAAAAATGGTAAAATTCACCTTTTTCACCACTCTTCGTAAATTCGACTGGATCATTCTGGATCATTTTTTGATTCGATTCATCCTCAACATCGTGATTATACCTTACCACGTGTCCAGCCATTTAGGTAAAAAATTCAGTCAATTTTTCACATTCACGAATTCGATTCGAGCGAAAAATAATAATAAACTAGGTAAACCGTATCCAAGTACTCGTACTTTTCACAGTTATAAACATCCATTCGTGTCACACAAAACCGAACGACTATCGCGTTGAAACTTTTAAAAATATGAGTTTTCGTTTATGCCTACGTTTGCTATCAGTTATATACATGACTTGTAAATTTCACCAGCAGAACTCGATTAGATACTCGAGTCGTTCGCAAATTTAATTTAGACGTTATTCACGTAGTTCACAGATTTAGTGAGAAGGTCAGAATGTTTTTCTTTGATTAAAGTAAAATGGACTCGACTGAATAGGCATATCTATAGAAAGAGAACACCTTTATTATATAACATTTATTTAATAAGGAAAACATCTTACATATATTTCCTATAAATACCCCAAAGTGCAATACTTCTTAATCAAAAAAAAATTCAACTGTGGCACCGATGCTTCTCTGCCATTTATAACGAATCACCCAAATTTCGTAATTTTTCAAAAGTCAATTCTCTGACTTCTTGGGTGTTCAATGAAACTCCGTAATTTATTTCCAAGAATTGTTGTATGTCTGTTCCTATCAACGAATCTAATCCCAATTCCAACATGGTCAATGTTGGTAGAATGCTGTTCGGGTTTTTAATACCTGTGGAAATTTTTAGAAATTAGATATTGGTTTCATTGTCGCTTCAAGGAGTAATAAGAATTGTGGGTACTCTCTCAATTATAAATCAGTGAAAATTATCGAAAATCACTGAGAAACAGTCAGAATTGCAGCACAGGAGAAAATCAGTGAAAGAAAATCGCTGGAAATCAGTGAAAATTCACTGAAAACTCAGTGATATTTATGAAGTTTACTGAAAAATCTGTGAAATTCTTTGAATAATCAGTGAAAAATCACTGAAAATCAGTGAATTTCACTGATTTTTCCTGTGCTGCAATTCTGACTGTTTATCAGTGATTTTTCACTGATTCGGAATGAGAGAGTACTCTCTCAATTATAAATCAGTGAAAATTATCGAAAATCACTGAGAAACAGTCAGAATTGCAGCATACGAAAAAAGCAGTGAATTTTTTTTTACTGAAAACAAATCAGTGAGAAAAATCACTGAAAAATCAGTGAAAATTCACTAAAAAATCACTGAAAAATCAGTTAAAATTCACTAAAAAAACCACTGAAAAATCAGTGAAAATTCACTAAAAAATCAGTGAAAATTACCTAAAAAATCAGTGAAATTTATGAAATTTGCTGAAAAATCAGTGAATTTTACTGATTTTTCTAGTGTTGCAATTCTGACTATTTATCAGTGACTTTTCACTGATTCAGAATAAGAGAGTACGAAATGAATAAACGTACCTAAAAATTTGGCTACTCCTTCCAAAATAGCATCAGCTTTCGAATACGTTTCAGTTCCACTTCTTTCGTTGACTATGTAGGATGATAAAATGGTCTCAGGATTTTGTAAAAATTTATGCAGCGTTTTCAAGCAAGAGTTGACTGGTTGGAAAGCCAAGCTGGAGGATTTGGTGTTCTCGTATAAAATTTGTTTTTCCAGTTCGCCGATGTTTCCCCAATGAATTAGAGTCTACGGAAATTAAAAAATATTTTCGATAATATAAATCAAATTTAAATCGATTTTCAATTTTCATTCTAGGTAGACAACGAGATAGGAAGGTATAAGAGGAGACTATGAACTTACAGCGCATAGGCCAGCGTCCTTTCTATTTTTCATAATATTTTGTATTAATCCATTGATGTAGCTGTTCAGGGCATATCCTTTATCCGAGTATAAGAATTCGATTGCCGAAAACGAAACGAAATATTTTAAATTTTGATACGATTTTCTCGAAAGGGAATCCATATTTTTAAGGAAATCGATTTTAAATGGTTTGATATTTTTCAGGTCGGTTTCGTTCAAACTGTCGACTGATTTATTTTCCAATACCTGAAATAGGTAAATGTTTAATTAATATGTGTGCTGGCTCAGCTAAATATTCTAAATTTATGGAATTATACCTGAAAAGCGGTAAAATCGAATACACCTTCGACTGGACCAAGTTGTTGAGCTTTCTTTAAAACATTTTCGCAATTTTTCTGATTAAAATCGTTCAATTTCAAAGTGATCACGGATACATTGAGTGATTTCCATTTATGCAAATAAATCTCTTTCAAATGTTCAGACGCTGATTGATCATTTTCAAGAGATACGAGAACAATATTATGGACGCCTTGAGTAATCATCCAGTTCGTGACGTATAAACCAAATCCAGTCGTTCCTCCTGTAATTTTTTTCATTCCGAATGAAGCCAATTGTCAAATTAATAAATACCTATCACGGAGGGAAAGAAAGTTTTGAAATAAAATCCATCACGTTTATAAATAGGTACCTAAAACGATGTAAGATTTTGATTCGTCGAAATAAACTCTGGGCTTGGCATTGAAAATTTTAACCCCGCTGGGAGAATTTTCTTCACTATTGACGTTAATTATTACTTTGTACGTGTCATTTCCTTCGTAAATATAACTGAAAACATGAAACAAATAATTAGCGCAGACAGGTAAGTAGTTCACCTATGAAAACACACGCTAGCTTTATCTTTGGTGAGTTATTGGGTGTAATTAGTTGTGTAAGGAGAAGGACAAAGCACTAAAATTTTATTTTTGAGAAGAGAGTTATGGTTCTTAAAGTTGGGTCATTTTAGAGAAAAAACAGATTTTGTTTTTTTTAAAATCTCACTCCATCCCTCAAAGGAGACCGAAAAAGTGTCGTTTTTTGAAGAAACGACAAGAAACGACGATTTTTGGGAAAACTTGAGAAAATGTAATTTTTGAGTTTGCTCAAAAACCATCTCAGGAGACCAAAAAAGTGTCGTTTTTTGAAGAAACGACAAAAAACGACGATTTTTGGAAAACTTGTGAACGTGTCATTTTTGAGTTTGCTCAAAAACCAATTCAGAAGACCAAAAAAGTGTCGTTTTTTGAAGAAACAACGATGTTTGAAAACTTGTGAAAATGTCATTTTTGAAATGCTAAAATATTTTAAGGTAGCCTGGAAAAGTAGGTACTTGAGATTCTGCTTCCCTGAACGATATCTTAACTCCATGGGTTTGAAAATCAGTGTTTTTCAGCTGGAAACGATTTTGGATGTTTTAAGTGAAAGCTTTCTTTGTAGAAATTCCTGATAACTTATATGGAGTAAAAGAGTAAAAGCTTTCACTTCACACATTTGTTTATCTTCATTGCGAGGAAAAATGTATTGAACTTTACGTTATCTTTATTCTATTTCCGAGGAAACCTTGAAAAATGAAATCGAAATAAATAATGACATTTTGTTAAACTTTTGTTTGAGTTTTAAAAACTTGGAGCAATTTTGAAGGTGACTTTTTTTACAGGACATTATAAGTAGATAGCATAATATTGATATTTTGTCTGACTTTTAAAAATTTGTAGAAATTTTGAAAGAAATAATTGATGTACTTAATGAAATTTTGTTAAACTATTGTCTCATACCCATGTACCTTTTTAAAAATTTGGAAAAATTTTGAAGAAAATTGATAACCACTGAAATAATATATTGGTAAACTTGAAAAAACTTGGAATTTATTTTTTGACGAATTAATTTTGGAAATAAAATCTGATAAAAACGTTGTATTTATTATTAACGTATTGAAATTTGTGACTGTGTAAGTATGAAAAAGTTTAGAAAAATGTTGACGAATTTATTTACCTAATAACATTTTGTTGGACTTGTAAAAAATTGGGATTTGCAATATGTTGATGCCATGAAACAAGTTTCTTTTTTCGACATGACGGAAATTTTTTGAGGATTCTTGAAAAATAGGAAAAAGATGCAGAAAAAGGGTGTCATTGACTTTGTGAAAGACCATTTTTGAGAAAATTTTTCATTACTTTTTAAATATACGTAATTCGATTTTAAGGTCGAGTGAGGAAGGGTAAAATGGACTGGAGGGTGTAAAATTTTTACCTGAGATCTGGACACAACTTTTTCGATACTTTCCCTCCATTCAACGGTCGAAAAAAGGGCAAAAGGGATCATTATTGACGTTGGTGGCACTAGAGGTAATCGTTTTACATTTTTTTTCAATGTTGATGAAGGGTGGAGCTAGGATGTTGTGCATTAGACCTTAAAAAGACGTGGTAAAATTTATATCGTTCCCTTCCTCTCCGATTCCTCATAAATTTTTTTGTCATTGGTATTCATATTGTTTTATCTCTGCTTTTAATCCCATTTCCCAGGATCCGTAAAAAAATCACTTTTTTATAGGTATAGGTATTTTTTTATTCAATGTTTGGTAAAAAATCCTGAACTGATGTTGGTATATTATTTTAACCATAAAAATCGTTGGTGCTGATTTTCTACGTTTTTTTACTTCATTTTAAAAATTTGCTTGGACGGGGTGGGGGGTAGTGATAAAAAATCGCCATCGATGATTTTCACGAGTTAAAATATTCATATCGTTTCAGGAAATTTTTCAATTTTTTGGGGGAGGGGAGCTTACTCAATTTTGAAAAAAAGTGAGGAAATTATGGTTTTTAAGGACCTCTGAGAAGTAAAGTAAAATTAATACCTAATCCTTGTCGATAGTATTTTCGGGAAAAGACATCTATACTAAAACAATTTTTGATTTTTTTCAATTTTTTAAAGTTTCTTGAACATTAGGCGTATGTATAGTCCAGGGAGGTGAAATTTTTACCACGTCTTTTTGAGGTCTGGGCACAATTTCCTACCTACCTCTCTTCATCTTTCAAAAAAAAAATGTTCAACGACCCCCCTTCGTGTGTACCCCCCCCCGCCCATTTAAGGTGATGGGGGCAGGGATGGTCTGAATAATATTAATAGTTTGTACTATTTTATGCCTTGTCCTCTCTGTGAATGGGCCCGAATAAAATAATGATACCGTCATACATTGATATATCTTGATAGCTGGGGGGGGGGGGGGTAAAGGGAGTTGGCAGTTCTATCATAAATTAACGTTAATTTTTGGTTCTATAAATCGTAGGTGCTTCGTTTGCGTTCCAATAATTTTCGTTTTTGTTTCCTTCTGCCCCCAAAAAAAGTCAGAAAATATGATTTTTTAAAAGAAAAATCAAAAATGTTAATTAAAAAAAATGAAAATACTTAGTATTAGCAATTGCTAGCGCACTTTCTACTTGAAGGTATGAAAAATATTATAAAAATCTTGAATTTTTCATTCCATCCAATTAAAATAAAATGGTCACTTCAGAAAATAAATATATGGAAGTAAACTTTAAAGCTCCCCCCCTCATTTTGCAAATTTTAAACCCATAATAATGAAGAGGAGTAATTTAAATAAAATTACCTAGGCCTGATTTTTTATCGATAAATTTAAAAATTCATTTTTTTCGTTGATCATTTTCAATAAGATGATTTTTTACCTTAAAGCAGATTGTAATTCGTCACAAGAAAATGCATTATACGGTAAGGGTTGAATAGCACCGCATTTCAGACCATCGTTCATCAATTCGCTGATCTGTTTTATGACAGTTTCGTTTTCAAATAGGCGTGAAACTGTGACATGGTGGAAAGTCAAACATCTCATATTTCCGCTGGAACCTGCCAATAAAATAAACAAATTCAACTTCAACAATTTGAAATTTGTAAAAAAAAATCAAGCGAAAAGAAAAAATGTTTGTGCTTAATTATTTGTAACTTTCTACGGTATTTGTATGAGTAGGTAGTTAGGCAGGTATAAGTGAAGCTTTAAAACAATCAAATACACTATACGTACCAAAACTTTCCTCGGAAACGTTTTCGTTATCGAAGTACACCAGATTGCCCTTTGCAGATAGTGAATTAATGTATGATCGTGCATTGAAAGTACGGCTGTACGTTGTGTCAAATACAATATTGACACCAATATTATCCGTTTTTTGTAAAAGTTGCACGTAAAAGTTATCTTTTTGTGATACAATGAACTGCGAGTCTTTGATCTGGAGATAATTTATATAAAATTAACTTGAGACTTGTAAAACATTAGGGCATAATTTTTATGCTATTCGATTAGCAAAACAGAGAAAAATTATTACTTGTGGGAAAAGTTTCTTTAACAATAATTTCTGTGATTTATCAGTCAATAATACGAATGGATTGAGTTGGAATTGTAAAGCAATGTACAGTGAAGCAATGGCAATACTATTTGCACCGACAATCAAAATTGAATTTCCTTTCTGGATTCTGCTTCGTATGCACAAAGAATAATATGCCTAAGAATTGAAAGAAAAATGTCAATGTTTGTTACATAATTATTTTTTTTATTGATACCTAGCAAAATAATGGCAGGTAGGTAGATATATTAATTTGAAATATTTTTCAAACTTACTAAAATATAAGATAATGGGACTGTCGCTGCTTCTTCCAAAGTCCAATTTTTAGGAACGTTCCAAACAAGGTTATCATCAGCGGTTACAGACGAGGCAATAGCTCCTTCCTTAATCACCCCGAAGACTTTTTCTTTGCCATTGAATCCGGAAAATTCTAATCCGAGCTGTAATAATTAGATAGGTATCGAGTTAGGTAAATTCCCAAAATGAAAAATCAAACCACAAAAATCACGAAACACGAGCAAAGCTTATTTTTAGATTTCAAATGATAAAATTCCCTTGTACTGAGATTTTAAAATTTTTCGTGAAATATTTTTGGATGTCTTTGAGAAAAATTAAGACTGAAAAATTGGCCCTTCTTCTCTCCTCGATTACATTCAATATTCCTCGTTTAATTATTTTTTTTCAATGTCCCATATAATGAAAGCAGAAAGCAAATGTATAAAATAAAAATCACTTTTGTGTCAGCCATGACATCAGCAAATTTCCCCTTCACCAATGATTGGTTCTGCAAATTCAACGATGCGCTGTAAACCTCACAGTTGATATTTTTGTTGTTTTTGGTACTCCTGAAAGGAAGTAGGTATTTCATATACCACGAGAATCTAAATTATTCCAATCAATTTTCGGCATTGAGTTACATTGTTATTGTTGATTACGTACTTGGAAACGTAATTTGTATCCTTGATTAGGGAAATGCTCGGGGGAGTTTTATCGAAGTCAAATCCGGCATACACATTATTGCATGGTACTGTGTAATCGTTGGGTAGGGGGATAGATACGTATGTTCCCCAAGTTCCATTTTTGAATACATTTACAGGATAATTACATTTTAACTGGAGATGGTACATTTCGCAGGTAATCGAAAACATAGGCGCTGTTTCGTCTTCGATGATAAAAATGCTGAATAGAAAAAAATGAGCTAGGTAATTGACATTCGAGGCTACAAATATAGTTTCTTATTGTAAGGAATCGCAATTTTAAAATTCGATCACATTACGAAAAATTTTTAATTTTTGGATTATAAAATAAGTTTTAATTCCAAACGAGAAATACGAATATTTTTAAATTTTAAAATAAATTTCATTCCTCATAATTTCATAGGTAGGTATACAGGGTGTCCATTCTCTAGAAAACCGGGAAAAGTCAGGAATTAATTAGTAAGACCTTATTTCTTCTTCCCTTCAATTTCAGTATGGGAAAAAATGACTAGAAAAAATTGTCCAGTTTTCAAATAATATCCATTACCCCGATTAAATTTTCAGAACGCTCCTATTGAAATTTTCATTTGGATTCTCTTTAATTTTGAAGTAAGGAAAAATCATAATTCGAAAATAAGTTCAACTTTCGACACCGTTCATTTTCCAGATTAAAAATATGTTTTGATTGAAATTTCTTTGAAAAGAGATTTTCTTTTTCAATTTTGAAGACGAAAGACACTTGTTCAGTGGTGTACTCGATATCGATTATATGGAAATTTTTCAGGTAAACAACCTTTCACCAGAAATTTTATAAAAACTTTAGGTACAAATAAGTAATACACGACTATAATGTAGCTAGTTTTCCAAGAACCCATCGTTTAAATTTCATGTTAGAAAAATACAAAAACGTAGATAAGTTGATAAAAATATTCTGAGAGACAGGTACTCGTGGAAACAACGTTGTCGCCATGAATATATCCCACAGAGCACATGATGAGTTATCAATAAAAATATACAAATTCTTGAAAAAAGGTCGCACGGGGTCCTGATGGGATGACGTGTTTAGTGCACACGTTCTCAACGTTCCATAATCGTTTAAACCTATTCATTCAAATATACCAACATAATAATCAAACCATAGTTAAATTCAAGGTACCTGAAATTTTTGTTTTTAACTTCGGCTTTTACACTTTTGATAAGGTTTAAAACATTGAAAGTTTCAGCTCCTCTGGCGATAATCAAAACGTTATCGGTCAGCTGGTCTGGTATTAGTGGAATTTTCTTAATCCAGTCTAAAGAGTTGTTTGATGCGGTTACAACATAAGGCATTTTATCAGATGATAAATTTGTCTGAAAAAAAATTCAAAATAAAAATTTTGAAGTAAGTAATGGGGTAACATTACTCTCTTACCCTAAATCAGTCAAATTTGGTGAAATTTTGACTTTTCAAATTAGTGAAATTAATTTTACTTAAAATCAGAGGTTTTCCACCAATTTTTCAGTCAAAAATCACTTTTTCTAACAAATAATGAATTTACTAAAAAAATCAGTAATTTTTGGCTTAAAAAATCAGTAATTTTCGACTAAAAAAAATCAGTAATTTTTGACTAAAAAAACCAGTAATTTTTGACTAAAAAAAAATCAGCAATTTTTGACCAAAAAAATCAGTAATTTTTGACCAAAAAATCAGTAATTTTTGACTGAAAAATGAGTAATTTTTGACTAAAAATATTAATAATTTTTGACTAAAAAAAATCAGTAATTTTTGATTTAAAAAAATCAGTGATTTCTGACAAAAAACACTGATTTTGAAAAAAAATCTGTGCTTTTTGACTAAAAAAATCAGTAACTTTTAACTTTAAAAAATCAGTAACTTTTGACTTAAAAAAATCAGTACCTAATTTTTAAATTTAAAAAAATCAGTGATTTTTGACTTGAAAAATCAGTCATTTTTGATAAAAAAAAATCAGTGATTTTTGACAAAAAAATCAGTGATTTTTGACTAAAAAAACCAGTAACTTTTAACTTTAAAAAATCAGTGATTTTTGACTAAAAAAAATCTGTGATTTTTGACCAGAAAATCAGTAATTTTTGACTAAAAAATCAGTAATTTTTGACTAAAAAATTGATGGAAACCTCCGATTTTAAATAAAATTTATTTCACTGTTTCAGAAAGGCAGAACTTTGCCAAATTTGACTGGTTCAGATTTAAAAAGTACCTAAATCGAATTGATAGTCACCTTTTTCAACACGATGTAAGCTTTATCTTGGAATGTCAAGTAGGACACTAATTGTAATTCTGTGTCTTCGACGCGATTGACGTTTTCTTGGATATCTTCTTTTAATACGACACAACCCCCTACTCTAACTGCTTTAATTATGTTTTCAATTAAATTAGTATTGCTGAGGGCATTCGATGCAATTACAATATGACAATTGGTATCCACTGGTTCTTGAGCTAGATCTTTGCATTCGGTTTTTATATTATCCTTTTCCAATTGTTCAGTGCTATCCAAAGGTTCGGAAGAATAAATTGTGATATCAGTCTGGAACAGATAGATAGGTGAAATTTTAAAATAGGTACCAATGTTTGTAATTAGACTCTTTTCTTATGTCCAACACAAAAACTTACCGAAGTGATGGGATTCCCTTTTAAAATTTTAGGCGATAATAATGAATCGAATGTATTATACGAGCTCAATTCGGCAATTTTCAATTCATTTTGCCCGCTCCAATTTTCAAGGGCGATTTGTAAGCTGATATCGCAAGCGTTTTCAAGCTAAAATTTGAGAAAATTTAACACCTTGTACAAAATACCTACCTTCAAGGATAAGCTGAATATATTTTTGAGGACGTTTACCTTCATGCCAACGAAAGGTACGAATTTATGAGTTTCTAATTTTGGTTGAGAAATCGACGTACAAGCCAACGTTTTAATTTTAATGTCTCGAATTTCCAAATAGTCCGAATTGTAAACGTTGAGAGCTTTGTTGTAGTTGAAAGAGATGGCTGAAATAGAAATTCGTTCCTTGATTAAAATCTATACCTATTTGTAATTCAGGATTTTATTCAATTTTGAAACCTTCGCCATTTTTGAAATTTGCAGGTTGGATGACAATTTTTCTAATGAAAGAAACCACTGAATAACTATCTTCGGTGAATTCTGTCGAAAGTATTGATGCTTGCAAGAACGATTCTAGTAATGAATTCCAGTTTTGAGGCGTTACTTTGCTAATATTACCTGCAAAATAATTACAGTTTTGTTTTTTGTTAAAAAATCGATGGAGAAATTTATCTACCTACCACCAAAATACCTACTTTGATAATTTATTGATTCCAAAGGCTGGAAAACATCATTGAAGTTGTAGTGTTTGGCACTCAAATCGTTGTAGATATCAGTTTTGTATATTTCGTCGTTGTCACTGTTGGTGGAATTTTGTTGGAAGAATTTCTTAGGTAAGAATTCTTTCGTCACATCCGCTGGGATGTTCACTTGGCCTCTGGCGACGATGCTGGCGTTTTCGAAGATTTCGAATTTATTGCCATAATTCATCACGTTCACGAAGAATGTAATTTTACCTATAGTTTTTCATTAAAAAATTGATTATTTGGACATGAAGAAATTTCAATATAATCAAATTTTTGAAAAAAAAAACTCGTTTCATTACCATCTTCAGGGACGACGGTTTCACGAACGAACGATATGTTCTCAATGACCAAAGGAATATCTGAAATTGGTTTCACCTGTAAACGACTGAATGCTCTCCACAGCAACATCTATGGAAATTGAAAAGGTATTGATTTCAAAATGCTGACAAGAAAACATGCAGGATGATTCAGATTGAAAGTAGAGCCTTCCAAATAGTAAATATGCAACACACATTCCACCTATGAAGATATGTTTGCTCGATTTTTGAATTGCAGTGGTAAAATTTTAAAGATGCAAATTTTAAAAAAAATTTCAGCAACTCCAAACTTTTTATAATTTGAAAATTCAGGTAAGTAAAAAATATATGTTTTAATGCAGTGGAAAGTGCATACTGTGCAACAACATGAAAAATCAATAGCTGACTAAATAATCGAAAAATCATGCTAGGGGAAAGTAAAAACCTACTGAACTCATTCAATTTTTTCGAAGTTCTTGAAAAATTGTTTTCATTATTCATCAGTACATATTATTATTTCTATCATCAGCATTAATAAGTCGTTTCAATAGGTACCTATACCTAACTCAACTTCAAAGTAGTTATAGATAGGTACTAGGTATTTATGTAGAATGAACGAAATTAAAAAAAATTAAAGTTTATGTAGCTGGTAAATTAGGGGAAAAGAATTTTTTATAACAAAAAACAGGATTTTTTCGGTCATTTTCAGAATTTTATCAACACTTCATCACTAAAGGAACTGTTATGCACTTTGAAATTTACACTATTGCAAAAGCTGAAGGACGTGGACGAATTGAAATTTTCAAAAATTGAAATTTTTATTAAAAATCAAGTACATAAAATTGAAAATTTTTCAGCATTTGAAAATTTTTTGAAATCGTGAAAATGTAAAGTGTTGCCAAAATTCTGAAAATCAAAAATCAAAAAATAAAAATAAAAATTTCGTCAAAATTTCAACACCAATTTAGTAAGCTAGAAAAAATTTAATTTTTATAAAAATTCAAATTTATGCTTAAATGAAAAGAAATTAAAAAAATGTTAAAAATAGAGAACCATAAAAAGTTGAAGATTTTTTTGAAGTTGAAATTGCAGAAACTGAAAATTTTATAGAAAGTGAAATCTAGGGGTATAAAAATCGATAATTCTGCAAAATTTGATTTTTTGGGGTAAAAATCCAATATTTTGCTTGAGTTGTAAAAAATAAAAAATGAAAAACTGAAAATTGTTTCAAAATTTTGAAAACAAACATTATCTGTAGAAATTGAAAATTACAGTAAAAATTGAAATTTCTGTAATAATTGTATACTTAACTGAAAATTTCCACAGAAATTCAGAATTATTAAGAACTCGAAAAATTGGGTAAAAAATAAAAAATTCAAAGTTCTGCTGAAATCAAAGAAAAATAATAAATTTTTGCAAACTTAAAAATTCTAAAGAAATTTTAAAATGATGATGCTGCAAAAATCGAGAATTGTGTAAAAATTAAGCATTTTTCTAAAATTGTAAAAACTTAAAAATGTTGCAAAAAAGAAAAATTCTGTGGGATTTAATAATTTAGTCGAAATTAAAAATTTTACAAAAACTGAAAATTTTGGAGAAATTGAGAATTTTGAGGAAATTGGATGAAAGACAATCGGTACGTAGACTTTGAAACAATGTAGGTAAGTACTCAATTTCAATGTACATGTGTAAGTAAGTATAAGTACCTACTTTGGTACAAAAATGAATAACTTACAATGTAAAATGATTTCGGTAACAGCTGATCGTTATTCAGATAATTTTCTGGCAAAAATTTGAAATCCTCTTTATCAAAGTCTATAACAAGTTCTACCTCGCCAGCTGTTCTGTTATTCTGTAAAAATTATAAAATTTATTATTCCTTATTTTTTTTCATTTCTTGTTTTTTTTAAAATGATAAAATCAATTATTATTACTTTAGGAGCAAATGATACCACATTCCAATTCACCGAATGATCCCATTCGATCATTGATTGGATCATGGGTGTTTTATGTGAAACTGGAAATTCTACTTTTGGGTATAAGTTGTGAATTTGAGGTTGAAATCCAACATTATAAACTCTGAAAAAAATTAATATTCGTGAAATTACGACTATAAACTACTCTGATAACCGTAAAGTAGGCAACTCATGCAGCATCAATGTACGACATACTTTCCAACTGACGATAAGAAATTGTAGGCATCAGCTTGTCCATTGAATAATGATGATCCGGGTATTTTTGGTTTTTTCAGAAATTCAATTTCATTGCTAAATCCGATTTCCAGACCAAATGTGAAATCTTCCAGACGAATGGCTTTCTATAGAAAAAAAAAAACACGAATCAAAATAAAAACACAAATTCATTCTACATTATTTTATCATTTAAAATTTTCCTTACTTGAATAGGAGAAGCGGAAGTTAAACTGGAGATTAAATGCGAAGCGATGCTCGAAGATTCACTGGCAGCATAAGTAAGCCATTTTTTAGCAGGTGACGTGGCATTTGACAAAATCTGCAAATTTTTAATAGGTAAGTGTTGACTTTTTTTTTTTTTGGAAAATTTCACTTAAAAAATACGAGATGTCTGGAAAAGTTTACTTCTTGTAAATCGTTCGAAAGTTTTGAAGTATTTTTGGATGAATGTAAAATGCCAATAACGTCTACTACATGGGATCCGATTTCTTTGACGTTGACTCCTTTCGAAGTTAAAAATCGATTGAAATTATCGATTGATTGTTTGGGTCCGGAGAAGTAAGTACACTGTGAAGATATTTGTGCGAAAACAGAGCCGTCTGCCGGGGGAAGATATTTATTCCATGGAACATCTATAACGTTAAAATTCATATTAGATAGGTACCTTAAGTACATATATTGTAAAATAATGCTTTGATGGTTTGATATAGGTACTCGTACGAGCAAATGTGCCTGCATAAATTTAGAACAATTACCAGCTTTAATAATTGTAGAAGGGTAGTTGAAACGTTGTAATAAAGATCCAATATGGAAAGCAGATAAAATAGCTTGCTGGATACTGTAACATCCATTTGCATACCCGGCAGCAATCTCTCCGATGTTTAAACCAATTACAAAATCTGCTTCCAAGTTGAGGGATTTTAGTACATCAATTATACCAATCTAGAAACAAATAATTGCTTAATTACCCACGAATAAATATAATATGTACCTAGACTTAATAACTTAAGAAATAAAATTGGTATATAGGTACTTAGGTAGGCATACTGAATTGAGCAAATTTTTTTACTTGTAAAGAGGTTACTCCAAGAATTATATTGAGAACTGATTTTTCAGTATTCAAGGTTTCTAGAATTTTTCTCAATTCGATTTTGCTTGTGACCGTTTTCAGAGCATTTTGACAATTATTAATCGAATTTTGGAAATCGATTATATTGAATAAATCGTTTCCGGTACATTTCCATTCTGCTTCGACTCCAGGTAAAATTAAACACAGTTTTTGTTCGACGTATCTTTCAATTTTCTGAAAATTGTAATGAATTTTTTAAAAATTATCACACCTCGATTTAAAAAATATACGGTGAAGTTATCTTCTCAGTAACTTTGCAACAATTACTGAGTCTGTGTAGTATATTTTGCCTAATTTCTGAACTGTTGGGAGAAAATTACTCGCATGAAAAAATTCATTTTCTATTATCTTCAACTCGACAATCCACATCAGGTGAACAAATATTGAAAAAACAGTGTTAGAATACACAAAATGGGTGATCGTTTTATTTTTTTTCAAAAATTGATTGTGAGGGGAGGGGGGGAGGTGGCACCAAAGTTGTCTTCGACCAAAAAAAGGCTTAGCGATGATTTCAATTCCCCCAAGTCCACCCTTACCCTTCTCTATTTGACTTTAAAATCTGACTATGTTCCAAAAATTTTAAAAATGTAAAAAAATTGTTTTAGCATGGACATTTTTTTGCCTAAAACTGCAATGACACTCATTTTGAAACTTTATTTAATTTCTCAGAGGTCCCTGGAAAATATTACGATTAAAAATTTTTTTAAATATTAAGTAATTTCTTTAAAAAAATGGAAAAAAGATTATTAAAAATATTTTGCCAAAAATGATGTCAAGAAGTTGGTATGAATTTTTAAACCCGTTTGAATAATGAGCAGTAATTTTTCATAATCATCCTCCTCCTCCATCTAGGTTTCTTTTTTCAAAATGAAGAAACATTTTTATTCCAAAAATTAGAAATATTGGGGTTTTCGATTTAGCACCTATGCTGTCGGCGTATTTTTAAATTTTATCCAGAAAAATGTTCTGCCAAAAAATTTGGATTTGAACTGGCAGTTGGGCAATTAAGTACAAATTTCGGAAAATTGCACTTTAATCGATCTAATAGCCCATTACTATGGGTTATCCGCGGTTATAGATGCTAAAGTTTATATGGATCATTTTCATGGATTTTCCTCCAGTGCTGGAAAATTACAGGGCTCCAAAACATTTTGAAACCGCGTCCAATTAATTAGGAAGGTTGAAATTAGGGTATATACCACATTTCAACTTTATTCCTTTGATTATATCAAATTTTCATATTTTGTAGGGCGATGAGGTAATTTAAAAATTCGCTAAAATTCGAAAAATGAACTTTAACGTCTGAAATTTTTGTTTCGGCTCAAAGTTTTGCTTCCAATTGGGATACCTCCCTTGTAAATACATACCTAAAAAACTTGAAAAAATGGGACAGATTTTAACAATTCTTGAAAAATAGAAAGAAAGTTACATCCACAAGATCATTTTCTAAAAAATTTGTCCAGAATTTTTTCCAATTTTTTGAAATAGTTTTTTCAAATCTTCGAACTTTTTTTTGATTTTTCAATGCTTATTTTTAAAAAAATTCAAATTTCAATTTTTTTGATTTTTTAAAAATTGGTTCTCAATTTTTTTAAATTTTTTAAAATGCAATCAGATTTTAAGGACGAGTGTTGAAAAGTAAATATGAAATCAGGGACTATTATTACTCCTGCTGCTCAGAATTTAGGCAAACTCATCTACATACGTGCTTAGCAGCGTTCAACAATTCCATTTTGAAACACTCATTAGGTAATTAAAAGCTCATACTTTTATTTCTTTGTCACCATTTCCACCCAAAATCATATATCCGCGAAAATCATGCCCCTTAATATTTTTTCTGAATACATTATTCAAAAGAGCATACAATTCAGGATCTCGAGGCAGCACAGAAATCTGAAAAAATGATAATCGTTGAATTTATGAAACAATAATGAAACATCGTTTAAAAATTTTTTTTAGTTTGATGACAAAATATTTATTGTACCTTATCAAACATAGTTTCAACAGCACTTTCGGTAACTCCAGAAACGTTCACAAGCCTAGGAATATTATCATTGGTGATTTGTTTGACTTTTTTATTGGATAATAGTAAAGCGTGGCCATTTGCTCCACCAACACCGAACGAATTTACAGCTACCAATCCACCATCCCAAGGCGTAGGCTCCGTGATTACCTATAAATAGGGAATCAAAATTGATATTTTAAAATCATCCGTCATATTTTTCAAAATAAGGAAAAAATTCAGCATGAAATATTACTTTGAGCCTTCCATCCAACAACGCAGGTATATCAGGATTGGGAGTATTATAATGCAAATTAGGAGGTAAAATTCCACATTCCATTGCAACGCATACTTTGATAACTGCTGACAAGGCACTGGCTGGTTCAGCATGACCCATGTTCGATTTAATAGATCCTGTTCGCAAAGGCCCTTTTCTATTTTTGCAAAAAACTTCAGTTACTGCGTTCATTTCTTGAGGGTCGCCGACCTTAAATCAAGTTCAAAGTCAAGGTCAAAGATATTTTTAAATTGATTACGAAGAAAAATGCATCTTAGGTTATTTACTCTGGTGGCAGATCCGTGAGCTTCCATAAAATCAATCGTAGATGGATCGATGCCAGCAAGTTGGGCTACTCTTCGGAATAGTTTAACTTGTTGTGGGCCTGATGGAAAAGTGATACCTTCGTCTTTATATCCGTCGCAGTTACTTCCGGAGGCTAGAACTTTGGCGTAGACTCGTTTAGCACTTTTGGCTTTTTGCAATAAAACTGCCACAATTCCTTCACTACGGACGTAGCCATCTCCTGTAGATTTGGTGAAAATAATGTTACATGTTGTAATGCTGTGATTTGTAAGTACCAGGTGTTCCATTAAATAGGCCTAGTATTTTACTTGATAACGCAGCAACCAAAACTGAATTGATGTATGAAGGTTTGCTCACCTTTAGAATTAAAGGGAAATACGTATTTGAGTCTAGATAATATAGAAACTACCCTTAGAAGTCAAAAATTGGTTTTTGAGTTGACTCTGATTTGGACCATTCAGATGGAGTAGAGTCAAGGGGGAACCTCAACTCTAAAACCAATTTTTGACCCCCTAAGGATGGTTTCCATATCTAGGCTCACGTATTTATATACCTATGAAATTTCATCAGCTAATATTGCAGAAAAATATTTCTGTGAATTCGATTTCTTGTAAATTTTTTTGGTTTTAAAATTGAAGGAGCTACAAGATTGTAGAAAATTTGTAAATTTCATGATGCCTTCAATTTTGAACTTAGGCGAGTTATGTTCGAAACATATTTTTATTGCCCAAGTTTAAAATTTGAAGACACTACAAATTTTTCAAAGGCTCTGGTGCAATAAGGGAGGGGGTCATTTGGCCTCAAGTGGAACTTTGTAAAAATTCTTACGCCATTCGATTTACATTGGTAGAAGATGATTTTAGAACGCATAAGCAAATTTTTATCTCACCCCTGGGGGGGGGCTGGGGGCCCAAAATACGCGATTTTTAAGCTAAAAACTTTTAAAAATTCTCTCTCTGCGAGTTTTTAACCGATTTTTTTCAAATTTGTCACATGAGTAGAGGTACTAAAGAGGAGTGCTTTGAAATTTTTTCAGATTTTTTTGACCACTTTAATGACCTTGAATTTGACTTTGAAAATTTCAAATCGCCCTAAGGAGCACAGCTTTGGTGCAGTCTCAAAAAATTTTTCAAATTAAAATTTCTTAATGTATTTCACATTTTTGAGAATTTTTTCAGATTTTTTCAAGTGGTGAAAAGTGGTCAAATATTCAAAAAACTGGTATAATTCATCATTTTTGTTGCTTAAAATCATTGTTTTTCATCAATTTTTCATTTTTTTATAGTTTCCTGCTAAAAATATTATTATTCACTCGCCGTGTCCCATTTCGACCTTGATTCATTAATTTCTTACGACTATGATGTTTTGAATGAATTTAATGCTTACACCATTGCAGTAGTCCAATGTAGTCCCTGCGGTTAGCTCAGGTATACTGCACTTTTTGAACACGAGTTGAAATGTGGGTTTTATATTAGTGTGTGACCCATAAGGAAATTGAAAAATTGATAAAAACAATGATTTTAAGCAACAAAAATGATGAATTACACCAGCTTTTTGAATATTTGACCAATTTTCACCACTTGAAAAAATCTGAAAAAATTCTCAGAAGTGTAAAATATACTGGGAAATTTTAATTTGAAAAATTTTTTGAAACAGCACCAAAGCTGTGCTCCCTAGAGCGATTTGAAATTTTCAAAGTCAAATTCAAGGTCATTAAAGTGGTTGAAAAAATCTGAAAAAATTTCAGAGCACTCCCCTCTAGTACCTCTATCTGTGTGCTACGTTTGAAAAAAATCGGCTGTAAACTCGCGGAGAGAGAATTTTTAAAAGTTTTTAGTTTGAAAATCGCGTATTTTGGGCCCCCAGCCCCCCAGGGGTGAGATAAAAATTCGCTCATGCACTCTAAAATCATTTTCTACCAATGCAAATCAAATAGCGTAAGAATTTTTACAAAGTTCCACTTGAGGTCAAATGAGCCCCTTATTGCACAGAGCCTTTCGCTATAATTTTTTAGCTCCTTCAAATTTAAAATTAGACGAAATTCTAACAAAATCGAATTTTAGAAAAATAAAATTCATCAAGAAAGTTGAAGAAATTTCATCAAGATAAATTACATTTGGCCAGTGGCAAGCTAGCAACCCATTGAAATATTGAAACTTAGGAATAATCAAGCTTAGGAATTCACCCCTTCAATTCTGAAGATCTGCAACCCTTCAAACACGAATTAATTTCTGATTGGTACATTACCATACAATTTTTCTGGGACTTTGATGTAAAGCCTTAGAATTGAAACTAGGCAAATCTTACCGCCGATATCAAACGCTTTACATTTTCCTTCGGGTGATAACATATTAAGACACTGGAACATCAGGCAAACGCAAGGATTCAAAACTAAATCGGTACCACAGACGAAACACGCTTCGCAAACTCCATCTTTGATCATATCGTAGGCTTGTTGAAAAGCAACCAAGGTTGTAGAAGATGCAGTATCGATCGAATAACTAGGACCTAGAAAAATTTAGTCCATTCAGTCATAAATTGGGTAAAAAGGGCACATATCCAACTCGCCTTTCAAGTCCAACATGTAAGAAACACGATTAGCGAACATCGTTCTGGTACATCCGGTGTATTCGAAACCATTAATTTTATCTGGCATTTGCGACCATTTATCTTGAGTTTCACTGGACGCTACACCTACCACGATTCCAGTCCTGCTCCCCTTTAAATCTTCCGGATGCAAACCTAAAGTGCATTGCGTTTATAGTCTCATTCATTTCCTTTTTTTTTTTTCATATTTATGGTGAAAAAAATCACCTGCGTCGAGGGTGGCTTCGAATGTAACTTCGAGCAATCCTCGAATTTGGGGATCCATTCGGTCAGCTTGTTTTGGGTGGATATTGAAGAATTTCGCGTCGAATTTTGATAAATCTTTGAGTAGGCCATAACGTTTAATAGCCCCGTATAAACCTGATAATTAATTAGACGCAATATAAAATCATTCAGTTCCCACTGATCGGTTAATTTTTAATTGTCATATGGAAAAAAATCAGGTACCATTTTGAAATCGTCTCGGTTCATCAGTAATTAAATCAATCTTCGCTAAAAGTTTATTTTGAAATTCTTCTACAGAATCGCAATTTGGAAGTCTGGCAGATATACCACTGATTACTATATCTTCGTCATTCCATTTCGATCCATCCAAAAGATCCGGATTTGCAACCATGGTTGAAAATAAATTCTACGAAAAATAAAAATACCGAATAGGTAAAGTATATAGGTATTTTTGAGAATTCAGATTCATTAATTTGACGACTTCTTGGCGGCAATTTTTTCAATGAAAGTATGTAATTATTGTTTAAAAATTAATTTATATGTAAATATAAAAAATAGGTACTTACCCTTTTCCAATTTTCTTATTAAAATAGTGTGACGATTCCACAAAAGAATCCAAAGTACTGGTAGCATGCGCCAAGTACAAGTAGGTAATCAAGAAAAGTCGTTTTTTATCGAGATAAGCTTGATTAATGTGATTAAAAAAAACCATCGCGTTGTTATAAATCATCCGATTCGTATAGATATGGAACAGTTTGTGTATAAAATTTATCGTGTTGTTGAAGAACTTGAAATTTTTTGCGAATTTGGCTGATAGCTCACAAAAGAACATTCGTAGTGATTGGTATTCTGTTTTCCTTTATTGGAGTGAAATTTCAACTGAATATGAGGGCTTTAGGCATTTATTTGATTTTTAAAAAATTCATGAAATATGGGTCATCGATTTACAAATTAACAAAAAACTAGCGTAAATAAACTTTTTCGAGAACAAAATACAAAACCGTATAAATACTTATACCATATAGGTACCTAGTACCTAATTAGTTTTTTTAAATTATTTTTTCAAGGCGAAATTGACAAATACCTATACAACAGCATATTATGCAACTAGGGAGATGAAGTGATTTTCGACGAATTGCATACGATATTTTTCGTTATAGAAGGAGTAAAAGTGGACTTTTTCTCCCTCTATAACAAAAAAAATTGTTTCCTTTCTAATACGAAAAGATTTTTTTAAAATAACTTGTGGATAAATTTTATCCACGTTTTTGCCACCACTAGGAACACTTTTCCCTTGTGGTGAAATATGTGGATAAATTTTATCCACGGTTTTACCACAACTGGAAACACTTTTTCCCTGTGGTGAAATATGTGGATAAATTTAATCCACGTTTTTACCACCACTGGAAACACTTTTTTCTTGTGGTGAAATATGTGTATAAATTTATATCCACGGTTTTACCACAACTGGAAACACTTTTTCCCTGTGGTGAAATGTGTGGATAAATTTTATCCACAGTTTTACCACCACTAGGAACACTTTTCCCTTGTGGTGAAATATGTGGATAAATTTTATCCACGGTTTTACCACAACTGGAAACACTTTTTCCCTGTGGTGAAATGTGTGGATAAATTTTATCCACAGTTTTACCACAACTGGAAACACTTTTTCTTTGTGGTGAAATATGTGGATAAATTTTATCCACGGTTTTACCACAACTGGAAACACTTTTTCCCTGTGGTGAAATATGTGGATAAATTTTATCCACAGTTTTACCACAACTGGAAACACTTTTTCTTTGTGGTGAAATATGTGGATAAATTTTATCCACGGTTTTACCACAACTGGAAACACTTTTTCCCTGGGGTGAAATATGTGGATAAATTTTACCCACGTTTTTACCACTACTGGAAACACTTTTTCCTTGTGGTGAAATATGTGGATGAATTTTATACAAGGTTTTACCACAAATAAAAACACTTTTTCCTTGTGGTGAAATATGTGGGTAAATTTT